>JAQIUQ010002032.1:287500-462500 GCA_030378365.1 Hybognathus amarus
AGTGTGGAACAAAGAGATATGTGAATATGACTCCCAAGCTCCCTTCAAATATGGATTTTGCACTCTGGACCTAATTATTAACTAAAAAGGATTGCATGTGTGTAATATTGTTATGGTCTACCATGACACAGAATCCTGCAGCTGTTCAGAAGCATCTTTGATACACATAAACAAGGTTAATGAGAACATAAACTTCTGTTTATTTTACATAAACCAATTATAATTATAGCGGCTGTATACTAATATAATCAAACTAAAATGAAATTACAAAAACATTATTTACTTATTTATTTCAAAATTTGTATGATTTTTATTGTTTCTTTAAAAAAAAAAAACAAGTTTACTTTTAAACAAGTCTGGTGTGCTCAATAAGGCTGCATTTATTGGGTCTTAAATAGTATAGTAAAAACATTAATATTGTAATATTTTCTGCAGCCATTATTCCAGTCTTCAGTTTCACATGATCCTTCAGAAAGAAAACAAATAGTTTGGGAGTAATACGCATGCAAGTGATGATTTGGCGACATCTTGTGATTGAAAACGATTACTACAACTAACTATTTTTCGATTTTAACATTGTCCGTGAGGTCTGAGTGCAGCGCAGCGCTTACCTGACTCCACTGAGCAGCAGGGATGCGTGAGAAGATGACCAGATACTCGAACCGCACTCAGAACCGCAATCTATATACTTTTACTCCCCTGAGGTCATGCAAGGTTACTTTTTCTCGCACTGTTCCATGGTATAATGACAATCTGAGCACTAAGAAGGATGCCTGTCTAGAAATGAAGCGAAAATTACATCTCACTGATTGAATGTTCATTGTTTAGCCTGGTAGGATCTTCTAAGTGACTAAGGAGCATTTATTAAGATTGAAGGATCTTTGTATTTCTCTCAGACAATTGAAAACAATCAAGAAAACCCAAGACATTTATTTAAAACTATACACAAACTCCTTCAAGTTAAAGCTGTTACTACTATGCCTGTTTCTCAGCCGCTATGGAACTCTTTTCATAATTTCTTCAATTCATTAATTGATTGTGTTCGTAAACAAATCTCTGTCTCATCTGTTTCTACTCTTTAATTGCATTGTCCACCTGGGTACACTGGTACTTTTCTAACTAACTTTTTCCTTTTCTTGATACTGAAAGTCTTTCTACTCTTTAATTGCATTGTCCACCTGGGTACACTGGTACTTTTCTAACTAACTTTCCTCTTCTTGATACTGAAACTCTTAAAAGGGAGGTATCAAGCATTAAAGCTTCCTCTTGCTTGCTTGATCCTCTTCCCACATGTCTATTTAAATCTTGCTTTGATGTCCTGTGCCCAGTTGTTCTCAGTAATGTTGTGAACAACTCTTTGCAGTCTGGGGTTGTTCCATCAGCATTAAAGATTGCTGCGGGAACTCTAATATGAAAAAAAAGAAAATGTTGCCCTGGATGATTTTAATAATTATCGTTCTATTTCAAACCGTCCGTTCTTGCAAAAATACTTGAGCGTATTTTTGCTACTCATTTATGTTACCATCTCACAATTAATAACCTCTTTGTACCACTTCAGTCAGGATTCCGTAAATTTCATAATACTGAGTCGGCTCTGGTTAATGTCACCAATGATCTGTTGATGGCCTCTGAATCTAGTGTAACATCATTCTTTTAGATTTAAGAGCTGCTTTTGACACTGTTGATCACAGTCTAATGCTCACACATCTTGAGAGAGTGTCTGGTGTGTTGGAGACAGTTCTGAAGTGGTTTCGGTTCTACTTTGCTGACCGTTCCCAGTTCATCTCAATGGCTGACCATAGGTCTGAGATTAGCACCGTTCTCACTGGTGTTCCCCAGGGGTCAGTTCTGGGCCCTTTACTTTTTAGAAAGAGCAATCCGCCATGCAACATCAATCTGCCATGAACCCTGCTATTTTGTTTACATATTTAACACAGTCAGGATATTCTATAATCTAGCAGGATTTAGCAGGATATGCTAAATATACCTCTCTGATTCTCTCACGATTATCTCAGTCAAGTTCTCGCTTCTGACTGGTTAGTGGGGTCATGAAGGAAGTGTTTATTGTTATGATCAGTGTTCAGTGAAGTACCACTTGGGAAAGTCCTCCGTCTCCATGTTTATTATCATAAAGAGTGATCCACCGCCACAGACTGAACCCTCACTTACATTTGGTGGTCTTGGCGCTTTTGGTGAGTTTTATTCCTACGAACTATGCATGTGTTTTTTTTATTTTTATTTTTTTTTCCATCTGGATTTTTATACTCGTTGATAGCAGTGGATTACCTGAAATCTAGTTTGGAAATATTAATTGACTTTTGCAGTATATTATTTATTCTACTTTACGTGCTTTTGTGATTTTTGGACTGGACATTTTGTCACCATGTCCTCTGATAAAAGGGAGCGTGAATCTGTGCTGCATTCTCCTCCCTTACAATGACGGCGAGATGCTAATGTTACATCGACAGGTACTGCTTCTCTAGCCACACACACTGTCTCCAGTGCCCTAAAAAATTTATCTTCCACTCGCTTTTAACGGAGATGGGACTGAATCATTCACCAGTTGGTCTTGACGTTTTGAAGTGGCAGTGAAGGCTATGAGTTCAACTGATACGGATCTGCCTACGGTGTTGGCCTCTGTCCTCCCTACTTGCCTAGCAGATGCTGCATTTCTGTATTGGGACAGCCTTCCTTATTTGACCCAGAGGGATGATTCAGAAAAGGAGAAACTCAGAGACGTTTTTGGACCAATATACTCCCTGCCATTCTTCTAGACACATGTGAAAGAGCCTTTTCCAAATATGAACACAATGCACTAGAGGGTGAAAAATTTTGCCGCTCTGTTGCTGGCTTGGACCCGATTCTCAAAGTCAAAAGTCCATGAGATAGGTGCGGAAAATCTTGAGGATGCCCTGTGTATCGCCAGCCACTGTAAGAGAGCATGTGCACTGCAGTGCTCCAACTGACAACTGTAGGGTCTCCACACGCTCAAACTTCAGAGCGGGTAGCTATGGTTCGTCCTAAATCTACTGATGACAAGCTTCTGCATGCAGTTGAGCAGCTGACTCTTACGGTCAACAGCTTACAAAGTGAAGTACACCTGTTACGAGAGAAACACTGTTACCTGGCTCAACGTGTAGAGTCCAAACTTGAAAGGTTTTCCTCTGATGATGCTCAATACAGTGCACGCAGTGTCTCTCCACAACCCTATCATAACAGACAACACTGCAGTGACAATTACTTACCTGAGCAGCATCATGTTTGTAATCCAGGGTCCTGCTATGAATGTTGTCCTTCTTTCCCTATTACTCAGAGAGACCATCAATGGCACGACAATGACACACGTGAACGGCGTCGGCTCTCCCTTACGCCAGTCTTATCGGTTCTCCAGGTATAGTCGCCATGACAAGGATGACACGAACATAGAAAGACGCAGCCCTAGTCCTGCTCTACAGAGATGCAAATTCACATGCTAGAGGCAGTGTTCGCTTCCAGTCTCCTGAAAGATACCCACACTCTGGCTCCAACCATCAGGGAAACTTACATTAGCTGCTGTTGAAGGGCAAACATCAGCTACTGTCTCACAGCCCCAGAATTATTCCCTCAAGTTAATGCCTGACAACAATGACTCACACCCTGATGATTCTGTCTCTTCTACGATCTTGGCTATTGTTGAGGGCATTGAAATGTGCACTTTAATTAACTCAGGTTCTACATTTTCTTTTGTGAGTGAAGATTTTTGTAACTTTCACCCATGAGAAAACATCACATGACACCCTCCTCCCTGTGATCTCGCTCAGTCAATGGACAGTGCTTGGACATTTTAGGCAAGGTAACGATTGGTATCAGACTTAGACATTAGGTATGGCAACAGGACTTTAAAATTCTGCTTGCCAGCCAGTATTAAAACCCTTGCAAAGCTTAAAACCCTTCCAGAGTTGACGTGGAGCTGCATTCAGGTCAACACCTGGGTGTGCTACCTCCCTCATACATGATTTGGCTCCATCTGTCCAGATAAACGACAGCGACGAGTCACCTTCCCAGGTCCAGTCTCTGAAAGAAAGTCGCTGAAGAAATACTCAGCAGTATTCAGTAAACAGTGAGAAGACAGAGGTCGCACGAGCATAATCAAGCATTAAATCCGGACCGGTGATGCCACATCAATTAAATAGAGAGCCTATAGAATGACACCAGAACAGCTATTGGCAAGTTTAGCTGCAGGAATAAAATCTGGATGATGTCCTCATCTACAGGCACTCTTTCAGTGAACATCTCCAGCACCTGGAAGAAATTCTTACCAGATTCCAGTCAAGTGGGCTGAAGCTGAATCCCTCAAAATGCTGTTTTTCCAGAGATCAAGGACAGTTTCTGGGCCATGTTGTATTCATTGATGGCATACAGCCTGAGTCACAAAAAGTGTTCAAGACTGGCCTATTCCACAGCCAGCTACAGAAGTAAGAGCATTCCTCGGACTTTGTTCATATTACCGAAAGTTCATCCGAAGCTTTGCACATCATAGTACATAGTACTCCCTACAGTGGACTGTTCAATGTCAGGATGAATTCACTTACCTAAAACATGTTGTCACAAACCCTCCAGTGTTTGCATTCCCTGACTTTACTGTTCCATTCTCCTTCTACACAGATGCTTCAGGCTCTGCTATTGGTTCTGTGCTTGCTCAGAGACAAGAGAATCAGAGAAAAAGTGGTTGCTTAAACTCAGTCATGTCCTCAGAAAAGCAGAACGAAAATGGTCAACATATGATAGAGAACTCTGGGCTATTGTCTGGGCCGTGCGACTATTCCGCCACTACCTTTACAAACAACCCTTTGTTACTGTCACTGACTACCAACCTCTCTTGGGTCTCAGAAAAATACTCATTGACAATGACAGAACTGGTCAGTCGTACATGCTGGGATCTTGAACTTGATCCTTTTGAATGGACTGTAGTTCACAAGGATGGCCACAGTCACCTCAATGCAGATACAATGTCAAGTTGCCCGGCCGACATCAGACCAACAGAGCAGAGCACCTTATCCAGTGCTCTTGTTAATACACACTTTAATAAGAGACATTCTAGCCTGAGTCCTGCTAATCTGTCTAGTCCGGTCAGTTTTGTACAACACAGCCTCTGCAGTACTGATACAAAGCCAGTTTGCTGTAACCTGACTGGACCACAGCCTCCTCCAGTGTGTTTCACAGTCTGTCTCCACATTTGTGCTTCAGTTTCCTGAGGAAACTGATTCGGGCAGCATTACAAGTCAAATTGGATCGGAATATTAAGAGTATTTGTCAATTTTTATCCATTTGGAAGTCGAAGTAATCACGCCGGTATGGAGACGCGTTGTTGAGGATGGCTGTCGTGTCGAATGAGGCCGGCACTTGATGAGTTGGTATGGGTCCAGGCGCAGGTCCTCCACAGAGGGTCTCTCGGGATAAACAGAGAGACTAATATTAGCGTAGACACCATCCTTCTTATGATGTACCAAATACATCAGGATTTACAGGACGTGTTCCCAGGAAAGATCTAGCAGTTTTTAAGGCATCTCTGTATGCAATCAAGCTCTCCTTCCATGAAATCCAGGAATACTTCTAGTTTAGTTTTCTTCCAGCAACGCTCAATTTTTCTGGCTGCTTAAGGGCCTGAGTGTGCTCGTTGTACCACAGCTTTGGACTATTTGCTTTCATCTTCTTTAAGCGCAACGGAGCAACTGCATCTAAAGTGCTGGAAAAGAGAGAGTTAAAAGTTTCCAGAGATAGTTACTCAACTTACTGTTATTATGGCAACTCTGAAGAATACGCTGTGGTCAAACGAGGACGTGCAGACTTTCCTTTGTTTGGTTGCAGAAGAGAGGATCCAGCGAGAGCTTAATGGGTAACGAGGAACGAGAGCGGAAAGCGAGAAATTATGATTAAATTACGATAGTATTTTTCAGAGTATAATCAAACATAAATTGTATCCATTGTTGACGAACTACAACGTCAGTGGGAAGCCCGAACACAGCTGCATCCTGACAGCTGGATGAAAATAACACTTTCGATGGGCCGCAGAAATATGGCCATGCCCTTTTTTGCATATTCCGGAGGGAAGGTTGATGCAAATGCGTATCACGTATAAAACCCATTGTAGTCCCATTCGAGTCGTTTTGTAGACATTAAACTTCCTGATATTTAAAAGATGATATTTCTGCTTAAACTGAACTTTCAGTGCTGCAACTTTGCAGACTCTATTCATGCACCAACAGCAACATTACACACTATTTAAAATGAAAAAATGTGAAATCGCAATCAACCACCTATTTAAATAACAGTAACAAGTAATCTATAATGTATTACAGTTTGGAAGTATAACTTGCACAACACTGGTCATATTTAATTGTAGGTGCCACAACATTGCCGTTTATGCAACATTTACCGATTGCTCCACGACAATGCCAGTGTGTTTCACATTTTGCAATGCGTCAACATTGCAGTTTTAGTGGCACATGCTGCTTTACACTGGCATATAAGAAAATGGGATGTGCCACCGGATGCCACTAAGCATAGTGGCATGTGCCAGCAGAGTGTTGCAGGTTTGATGTTAGAACCTGGAAGTCTAATTCACCTCTAGTTCCTTTGATATTTTCCTTGGGGGTTTTAATTTTTTTTTTTTTCAATTTAAAAGTAAAATAAAGCCTGCGGTAAACATAACTTGACGATACTTTGACATTTTGTTCGACGACACTGCACACACTCACACCCAAAACTGTCTTAGTTACTTATTAAAAAAGTATGTTTTAAAAAATTATCATAGCTTAACTGCTTCAACATTTGCATTTTCACTATGGGTGTGTGTACAGAGGCGCTTTGTGCTGAATGTGGATTCAGTATTTACAAGGCATGGATATAATCTGTGTCATTTGAAGGTTTTATATCCAATCACTGCCTTCCAATGCTGCTTTAGAGTCTTAATTGTCATTTCAAGAGGTCTTAAATTTGTTGATGGAAAAACAGAAATTACAATGGCTTGACAGTGCTCAATAAACTTCAAAAGACTATGACTAAAGGCTATTCATTCGACTAAATAATTGTGAGCACTGCACGTTTCAAAGTAAAAACACGGTGCTGTTGCATGTACTAGGCCTACTTGCACTTTCAGAGCAGTTTGCAATCGCCAAATAGTGCACATTTATGCCAAGTGATTGCTTGATCTATACTGATGAATTAGGACTACTTTATGTTTCATTTATGGTGTTTATATAATACCTGTAAACCCCTCACATTTCGAGCAGGAAAGTTTTAATGCATTTTTTACCATCTTTGACTTGCATTATCTATAGCTATTTCTCTAGTTTAATTTAATGTTTGCATTCAACCACCACCTGCTAAAACAGTAAGCTGAAAAGGGGTGGGGAAAGTTTTTAAATCATTTTTAAAGTCATTCAAAATGTTACAACCAACCCCTTATGATTTCAGCTATCAATCACATCCCCTGTGAAGACAAAATCATGTGAGTTTTGTTAAACATTGGGGAATTTATAGTATGTTTCCATCACAATTCATCCATCATTGTCCACCTTAATTGAGCACATTTATTTTATTTTATTATTATTTTATTTTTTTTGTGAGCACATTTTTCAGAATTTATGCACATCTCTGCATTTCCATACAGCGTTTTATTATTATTTTATGTGCTGTCACAAAATTCACATAAAATAGGTGGATGGCAACATAGTGACTGAACTGTTATGTGACAGCAGACAGCAGTCGTTTTGTGCTAGATTCTGAGTCAAAGAAATACAATGTTTCTTCTTGCTTTAACCCTTTACCTGTCACCCCCCTTTTTGATAATTGACATTAAAATGCACTATGCAAACTTAAAGGGTTGTAATTCAAGAATGCTTTGGAATATATACACAAGTTTGGTCTTGTTTTAAAGAAAACAATCAGCAGATTATTACTGAAGTGAAAGCGCTTAAAAAAATTAAGTATGAAAAAGTTATGGAAGTTATAATTTACAGTAAATAAAATATAATTTATTAATATATATTTTTAATATAAAATAAATATTTTACAAAATATGTTTTAAAGCTATATATCTAACCAAGTTGTGTTCCAAATTTAAAGTTGATATCACAAAAATTGAAGTTTCCATGAGATTTTGTTTAGGCGTTATACCCAAAATAGCCACCGGGTGCCATTGAATTCCATTGAATTTAATTGTATGCATTCTGCCATAACAAATTAATAAATTTCTATCCAAATATCACTTCAGTCACTAAATATGGAACCTTGAGACTCAGACCTTTCTGACAATATGTGTTTTGTCAAGATTAGAAAAGGTTTTGATAATAAATTATGAAAGATGATGCCCAAAAGGGGAAGGGCCTAAAAAATACCAAAGTCTAATTTCAAAACGGTTTTCACAGGATGAATTCTTGAGTTTGTAAGCTTTCAAATGATACCTAATTTATGATAACTACTAATATATGTGATATAATAATAATACAAAAATATTTTATATATAAAATTATGCGTTTTAGAGGACTTCTTATCCTTACTTTTAAAAATATAATTTTTTATCTTTTTTATTGACAAATACTGAGATTTTATTTTATTATGAACTTTTAGCACTAAAAACCAAAGTTTTAATTATTAAAAGTGTGTGTCGAATTTTTGTGACAAATATCAGAAACTCCTGTAATGACGTCGATTTTTTTAGGCGCACTCTTGTCTAGTAAATTCATATGTTACTGTTCATTCCTAATTTTTAAGAAAAAAAAACAGCACTAAAATATCTATTTAGGAGTCTTAGACCTTTCCAACGATATATAGTTTGTCATGACTAGATTAGGATTTAATAGTAATATAGTAGTGAAGTAAACTTAGGTTGCCCGTATACGGGCAAGCACTTTATTCAATCCGGGTTATTCTTTGTTCTTCAATAGCATGCTTGCATTTAGATTGTGTGGATAATATTACTTCAGCAAATCACCTCTCAATGCTACATCTATCCCCAACTTGTAGGGTAGGTTGTAACAAACTCTTTGTTTGACATTAAGGGTTGTCCATGCCCATGCTGCGAGTTACATTTAGCTGACAAATGTGGCTACTATGTATCATATTTTGCGAGCTAAACAACCACTGAGTTAATGCTCACACAAAATATGTTACTTTCATCTCAGGTCTCCCAACTGACAATATTCGGTACAATGACAATTCCATTTTGATTTCATCCCGACATCCAGAATACTGAACAATCTGATCTCTGACTCTTGTTCATCTCGATCCCTTCAAACACGAAACGAATGTATGCGTGGCACAAAGCGAGAAAGGTTTGGCAATAGATGTGCGTAAACGCCTAGACTGCAACACTTGTGGAAGTCTCCGCCCCGCACATCTCTACGGGCCTATTATGTCTTATCAATTATTCCGCACCGCACGTCCGTGTGTTCATTCACACATCCGTGTGTTTAGACCTCATGGCAGCGTTACGCGCATGCACGAACGCACACGCAACTGTTTGCTTATTGTTTGATTTTTTTTCGTGACTGAATCATAGAGGATAGTGGGAGTTTTATTGAATAGAGGAGCAGAGGAGGGAGAGAGAGAGAGTGAGAAAGAAGAAGAGAGTGAGAGGAAGGGAGGGAGGAATTCGATGTGCCCATACAGGCTTCGGAGTGTTTATTTATTTGAGCTAGAGCCCTATTTTCTTTCTTTCTTATTATTTTTCAGCCGATTTTTCCAAAATGAGGTTAAAGGTTGGATTCATCCTTCGAAGTTTACTGGTCATCGGCACATTTTTGGGTCTTGTTTTGCTTTGGTCTTCCCTGACACCGAAGGCAAGCGACGATAACCCGTTCGCTGGCTTAATGGTAAAGTATCACTCTAATGGTCGTTAACGTTTAGTTATCTGGAGATGTGAGTGTTTTCGCTGTGTTTGCTGTTAATTTCGCCATGTTTTAGTATTCAGGAGGGTCGGCTAGCATGATGATTAGCATGCTAACTGCTGCGGTTGTCATGGAGATGAGCAGCGAGAACTGACCGATGGATTGAATCAGACACAGGACGGTTTTATTCATCTTGAGAAGTATTTAGTATGTATTTCCATTGCGGAATAAACTTAAAACGCAGATATGGATGTCAGCTACTAGCATAGAGAGCTAAATTTCGCTGTCAGTGTCTACATCCTCATAAGTAATATTAGCAGCAAATTCAACGAAAACCCGGAAGGTCGTTTCTGTAGTTAACTTACTGGTTGCTAATTTGAGACACGTGTAACTGTTCTTTAATATAAAATGTCAGTTATTTAATATAAACATTTAATGTAACCTGTTTATTTGAGATGGTTTGCTGTATCAGTAACTTTACTGAATATGTCTTCGAGATCAAATAGGGGGTCAATAATACTTGCAGACTAAATTTAAATGATCAGCTCGAGATGAGTAATTTGCCTAAGTGTTAGGCTAATGGAAACACATTTATTTGCTTTCAGAAGAGATTGCACAGAAATGGAAGTGACACGTGGCACATTGACACATTTCTGTCAACACCAGTCTGGTGTAGCTTGTCTTGTAGTGTGAAATTCTCGCGGATGTATTTGCATTGCTTTTGTACGGAGCACATTATTGGTACAGTGTCTTATTTGTTAACTCATTTCACTTTTGCATAATGTGTGCTTATGTAAATGTTTATTTGAAATTGCTGTCTTAACACATGTAAACCTGTCATTTGAAATTATGCATAGGCTAATACTTGTATGGCCCATGTACATATGATTACCGGTATGTAGCAAGAAAATGGATCTTATTCAAAGAGGGGGGTCAACGGCTTAGGCCATTGGTTCTCAACTCCAGTCCTCGGGACCCTGCTCTGCTTATTGTGTATGTCTCCCTTATTTAACACACACCTCAGCAGAGATGTATAAAGTACTAGAAACCCGGACTTGAGTAAAAGTACAAGTGCTCTATCAAAAAAGTGACTTGAGTAGAAGTTGAAGTGCTCTTTAAGCACCACACTTAAGTAGAAGTACTAAAGTATTCAACAAAGTTTTGTACTTAAAGTATTGCAAGTAGTTTATTTTAAAATTCACTACTTAAGTACTAAAAGTAAAAGTACAAGTATTGTGTCATGTAATTATTAAAGAAAGCAGTCAAAAGTTTGAACTAGCAATCAAATAAGGCGCTTTGGCGGGATACAAATTTGCTTTGGCGGCCGCCAAAAAATGTCATTGCAGGACAACCCCTGCATTAGTTGTCAATGTGTGTGTCAATCAATACCGTTACCCTATAAAACTGGCGTGTGATTTAGGCAGCATGAAAGCCAACTTGCAACGAATGATTCGTAAAATTTGTAACGAGTAACTAGCAGAACATTAAAAAAATAACGAAGTAAAAGTATTAAATTCATCGAAAATATCTACTGAAGTAAAAGTAGAACAAACAATACTCTTGTAGAGTACAGATATAGCATTTTAGTACTTAAGTACAGTACTTAAGTAGTTCTACTTCGTTACTATACATCTCTGCTCCTCAGCTTGGTAGGATAGACTCTATTAACTGAACTGAGTGTGTCAGATAAGGGAGACATGTACAAAATATGCAGAGCAGTGGGTCCCGAGGACAGGAGTTAAGAACCACTGGCTTAGGCTAATGTTATTCAGTGGCTCAAACTGTGGCTATTTGAAGTAAAGCGATGCGTTTTTGTTAGAAAATGTTTATATTTATTACTTTTACATGGACGTATGCATGTTCACTAGAGAGTTGAGTGACCCCTGACCTGACACATTTATTGGCGAAAGCATGAAGCCCACAGGATAGTGCAAAATAAAACACTTTGTCACGAATTAGAAGTCTAAAACGAGGATTTTTAAAAAGAAATGTCGGAGAAGATTGAGTTTGTTTCCCTGTTCCCAGCCCTATTTGTCTACTCTTACCTAAGCTAACGCTACGCTTAATATGTCAAATGCTCGAACTCTCACATGAACGTGCATATGGCCGTTTTCCATTATCCTAGTGATTACAGTTTATAAAGTTGTAATTATGGATATTTTTCTTACAAAAACGCATCGCTTCAGAAGGCCTTTATTAACCCCCTGGAGCTGTATGGACTACTTTTATGATGGATGGATGCACTTTAGATTAAAATGACTAAATGACATTATCACCTATCACAAAGCTTGAATATTTAAAAAAAATAACTACAATTGTGTTTGGCTGAAAAAAGATAATTATATACACCTTAAATGGCTTGAGGGTGAGTAAATTATATGAGCATTTTTATTTTTGGTGAACTAACCCGTTAACAACTTAAATGCTATTGTTATGTTTACTTTATTAAAATCATTAAATAATTCACATCAAAAAGTGTGAAATCGTGTTTACCACTATCTGAAGGTGAGCATTTCAAGGGATTTTTACTCAAACTATCAGCCAGAGGGTAGAAAGCATGCAGTAAATATGGCTTTAAAGTGTTTGCATCTAACATAAAATGTTTCTCATTTCATAGGCAGGAAGAGATGCCGATAATCTTCTACAGCCCATCCCTCCCAATAATAACATGGTTGACCAGTTCAAGCCAGTTGTTCCTTGGCCCCACGTTGAAGGAGTTGAGGTTGATCTGGAGTCTATCCGCCAGAAAAATGGTGACATGCCAAACCCTGAATTAAGAGCCCAGAACCAACAGAATGTCATCCAAAAGCAATATGTCACCTTCAAACCCCACACCAATGTTTATAGCGAACCTGTGTTGAAAAAAGGGATTCTGGGGAACTTCGAGCCTAAAGAACCTGAGCCTCAGGGGTCCCTGGACGGACCAGGAGAGGGGAGCAAACCATTTGTGTTGGGACCGGAGTACAAAGATGCGGTTCAGGCTAGCATCAAGGAATTCGGCTTTAATATGGTTGCCAGCGATATGATCTCCTTGGATAGAACTGTCAGCGACTTGCGGCATGAAGAGTGAGTATGAGTACGCACGTCACTCTGATTTCAGAATTTATTTGGGTGTGTGTGAGGGGAGAATGTGGGTGTGGTAGCAACCTCTTTTTTTTCAGTGTTTGGATGGTTTTAAATGGTGTTTTGCTTTAGATATTAACAGCCTGGTCCTCTTTTGTTTCAGTATGCAGGCTATTTGACTAAAGTATCCATTTATACAATAATTTACATTTATTTTTTAACTGCTCAGACCACACACTATAGACAGTCAAGTTTGACATGTTGACTTTCTGAGTTATTTTTGTGATCACACCCAGAAAGATGAAAACGATAAGGACACACCTTTTCAAACAAGCTATTTCAGTGACGTAGTAACAGAAGAAAAAACTTACTTTGAGCCACGTCATTTTCCATTTCTCGTTTATTCTGTTCACACACACACACAAACTATGGTAATCCTGAATTTCTCACATAAATTTCACATATTTTTTGTCTAGACCATCGAACGTAGAGGTACTTTGGTGTACCATGTATTATAAACAGCATGTATGCAAATATCAAAGTTCCTTCAGATACAAACACTACCGTGTTGTATCCGTATATTAAGGAATGTGTCCTATATGCTGATTTCATGCAGCCACCATTTTGAAATCGAAAGTTAGGCTCTGATGGGAAAAACACCAGAAGTACAGATAAACAACAATGCCTTGGACTACCAAGCTAAAGCTGCTGCCGTGATTTACACTATTGGATGTTAACATAGATAATTTGCTGCACATAATTTACTACTAATGTTCCAGACATTATAGCCATAATTCACAATTCCATGTCACAGCTGAATGATAAGCCGCAGTCTCTCTCATTAACTCCCCTCCAAGCTGGAAAGCTGGATTATCTGCCTGAGACTGCTTTATGAGTTCATACAGCTTTGGAAATGTTCTACCTGAGGCTTTAACAGCTTCATAGTTGGCCACTGTAGTTTATCCAGTTTGAACAGAAACTCATTTTATTTTTATTCAACATCAATGGTTACATTTCACACTTTGAATACATTGTCATTGGGCAATGTTGATGGTACAGAAAGCATGCAGTGTTTTCACTATCAGCAGTTTAATCATTAGTGCATTTTATAGTGCTTTGGTCTGTGCTGTTTCTTTTGCAGATAGCCTGAATGGTGGCTTTTAAAGTGATAGTTCACCCAAAAAAGAAAATGCTCATCATTGGCTACGTTTACATGCAGCCAATAACCCGTTCAAAACCAGGATATTAGCAATAACCCAGTCATGAACGGCCATGTAAACACCGGCAAAAACCCAAATATGCTCATATCACGGATTTTGAAAAACGGGAAATTATACCTGGGGTAGCCCTTGTTCTAACCCAAATTTTTGGTCATGTAAACGCATATCGGCATATCCTCAAATTTTTTTTGAAAAATAAACCATTAAATGACACTTTCTGGAGAGTTTTGTGCAAAGAAATGGAGAAATAGGTGGTTTGCAGTCACGTGATTGTGTTGACGCGCGAAATGCAGGTGGAGGGCAAGGAGTGAAGAGTGCAATGGACGAGATGGAGGAAAGACCGTACTGTACTACTTTAGATGCTATTACAAGAGAAATATATAAACAGAAAATCGAAACATATGTTGGACGTGATCCTTACGTTATGAACAGGACCGATTTTCAACTGAATTGAGAGATTTGCCTGCCATCGAGGCTGTAGATATCAGCAACTAACTCGTCTTACAGACATACTTTGACTTTACAAAGTTCGGAAACTGGTACGTTACACAAACAGCCACATAAGTGTATTTAAACACCTGAATAATGTAATTATAAGCCACATAAATAATGTATTAACTCACATTTGACGAAGTGATCACTGCACACACACAAACACAGGCATTTTCCCATTCGGCTCCTCCCGACCGCAGAAGTATGTTTGCAAGGCATTTTTCCCGGTGTATTTCTGTCAATGTCTTGTATTTTCCCTCTTATGAACAACAATTTTTGGCACACGACAAAAACTCCTCGTGGTTTGATCGATTTCAGCAACCATAAACGACGCAAAACATAGGCATTTGAGTGTGTTATAGTGCTTCCTAAATATAAAAAATCACTTCCTGCCCTCCATTTCCATTTCGCGCCATGGCAACGCAGTGGCGTGACGTCATGTGAAAACAAGCTATTGAGGCTTACCTGATATGTAAAAAAATGCAAGGTTAAGAGCATATAACATTGTTGTAGTATCAACATGTATTAGGGCATTTAGCATTTACATTACTGTTAATCAGTCATGTACTGATTAACTCAAATAAATGGTTGATTTGATTTCCATTAACTATAAAATACAAAAAAATTAAATCAATCTATCCCTTGTGGAAAGGTTGCTTGGTAGCTAAAAGTAGGTCTAGTAATTATATTTCAAGTTTTTCACACAGATCAAACACAAATATGCTGACTGAATAGATAGCTAGTTTATTTTGAGTAGCCAGCTAGTTCTCTTGGCAGTTTGCTGATAATCCGCTGTCTGAAGTAAAATGCTCAAAACATCTCCTGAGAAAAATACCAAACAAGTCTTGGTTATTTTAATTTTGGTTTAGTCTTATTTTCCTTACCCTGTCATTCAAGGCCAGGGCACTTTTGTACATTTCTGGAACTTTTGCGCTTCCACATCCCGTGCAACTACAGATCTCCCAGGAATATATTGATGCCGATGCTTACATTTATCCGTGTCACCTAGATGCGAATGCGCGAGCGGTGCGCAATGCCGCGATCATGGTCGACTGACTACATAAGCAGCTGAAGAATACCGGCCGTTTTTCACAATTGAATTATGTATTTAAAAGCTGCGGAATGGTTTAATTGGGAGACTCCAAAATTGGCAGAGATTGGCAGGCAATGCAAAACAAAATCGTGGGAAATAGTGGAGGGGACAAAACTTAGATTTTGAAATGTGGGGGGACGTGTCGCCCATGTGTTCTGTACGTTCTATTCGCAAGGAATCTTGGTCTTTTGAGTAGAGAAACCTCTCTGCACACACAATTACTATCACTCGTTTACATCGGGATATTGCAATTCCATGTATACAGGAGAAACTCTCTCTGCTCACGCATGTAAACTGGTTATTCCTAATGTTTCAGAAACCCGAATAGTGAACTTAACCCAACCTGAAAATTGGCTGCATGTAAACGTAGTCATTTACTCACTTTTTACTTGCTTGCTGTCATCATTTACTTATGCCATTCCAAAACTGTATGATTGTCTTTCTCGGTATGACCTTAAAAGAAGATATTTTGAGAAATGTTCCATGTTTAATTGTACAATGGAAGTCTAAACTGTTTTGTTACCACCATTGTTTGGAATGGCATGATGGGGAGTATTTTTTTATATTTTTGGGTGAACTATTCCTTTAATGATAATAGTATTTAACTTTACCAGCTTATTATCTAAACATTATATTTATACATCTTGAAGATGCTTTAAAAAACGAATTCAAGGTATACATTTTGTCAGCATGCTTGTTCCTTGGAAATTGAACACGACCAGGTACATTGTGCTGTTTGAGGTACGTGATCCTAAATATAACCAAATTCAGTCATGCTCATTCATTCAGCTGTGTTGTAATGTCATTTTTATATGTTTTGACTTGATGCCAGGATGCTTTTAATACACAACGACGCATGTTCTCTCAAAATCGCTTCCTTCTTTTTTTCATAGAGAAATCTGGATTGTGTCTGGATCCAAGTTAGGGCTGAAACAATAGACATCACTGTTCTTTGGTACAGGCAGGGTGTGAAGGTTTTCAACAGCTTATGAACTTGCAGAATGGCACTAAATGTTACTGGGAAAAGAACACCGCTGATCTTTGGCGGTATTATTATTATTATTAACATTGGTTAGTATATGGCCCTTTTGAACTGATCAGTTGTAAGCCCGCAGGTGTGTGACTTGTCAGTGCAGCAGAGCTCAGAAATATTTTTAACTTTTCACAGACGTAATTATGATCATATAGATTGTAGAATGATTACGTTATGGCATTTGTATTGGTTGTATTTACTTTGGCAAACTAAATTGTTGATAAGGGTAATATGTGATACCAACTTTTGTCTAAAGATGTCAGTGTTTACGCACTTTGTTTTTTAGTAGTGATGTTTTACTTCATTTCATAATTTTATCATGCCTTCCTCGTAAGTCAACACTGCAGCATGTTAGTCAAGTCAAGTAAGAATAGCTTTCATCAATTTTGTAATTTTTAAATCATTGTTGGCAAAAACAAGTTTTTTTGAGCCAACAACTTCCCTTGCAATTGTACTAAACTGTGACATGAAAGGAAGCAGACGAGGACACACAATCATCCATCTATTTCCTGCTTTTTAAGCCAAATATTCTAGCCTATACTCTATCACCTACATGTTTGTTACTTTCAAAAAAATGTTATTTCGTCAGAATTGCATTCGAATGGCCGTCAATGGAAAACGCTTTTTAATTTGAGTAAAATAAGTGAGTGGTTTACATTAAGTTGTTTTGAAGATACCTTGTTTTGAAGACTACAATCACCACAAGGATCAGGGTTGACGTGCTTCATGATTCCGACAACCATTGTAGTTTTTTTGCTACTATTATTAAGACTCACTGTTGATGTATAACTGTGTGTACTTTAGCCAATATTGTAGAACAAAACATAAAATGTCTCTTTAAGTGAGCTTTGTAAGGCCCTATTTTCAGAGACAGAGATAGCTGCAGATCTATATAGTGGGCGTGCCGAAAGATGAATTGCTGTAACAAAAACTAATCTCTAATCCTACCCTACACCCTGACATACAGCTTTCACTACCAAGGATAAATACCTTTATCCACACCCCTATACCTTTCAGCACGGCAAAGATGCAGTGGAAAACTCATGGGAACTCATGATGAATTGGCCCTCTTAGTTGGCCTACAAATGGACATCACAAGCGAACAGCTTCATTACCTCAGAGATTCAGTGCTAAAATTAGTTAAAACATGTAACCATGTAGAATCAATGTTGTTTAGAAGAACAGTTAGTATTAGCAGTCAGAAGGTGACTACGTGTTTACAAGTAGCCTAGTGCAACACACCTTCATCTCCAGTGAGATTTAATGCCATGGGAGTGAGTTGTTCTTCCAGTTGAGTGGCTTTACTGTGCTATGTAATACACAAGTTAGGGCTCTGCACACTTAAGAACATTGGAACCTATGATGCTAAAATGAGGTTAAATCACCTTAAGAAAAAAAGTATTGCTCTGGCAGTGTTTTGTTGCAGGCAGGAAACAATATTTGTTATGGTTTTGGAGGGAAAATCTGCTTTGTAATAATTCTTATGCATATATGCATGGGTAAATCTAAAAATCCTTACTTAAAGGCATCAAGAATTTCTTTATCAATATGTTTTCTATTTTTAACCTTTAAAACTTATGTTTGTACTATGTGAGAACTATTCATTAAAGGGATAGTTCACCCCAAAATGAAAATTCTGTCAGTTTTTACTCACCCTCATGTTGTTCCAACCCTGTAAGACCTTCGTTCATCTTCGGAATACAAATTAAGACATTTTTTTATTAAATCTGAGAGCTGGATCACTCCTCCATAGGCTTCTAAGGGATTGAAACTTGCCGGCCCTGAAAAGTTTTTAAAGGCATTGTTAAAATAGTCCAAGTGACTACACAGTGGCTCAATCTTAAGTTTATCAAGCGACGAGAATACTTTTTGACGTCAAAAACAAGCAACAATAACTTTATTTCAACTATTCTTTCCCTGTGGGCCTCTAGTCAGTTAACGTAGTGTGACACGTAGGCTCACTATTGGCCGACGCTGGTCATGTGTGTGATGCGTATGACGTACAACAACAGAAGCTTGCTCTGTTACACTAGTGAGCTCACTCGAGGCCCACAAAGAATGAAATTAACCCTAAAACCGTATTCTGGACAAATGTGGGCAAAATAGTTTTGATTTATTTAAAAAAAAATACTTCCCTTGATCTGAGCGGTACAAGACTTGGCTACTTTTCCTAAGTTTGCCTCCTGAACAAACACTTTTTTTTTTACTCAATTCTACAATGTTAAGTGGGTGAAAAAAAAACCCTCCTTAATCTTGTATTTGGGTCTAAAATGGGCACTGCATAGAAATGAATGGGAAAAACTGTAATTTAGAGCATTCTAAAATAAGCCAAAATAAGACACCAGGTGATGGCAAAGTCACTTCATCTTTAGGTTTTAGCTCTAAGAACTTATTGGAATGATATTTTAATAATAAAAAAAACATAAAATAAGCATAATTTACATAGAAAATATGGTACTTTTTGAAGTAAATAAATTAAAAAATACCCCCAAAGTAAAAGAGAAAAACACCATAGATGGATAGACAAAACTTTATCGAAGACAGTGATGTAACATTTATAATACATACAAATTAGGATCACACCTGAGTCCTTTGTGCCCACATTTGTCCACAATTACAGGATTAAGGGCTAGAAAGTGAATACGGTTTGATTGCTACTAGTTGAATAAAGTCGTTATTTTTGTTTTGTTTTTGCTCACAAAATTTCTCGTGCACTTGATACATTTAGGATTGAGCCACTGTAGTCACTTGGACTATTTTAACAATGTCTTTAATAACTTTTCGGGGAACAAATTTCAATCCCTTAAGAAGCCTATAGAGGAGTGATCCAGTTCTTAAATTTCATCAAAAATATCTTAATCTGTGTTGTGAAGATGATGAACGAAGGTCTTGGAAGGGTTGGAACAACATGATTGTGAGTAAAAACTGAGAATTTTCATTTTTGCGTGAACTATTAGTATAAATAACCCACCTAGAACCTATAAACAAAGCCAAATTGTCTGTGCATGCATATCCTTCAGTTTCATAGCTCAAATATGCGCCTTTTGCCCAACTCTTCTGTATTTTAAATATATTAGGCTGTCTGGAAGCTAGGGTTTGTGCAATTGATCCTGTAGTTCTAAACACCATTTCTCCCCAGTCCCACACACAAATATATTATTTACTGCAAGTGTATGAAACTGGATAAAGAAACTTTAATTTTGAGCTTAGAAAGAGAATGAGGAAGTGTAACTGGGCATTGTTTTCCCCCTGTGCAGAGGAAACCGTGAGCAAAGTTGCTGTTTCCTGTCGCACAAATATCTTTAACTGGATAGAGGTGCATGCCAGTGTGTGAGAATCTACTGCTAACACATGATAAGCTTTGTATTCGCGTGCAAACCCGTGAACAGTAATACAGACCAGACACGCACATGTAACATCAACACTCATTTCCAGTAAAGAGTCTGTTCAATAGCTGTTTATATTGTCTGCAGGTGTAAATACTGGCACTATGATGACAACCTCCTCACCTCCAGCGTGATCATTGTCTTCCATAATGAGGGTTGGTCCACCCTGATGAGGACGGTGCACAGCGTCATCAAAAGAACCCCAAGAAGATACCTGGCTGAGATAGTCATGATTGATGACTTCAGTAACAAAGGTAGTGTGAGCAGCGTTTTCATTTCTTCATCAGATACTTTAAATAGCACATGTCTGTGGTTTGCACTTTTCTTTAAACAGCACAGTGCTTGTGCAAAAAAAGCATCAGGTCTGACAACTTAATTCATATTTGCACCACAAACATGGCAAAGACAAAGTGCACTGATGCTGGTAGTTTTTAAATGATCAATCACAAAGAAACTATATATCTTAATGACATTTTACAATGATTGTGACAGTAGCTCTCGGCTGTTTTCAAATCAATGTAGATGTAGTAACTGGAATTAGTGTCGCTGTTTTTTTTATGTCTATGCATTTTATTGTTGCAACAGCCAAGCAAACAGTGTTGTTTTTGGCAGCCCTTTTAGTTTTAGTTTTAGTCTTAAGGCCCGTACACACCGGGACGAATATCAGCGCGCGTTATTCGTCAGCGTTTTTCAACGCGTTTTTTGTGTTCACACCCAAGCGTTTTCGCTGACGATGAGCCAAGTGAACATGCAAATTCATTCCCTGACATTAGATGGCGCTTAATGTAAAACAGAAATAATAATAGAATACTATACTAGGGTGATCATATTCATGTCTCAATGTTTTATTATGACAGATTAAAAAAACGAATGAAATAATGATAGAAATAATGTCTTCTGTATTAGAAAAATAAATATATAAATAATAAATAACTAAAAGAAATGCCTCCAAATGTAACAAAAAATAGCTCTCACAAACTTACAAAAACGAACTAACAAAACCTATTTATCTTTAGTTTTCATCCTCTTTATCCTGTTTTTCTTCCTCATTCACCTTGCCCATCTATATTTTGCTGTAGAACTGATCTTTCCCAGCATTTTTTTTTTTTGAAAACCAGGACATTTTCATCACTTAAAAACAGCCAGGACAGGACGTGGAAACAGGACATGTGTAACGCAAAGTAGAGATGATGCCCAGAGATAAAAACATAGCACTAGTTGTCGGATGAACAGATGCACGAGAGATGAGAGTTGTTGTATTTCCCCACGTTTAATAAAACCACTCAAACTTTACACTTGTCCTCATACATGGGGCTCGAAGCGAGAAAGAAAAAAAAAAAAACACAAACAGACATCTGGTCACAATAGAAACATAAAATAAAAGAAAGAATACAAAGAGTCGGCAGAGCAGTTATCTCCTCACTTGTCAAAATGTAACTGACACTACTCACAATATGCGCAGTTCTCATCTCAACTCAGATTTCTATAAAGCACAAAGTCACCGTTTTACACATGTCCCGGGAAAACAGGACTGTTGGTCACCATATACTATAATATTATTACAGAAATACTAATATAAATATTATCATATAGCTCGTTATGCTCCGAGACCAGCAGCTCAACATTAATCTTGCCCATAGGTGTCTTGCCTTGTAGGTTATCTCTTCTTCTTCGCCGTATGTGTGCACTGCTCGGCAAGACCGTTTTGTGTTTGTGCGCCTCCAAGTTGTGTTTTACTGTAACTTCAGGAGTACCAGACACGTGAGCAAACCCGCCAATCTCGTTGGTCGGATAGGTTTTGACGCGGCGCGTCAAACCAAAAAACGAACCCGAGGCGTTTTTTAAAAATGACGCGTGTTACGCGTGGCGTTTTCGCGTCGGTGTGAACACTCACATTGGCGCCCATTGTTTAATCACGAGGCGTTAAACGTCGACTAATATCGCGCGCGAAATTCGTCCGGTGTGAACAGGCCTTTAGTCTTTTGGAAGTTTTAGTCACGTTTTAGTCACTTATAAACTTAATAGTTTTAAGTCAAGTTTTAGTCGACGAAACACAAAAGGTTTTAGTCGACAAGAACACCAAAAGGTTTTAGTCAAGTTTAGTCAATTTTTGTGAAAGAAAAAAGTAGTCTTTAACAAATTAATTTAGTTTAAAAAGTACTGGAAATGGGCTTAGGTTTGACAGGTTTAGCAAGTGTTGCAATTCATAAAACAAGCTAACCTTAAAACCTTTGCATAATAAACTAGACTTTCTCATTGATGGAGATGCAGTGCTGCCATTGCCAAGCTGTACTTCATTGTCACATTGGGCAGAAATCTTTTATCCCCATATTTCAAGTTAGTTTTACCCCTAAATATTAAAAGCTGTTTTCACCACTTATCACAGTAATAAAGGAATGGTGTAAAGTTTAAACAACAGCAAAAACTTTGAGCTACTAGAACATTACACACAGATAAAGTGGTAACAGTGGAATCACTGTTTTACTCCAAAAAAGCCAGGAAAAAAAAAACACATTCTTACTTTGGCAATTGTAGCTTTATTTCAAAAAGTGTGCAATGAACAACGTAGTATGCAACAATAAGATGCATATTATTTGTAAACACAAATATTATACAAAGTATGAAACAAACATGACACGAAGCGTGTTGAACATAAAAATTAATAAACAATCCCTGAATAAACACTGTATTTGGTCTTGGTTAGTTTGGTATTTTACATTAAAGCCCTGTTTTAAGATCGTTTCTGATGAAATAGAACGGTTAAGATTGAAATTTGGACAAATGCTGTTGTCCCGAGAATTTTTGGTTTGTGTGTTAGCACCCACACAATCATTCATAAAACGCATTAAACATTAGTTTACAAAGACGTCAAACTCACCGAATGGTCAGGGATGTTCACTGATATGCTCACACAAACATCGCTGCAAAATATGCTTTCCAACAGGTTTTATCCTAGTTTTTGTCCGACTCCATTGACTTGACTTGGTACATAAACTATGATAAATCCCTTGTTGTGTGGAATCTGACGCGCGCGGCCGGTGGGCGCACCGGATAGGAAACGGTAGCATTGCTGATACTTTTTTAGCTGAATACAGACAGATTTCACGCAAAACAGGCAGAAATTACATGCATTGTGAACGTCAGACTTATAATAATTTTCGTTCCGTCTCGTCAACGAAAACTTAAAAACGCCTCGTCATGTTTTAGTCACCTTAGAGCTATTTTTAGCTAGTCATCGTCGCATTATCGTCATAAAAATACGGTGCGTCAACGAAATCATTTCGTTATCATCATCACTGACAAAAACATCACTGCAAGCAAACAAGCAATAATCAAACACTTTCCTCTCTCCTCAAATACCAATAAGTCTGAATCGTTTTATTTAATTGGTTATTGCATCCTGTTTGGTAATTTAGAAGAAACTGTTTAAAAAAAAAACCAACAGATTAACCAATTCTTTTAAGTGAAGTGTTCATTTCGGTTTTCTACTTATAACTTTCTAGTTTTAGTGTATTTATCGTGTAATTAATCTAATTAGGTTAGAAATTAGAAAATATATACATATATATATATATATATATATATATATATATATATATATATATAAAAATATATATATATATATATATATATATACATATATACATACACTCACCGGCCACTTTATTAGGTACACCTGTCCAACTGCTCGTTAACACTTAATTTCTAAGCAGCCGGATGGTAGGGTCAGAATTTGGCGTCTGCAACATGAAAGCATGGATCCATCCTGCCTTGTATCAACGGTTCAGGCTGGTGGTGGTGGTGTCATGGTGTGGGGAATATTTTCTTGGCACTCTTTGGGCCCCTTGGTACCAATTGAGCATCGTTGCAACGCCACAGCCTACCTGAGTATTGTTGCTGACCATGCACCCAACTTCTGATGGCTACTTTCAGCAGGATAACGCGCCATGTCATAAAGCTGGAATCATCTCAGACTGGTTTCTTGAACATGACAATGAGTTCGCTGTACTCAAATGGCCTCCACAGTCACCAGATCTCAATCCAATAGAGCATCTTTGGGATGTGGTGGAACGGGAGATTCGCATCATGGATGTGCAGCCGACAAATCTGCGGCAACTGTGTGATGCCATCATGTTAATATGGACCAAACTCCCTGAGGAATGCTTCCAGCACCTTGTTGAATCTATGCCACAAAGAATTGAGGCAGTTCTGAAGGCAAAAGGGGGTCCAACCCGTTACTAGCATGGGGTACCTAATTAAGTTGCCGGTGAGTGTATATATATATATATATATATATATATATATATATATATATATATATATATACATACATATATATATATACATATGATGCTGATTCCCATTGACTAAAGGTAGGGACACAAGTCCCAGAGAACTAGCGCTGATTAAAGCCGACTGTGTTGACGTTTTGCGTCGTCTGCGCCAGGGAAAATATCTGTGTTTGAACGCACCGAAAGGACTAAAAGGGACTGTTCAGTAGCATCTGCGTTCAGCGTGTAAAGGAGATAGGCCTAACTGTCTATTTCGTCATTCAAAAAGAGAATGTGAAACTGAGACTGCAGGTATACAAACCATAAATAAAACCGCACTTACTTACTGTTTAGCGCACATTGTAAACTGTGGAAGTTTGGACACTCGGGAGGACATGAACGATTGCACGTGTTGCGAGTCAGTTAAACTGAATCTTTCTTTTCTGTCTTGCTTTTCTGTATTTATAAAGCACATTTACAAACAACCATGGGTTGACTAAAGTGCTGTACATAAAAAATGTGCAAAGGGATAAAATACAACAACATAACATATTTTAGACTAACAACACCTGTTCAAGAAAATAGGATCTAAGCATAGATTTAAATATAAAAGAGATGGCTGTTCAGATGGCTACAGGTAGCTTGTTCCAGATTGTTTGACCAGCAATAGAAAAGCTTGATCACCTCTGTGTTTCAAACTGGATCTAGGGATGTCCTGATCTGAGTGGTCGTGAAGAGTTGTGTGAATGCACCAATTCAGCAAGAGTGATGATTTAAAAACCAGGGTTAATATTTCGGATTCTACTCTAAATTTCACCGCAACCATTTCAAGATCAAAATAGGAGTTAGGTGCTGAAATAGTCCAGTCATTTTATGAAAAAGGACTGAACAAACTGCAACAGAAGGAAACTCAACTGATTTTGTATCCTCAATATGTCCTGAGTAAGGAAAAAAAAAATGCCCCAAAGAATCCCATTAGGGTAACGTTTCTAAAAAAGACCCAAATATATCCCATTCATTCGCCCTTCTGTTTCCCACGTGAATAGGGTAAAAATTTTCATCTTTAGATATCATCATGAAAAACACTGAGTTGATTACTTGTAACAAGACAAACAAAAAATGTATTACAAGTTTTTCGAATTGTTTGTTAACATGGAAAACGGTGCATAAAATAATTGCATATGTGCTAATTTGCATAATTACCCAAACAGATCTAAACATTGGGTATAGCAGGTGAAAACATTTTTTATTTATTTTTTTATCTTGTTGACATATAACAGTAAAAGACTTAGGGCCCTATTTTAACGATCTAAAACGCAAGTGTCAAAGCGCAAAGCGCAATTAACTTTGTGGGCGGATCCCGGCGCTGTTGCTATTTTCCCGGCGGGATAAATGCCTCTTGCGCCTGGCGCAAATCTGAAAGGGGTTGGTCTGGAGTAGCTTCATTATTCATAGGTGTGGTTTGGGCGTAACGGAAATAAACCAATAAGAGCGTCATATCACATTCCCTTTAAGAGCATGATGAACGAGATGCGCTTGTTCCGTGGCGCAATTCTATTTAACGCGCATTTACCAGGCGCGCTTCAGCATCGGTTCACAGCCGAGTAGAACGATGTTCTCGTCAGGGCCGTAAAAGATAGAGAAGGGACACTGGGGATGGGACAAACCCACCCAAATTAGCTTTGGGGTTAAACATGCATATAAAAATTTGGGTAAATGTGTAAGCTTTATGCCTGTTTTTCCCATCATCATGGACACAACAATGATTTTCCTCATGTTTATATATTTTTCCGTATAATAATGTATCATTTGCAAAAAGTAAAATGCATCTGTGTTGATGAGAGAATCATCTACAGTGTATCCGCGTTGTTCACACTCTGTATTATGGCCAAGCATGCACGCTTAAAATAGCATCTGAATATACGCGCAACGCGCCACTGACTTTAGACCAGGTTTTTTTCTGGTCATTGGCGCAATTGTTTTCTGGAACTGCAAAATAGCACCAGGGATTGTTTGCGCCGCACACGCCTCCTTTTTGCGCCAACCCGCCCAGGAAGCGCAAGTTCATTTGTTAGTTTACCGACGTGCGTCTGTGGAGGAAAAAAGCCCGCTTTGCACGAGTGCAAAATAGGAATGATAAATGCGTCAATGTATTAAGTCATTTGCGCCGGGTGCAAGATAGAGCCCTTAATGTTAAGGTCTGAATGGAACCCATTTAGGCTACCCATGAACATTAATACAGGAAGAAGTACTTTAGAAACCAGCCTTTATTAATTATGGCAGAGATGGGGTTTGGGCATTGAATGCATTGTGTACGTTACTAGATTTTTTGATCCAGACACTTTTTATTTCACCTACCTTTTGTCTTCTGCATTCTCCTTATCCCATGTCTCCTGTTCTTCTCTCAGACTCCTCCCTCAGAAACAGTCCAACTGACCCCGCCCCAAACCCCATCTCTGCCATAATATTTAATAAAGGCTGGTTTCTAAAGTACTTCTTCCTGCATTTGCGTTCATGGGTAGCCTAAATGGGTTCCATTCAGACCTTAATATTAAATAGTTAACTGTTATATGTCAAAAAAATAAAATAATAATAATTTTCATCTGCTATACCAAATGTTCAGATCTGTTTGGATAATTATGCAAATTAGCACATATTAGATTATGCATCATTTGTCCATGTTAACAATAACAAACAATTGCAAAAAACTTGTAATACATTTTTTGTTTGTCTTGATGTAAGTAATAATCTCAATGATTTTCATGATATCTAAAGGTTAATTTTTTACCCGATTCACGTGAGAAACAGAATGAATAGGCGAATGAATGGGATATATTTGGGTCTTTTTCCTTTATCAGGACATATTGAGTATACAAAATCCGTTGAGTTTGATTCTGTTGCAATTTGTTCAAGGTTGACCCCCATTTTGGCTTAAAATGACTGGACTAAAACTTCTGTGAACTAGTCAGAAGCCTGGCTGCTGCATTAGTAACACTAAATGCATTAGGCTGTAAGTAATATTCATAGATCTAGCTTATGTGAAGTGGTTGTATTGGAATATGGGTAATAGGGGACAGATCATACGAGCATCATTGGTTTACGTGCAATCCCCCCCTAACAAAAAAAAATATCGCTTGCGACCTCGTACAACAGCAAACATTGCTCTGATTTAGTCGTTAGAACTGAAGTAGCAACAGACTTGTTCAATATTTAAATGTGAAATGGATTATCAAAAATAAATAAATAAAGTAGAGCAGGCAGGCCAAAGTTCCTTTCAAGGAAACCCTTTCACTTAGCAGCCATATTTGTAACGATTTGCGGCAACTATTTTGGGCATCCAAGATTAAGTCCTATCTACTTGAATGGGAGAATCCTAAAATCTCAAAAACTGCTTGCCACATTCACATTTAAATAACACCCCAAATCAGCAACAAGAACTGTCCCATAAATGTTGTTTTTTTTTTATGGTTGAATATGAGCAAACCTAAGCTCCAGAGCCTTAACCAATTACAATATCAGATATGTATGTATGTATATGGATGCACATATTAATTGTTCAAAATAAGATCATTAACATGCATTTAGAAAAAAGATAGTAAATAAGTTTAATATCACTTGATTTAAATACAGAAGCTGTGCTTTCTTGTCCTAAATGCTCTGGGGCTTACATGTTGTCTTTCAGCTGTTACTGGTTTTTCAGGTTTGAGGAAATGATGAATGGCTTTATTTTTTCGATATCTCTCTCTCCTGAGAGTCTATTCTCCAAGCATGAGTGAAAGAGACATATCTTTGCCACAGCCTGTAGGCGGTCTGCCTGAAGACTAATGCTTGGCGCTTGTTCATTAATATGGGGCAAGCAGACTGTTACTGAATGGAGATCATTACTCTTTAAGAGATCGCTCACAGGGGAACTATGAACGTATGCAGCCCTGCAGAATTAGCCGATATAAATCGATAAAGAGCATAGGCTCAGAATGTTTTATGCACTTTGTAGTAAAGGTCAGTAAAACTTTGTTCATGCTGCACACAGTTTCGATTTGGTTTTCAAATGCAATCTTTTGGGCTGACTGTCTGCACTGTTATTTCACAAGTGGTCAAATCGGCTCCGCTGCT
Organism: Hybognathus amarus; assembly: GCA_030378365.1. Classification (NCBI taxonomy): domain Eukaryota; kingdom Metazoa; phylum Chordata; class Actinopteri; order Cypriniformes; family Leuciscidae; genus Hybognathus; species Hybognathus amarus. The sequence goes on from JAQIUQ010002032.1 coordinate 316,041, forward strand.
TAGACATAATCGATGTCTGCTATATCTACACTCACTGGCTGCTGTAGTAATGATGTAGGTTTGAACAATATGCCAATAACCTTCTTTTACAAGTGAGTAGCAAGGTATAATTAACAAGTGCTGACAGAAAGGTGGACATTTTGCCATTTGCTCATGTTATGTCCCCATGGAGCTCATGAGGTGATTTGGACAACATAACAAATAAAAATAAAAGACATTGTTGTGTCTGTCAGTGTAGACAAAGCCTAAAAGTGTTTGTATGTGTTCTCTATTTAGTTCATCTTAAAGAGAGGCTGGAGGAGTATATAAAACAATGGAATGGGTTGGTCAAACTGTTTCGCAATGAGAAGAGAGAGGGTCTGATCCAGGCCAGGAGCATAGGAGCCCGCAAAGCCACTCTGGGACAGGTATGGGCCCCAATATTATTAACATGCTGTTTAATGTTGCTGCATAAAAGTAGCCGTCTCACACTGTGGTTCTGTTCTCAGGTGCTCATCTACCTGGATGCTCATTGTGAAGTTGGGATAAACTGGTTACGCCCCACTGGTGGCCCCCATTTCAAAAGACAGGTATGACTTGAGCTCTAGGCCAGTGTTGTGCTCACTTAAAAAGAGACTTTGAAGATACATTTGTCAAAATATTTTAAAATTGTTTAATATGCATGTATTGGCTTCCTAGAAATGTTCTCTTCCTATTCATGTTGGTTTATTAAAAGACGAAATTAATGAACATTTAATGAACTAAAAAAGGTAATGTGGTATAACCTAAAAGTAGCATTTACCTTGCTCACATCTTAATTAGAGCTGTAATGGCGTGTTAATGTAATCTATGTTAGGGCTGGGCGATTTTTTCTTTTTTTTTTTTTTTTCTTAAAAAAATCTGCAATTTTTTTTTTTTTAATAAAAAACTCAATTTACGATTCAATTTTTTTTTATCAAGTAGAATTTCTATAACTCTCTGTGTTGAACTGATTATAACTCTTGTGTGTTGTACACAATCTAATTAATACAACTTCATTATAAAGAAAAACGACAAATCCTAAAAAATATGATCATAATCTATTACAAAAATGCTATTATAAACTAGATTAATGGATAATTCAGCAGTTCAATTTAGTCTAGAAAACTCACAAGTGCACAATATTGAATAAAATCTGAACATTTAGGGGGAAAAAACATTTAATGGGGAACAAATACGAGACAAGTGTAACACTAAATCTTGTCAAACTTTACACATTGCTCTTTGTACATTCATGAAAAACAAGATAACAAAAATCAAAAGGATCAATTATTATATAGTCTGGTCTACTATACCATTGAGACATGTTTTAAATGTATAGCACAGCTGTTTAATGAGACAGCAACATATGATAGATAGGACAGAACAAGAAAAGGCTATTAATAATCTTTCATTGCGCAAACGTATTATGATATGAAAGGCTCCAATACATCGCGGGCCGCGGCACAAAGCGCTTATGCGCATTCCGAGCGCTGAATGATGTGCTTCAAGCCACATGGAGTCACAGTGCACAGCCCAGCGCGTCGACTCCGCAGTCCGCATGCACTGAACGGTTCAAAGCACATAGGAAATACATACTGATTCGTCTATAATATACAGTATTCTAGCTATGCAATCTGTTTATTGAACCTTTTCTTTTAACAGTTTTAAATTTCAATTACTGTGCGCGTGAAGAACAATAGTGCTCTGACTAGTGTTTTGCTCTAACAGACACCCGGTAGAAAGTAACGTCATGATTTAAGTTACAGCAATATTCCAGCAAGACAAAGTTGTTTTATGCGAAACCATAGACGTTTATCTACAGATCAAGTATAATAATAGGAACATTGAATCATCTTTGAGAGAGTTTCATTGTATTGACTGTCGTAACCGAACTGTGGAAACCCTGAAGGAAGATTTGGTGAATGCAAAATGTAAGTTACACTATACTAAAGAGAGAGGAGAAAAAAATCTAAAAAATCAATTTTTTGAAAATATGAATTGATTTAACCTGCCAACTCGATTTTTATTTCAAATCAATTTTTCCCAGCCCTAATCTATGTAGATTATGCTTTCTTTATCATTCCTATTCCACTGTCAATGTTTCATACTAAACAAAAATAGATACTAATGGCTAGTAAGGCAGCACTGCTTAATACGAGCCTACACATGTTTAGGATTCTCTAACCACATTCAGAAACAGTAGCAAAAATGGCAATGTCCATAACGTCGGGAAGTTTTATCACAATCGACAGCGTGTTGTTAAATAAAAGGGGTCCAATCAAGGCGTGAGTTCATCCATCTGATATTTTATATAACCAACAAGTACTTTAAAGGCTTAGTAACCAGTTCAGAGAGTATGTTTGAGGAGACGCGCCTCCGTCTCCTTAAGTGAACTAAACCCTTGATGATACAGTTCACTGTGGCTCTCACATTACATGACGTGGCAGACAAATAGTTGTCCATTGCGGTTCCGTTCATGCAGTGTGGCTTTGTCGAGAATGTGGTTGTGAGTCCTGAAAATGTGCAGGTGTCGAGTTTGTTTATAGAATAGGGTTGCCCCATTCGTAAAAAACAAAACGCTGTAAGCGACGCTGTCTTAATAGCCATTAGTATCTGCTCTAGAGTTTAGTTTAGTTTAATCTAAGTCATTGTTTTGAAAATAAATTTGAAAACATATTTTCTTTTGTATTTTTTAAGACTCAGTCTGAACTAATCTTGCCTTGTCATAAAAATGAAAATAATAATAATAATAATAATAATAAAAAAATTAAAATACTTAAAAGAATATATATATATATACACAGGGCTTGACATTAACTTTTTGAGACAAGTAAATTTATGTTTCACTAGTCCATGCACAAAAGTCACTTGTCCGGGAAAAGATTTATAATTTTATCTAGGGCTGCACGATTTGGGGAAAACGTCATATTGCGATTATTGAGGTCAATATTGTGGTTGTGTTATGCGATTGCGATATCATAAACAAATGGTTTCATGAGTCAACTTGTTTGGTTCTAAACCAAATGCACACACAGATTAGTGATAATTCTGAAATTAGCATTAACAACTAAATGATTGATAACACCTATAATGATCAATACGCCATTGATGTCTGGATAACAATAACTGTGTCTAACAGGTAGGACATATACAAAAATGTAATAAAGTTATCAAACAGTCTGCGCTGCATAATATATATATATATATATATATATATATAGACTACTCCTTATTAAAGCTACACAAGTTCTTTAGTCAAGAGCAGTGAGTAATTTTCTCTGTTCCCTTTGTTCTTTCATTAACAAACTGACAGAACGCTTTATTGGTAGCTGGCCCTTTAAGAGCAGCCGCTGTGGACAGAGATCTCACATGCGCCTCATTCTCTCACGAGTCACAACTCTTTATGTCCATCATAAGACTGCTCTTATGTTATGAAGATACTCGACAAATGACATTTTGGCATAATTGTGTGTGTTGTTGATGTTCGTTTAAGTGCGAAAGAGAACTTCTGGTGCATTTTATTTTGTTTGAAATTTAACTTGTCTGGTCGGACAACTAATTTTTCTCGTTTACTTGTCCTACAAAAAATCCACTTGTCCCGGACAAGCGGACAAGCCTTAATGTTGAGACCCTGTATATAAATATATATAATTTATTATCATTATTATATATTTTTTACATTTCATTTTATTTCTAGTTCACTACACAGGTGTGTGTGTGTGTGTGTGTGTTATTTTTATTATTTTTTTTTATTTTTTTTATCTTTACCTAAATATATTGTTAATACTGTGTTGTGTTAATGTTGCAGAACGGTTTGCACAGTACCGTTGATAGATTACATAGACGGCAATGATTATACCATAGAGCCACAGCAGGGCGGGGACGAGGAAGGCCTGGCGCGTCGGCGCCTGGGACTGGAGCCTCCTGTGGAAAAGGGTCCCTCTTAGCAGCAGGGAGAAGGCTAAGAGAAAGCATAAGACAGAGCCTTATCGGTAAACTTCCACCCTCCTATAAGCATGATCATTTAATCCATTCTGTCTCTCTCTGTCTTGTTTTGTCTTCCCCACCCTCTTGTGTACGTGTCCATGTTTGCTTGCATGGATGCCCCCCTTGTCTCTCCTCCATCCTCTGTGGCTATGTTCAGAACGGTGTGCACAGTGCCTCTCATAGATTCTATTAACGGCAAGACTTATGTATCATCGAGCCCCAGGGGGCGGGGACGAGGATGGCTTTGCCAGAGGAGCATGGGACTGGAGCATGCTTTGGAAACGCGTGCCACTGGGTGGCAAGGAGAAGCAGAAGAGACTAACTAGAACTGAGCCTTATCGGTAATTTAGAGCCATAATCTTATGCTGATTAGGGCTGACCACAGCACGCCTAAATGGAGAGACTTTGTCTCTCTCTCTCTGTAAAGTTTGGTGGTGGTCTGCTTATCTCTGCTTCTTTAACAGTTCAGCTCGTTTAATGCTCATGCTGCATACTAACTACTATGAAGTGGTCATAAAACAATGAAGTGATTTAAATAAAATACTTCATATATTATGACTCCACTATGGCTGTTTTGGTTGAGTCGCTCAACTACTGGAATTTAGAAACAAACTACTCCCAGAACTTGTTTCTGCTTCTCTTTGCATGTAGTCTCCATTCTCTCTTGTCTACCAACTAATGTCTTCTGTGGTAGTGACTTGGCATAAGTCTACAACCTAAATGTGCCACCAAGCAAAGGAAGGTGTGTATGCTGTTGCTGCTCTGAAATTTCACTAGAGCTTCACCTTTACATTATGCTATTTTCTGTGCACTCTTCTGAAATACATTCTCCCTGATGTTTGATTCTATGGGTAATATAATGTAAAAAGAGACACCAAAATTTTGCAGAATTATGTAGGTACTGAGACAGTACATGGATAATAATTAAAAAAAGGGACATGATGGTATAAGGGAAACGTCCTGATTGCCTGTCCACATTTTGGTATGTCACCTGATTGGTTGTAGCTTTCCTGTAGCTCAAACAGAGTAGAGCATTGGCGCTTTCAATGCCAAGGTCATGGGTTCAAATCCCAGGGAAAGCAAGAACTGATAAGAATGTAAATGTGTACCTTCTTCAAATGCAATGTAAGTCGCTTTGGATGAAAGCGTCTGCCAAATGCATACATGTAGATGAAAATTTTACTGCTTGTTTTGGTGTCTCTTTGGTTTTGTTCACACTGCAGGGAATTCATTTTTCAAAGAGGAGTAAAATAATTAGTCAATTAGTGCATATTTGCAGTTTGTTGTCACTGTTTTTCATTAATTCAGACTACAAACAACTAAATTGATTTCAGATTTGTACTGCCTGTCTGAACAATGCCTCATCTCTTAAAGGGATACTCCACCGTTTCTTGATATTAAACTGTTATTCCCTAAATTGAGACTGGAGTCATTACATACCTCTCTTGTGTTTGATGCGTAGACACTTTGATAGCACTTAACTAGCCCAGTTCATTCATTAGGATCCAAACAGAGAAGCGACCAAACACCTCCATGTTTTCCCCATTTAAATACAGTTACTCGAGTAGTGTAATCTTGACCAGAATGGTGACACAAAATAAAACGTTGTGCTTTTCTGACTGTGTAAAGTGGATAACTATAATGTATGGCGGAACACCACCTGAACACCACCTATGGCGCGAATATGACTCGGCGCAGTAATATCATCACTCGTGAAAAGTCCTCTCCTGAACTCCAAAATGATGATATTACTCCGCCGAGTCCATAGAGTGAATATGCGCCGAGTTCAGAAGTGCTCCCAAGCACTTGCTATGGTATTTCGCCATACATTATAGTTATCCACTTTACACGCTGAGAAAAGTGCAAGGTTTTATTTTGTGTCACCATTCTTGGTCGAGATACACTACTCGTGTAACTGTATTTAAATAGGGAAAACGTGGAGGTGTTTGGTCGTTATCTGTTTGGAATCCTAATGAATGAACTGGGTTAATTTAAAGGAATAGTTCACTTTTAAAAAAAACTTTTGCTGATTATTGATTTACCCCCATGTCATCCAAGATATTCATATCATTCTTTCTTCAGTCGAAAAGAAATCTGAAAGATTTGGGAAAAGATTCGTTCATTTCCGCATGAACCAGTTCGTACAGAAGAGTCACGAACAGGCATCACAGAACAGAGCAATTTGAGCAACCATTTGAGCTTATAAAATGTAAACTTTGTTGTTGTTGTTTTTTTTTAAATGAGCGATCGTTTCGCTTGATAAGACCCTTATTCGTCGCCTGGAATTGTTTAAAGCCCTTTGAACAGTTTGCAGATTGCACTGAAACTGTATTTGGAACCTTGAACCGTTTGGTTACCAGCAAAGTGCATTATATGGAGAAAAAATGCTGGAATGTTTTCATCAAAAACCTTAATTTCTTTTCAACTGAAGCAAGAAAGACATGGACGTCTATAATGACATGTGGGTAAGTAAATTATCAGCAAAAGTTTTTTTTTTTTTCAGAAGTGAACTACTCCTTTAAGTGCTATCAAAGTGTTCGTGCACCAGAGCAATTGAGTGCACGCACTGATACTGAGAGAGGTATCAATTTCAACTTAGTTAAGGGAATAACATAGTCTAATATGAAAAAAAAAAACAGTGGAGTATCCCTTCAATGTTGTAAAAAGCGTATTGTATGTGTGTGAAAAGTAAGGGTTGAACAATCGTGATGAGTGAATTTGTTTGTCAGGTCTCCTGCCATGGCTGGAGGACTCTTTGCAAATAGAAAGAGAATTCTTTTTCAAGCTGGGCCTCTATGATCCAGGCCTTCAGATCTGGGGAGGAGAAAACTTTGAGATCTCCTACAAGGTAAACCTAGAAATTGATAGTTTTTTTTTTTAATTGAAAGTTTTACTAGTTTAGTTAAGCTTGTATAAAGGTTAATTCTGTGTTCTTAGGTTGTTGTTTTTTAGAAGTTAGAGTAGGTCATTTTTGGAGAGGCTAGCAATGGCGAGCTGAGCTTTGAAAGCATTAGATCCCACCCTTCCTTTAGAGTGTCTACAAAGCCACACCTCCTCAAACACATGAACGCTTACAGCAAGAAGCAAATAAAAGCATCACGAGAGACAGCGGTTAAACATCCTCATGTCTTAAAGCACATTAACATCACAATAACAGACCTGCCAGACCCATACGCATGAGTAGCGGATACGTGATTTGTGACCTTAAAGTACGCTGGTACAATTTGTCACTTTAATCTATGCAAAAACCTGGTGTGCATGCTCGGTCCTCAAATTAAGCAACAACAAAATAAGCAGAGTTCGACCATTCATAGCGCTGGGTTCATTCCCCAAATAGCAAGCGGGTATGACTGACAAATGCTCATGGCCTATCATTAAAAAGAGACTGAAAATCAATCAGCAAATAAAGCATAAGACAATAAATAAAGCAATAAACGTCAACAATAAAGAGATCCGCTCAATCCCGCTTCCACTCCCGCATGCGCCGTCTGACAGTTCATAAGCGAGGACAGGAGTCCCAGTACTTCTGACTACTGAAGATAAACGGGTTGGGCTGGATGTGGAAAGTTTAAATATTATTTTTAGTTACCTTAACATGGATTTGATGATCACATGTGAGTGTTCAGAATCGCATGGGTTATCTTAAAATACTCCCGTCATTCATGGTCTCTCAGATAAGGGGAGAACATTATTCAGCTATGCAAATTATAAAATGCTTAAGTAATACTGAACAATAAATCACTATGGCTTAGTGATTTTTAAATTTCTGTGATTTGTGGGTTTCTGAAGTGCGAGTCTTTATTTATTTATTAATTAATTCTCAGTGTTGAGAAACATAGCCTGCATGTGTTACGTTATTGTGTTGAAAATAACTAAAATACCTAATTATGTTGCATATTTATTTTGTATGAACAAGTGTGTTAGTTACTTATGGATTAAAAAGTACCATTGTATCAGAACTGCACAAGCTCAAGCACTGATGCGACACGCACACAGAGAGAAGATAATTGTAAAACCAAAATTGACGGGCTAAGTTTAAATATTGTTCTTGGTTGTTGTTTTCTTTCTTCTGTCAAAATGTCCGAGAGCATTTTTGTATTATCCATCCGTTTTTAAAATTTGTTAAATGATGGACGTTTTACTATTAACTCAGCCCCATGTTGGATTCATATAACAGGGTTTCCAGCGGGTTAAAAGTCTAAAAAGTCTAAAATTCTGAACTTTAAATTTAAGGCCTTAAAAAGTCTTAAAAATGGCCAGATTTTCATCCGAGGTCTTAAATTTGATTTAGTCAGGTCTTAAAAAGATTTTACCCTCGTTCATTTGCCAAAACTCTGGCCGCAGAAAGTTATTACAAAGTAGCAAAAAAGTATTGAGTTGTAGATTACAAAGCGGAACTCTAGAGCAAGGGTTCAAACCACATTAGCTTGTGGCTTGATACGAGGTAGCTCGCCAAGAGGCTATTTACACACCGGGTTTGCGCGCTCAAGTACATTCAAATATAGGTGCGTGACATCCGCAGTGAGATTGAAAAAATCTCACCATTTCAGATTCAGAATGCTGCAAACGAACCGAAAAACCAACCAATCAGCCCCTTCCGTAACAGCATTGAAAGCTCAGTCAACATGAAGATTAAGGTGCACCCAAACACTACCGGGTGTTCTTCTCTTCTCCGTGAATAAATCTTGTAGCAGACCTAACGTTTCAGCAAACTTTTCTCAGTGGTGGAAATCCATTGGCTACTAAAACGTCTTTGTCGTTGTGGAGAGCGCAGTGCATGGTTGCATAGCAGACGCATGACAGACGCAACAGGAAAATCGGCCCAAATTTTACTATTAATAATAAAAGATAAGGGGATGTGAATGTCATTAATGTATCATTTTTTGACTGCATCTTTTTATAAAAGTTTATTTAAAGACTTTATTTTAACTAGATAACCTGTTGCAAGACACTCCTTTAAAATCTGGCCATCATTTTTAATGGTATTTTAATGTTTATGTAAACAAAAAGTGCATATTAATGCTAATTTTATTTGCTGGGTTTTGACATACATTTCGCAAATTGATTTCAGAATTATCATGAAAATAAATGTTCATGCCATTTAATCTCTAGGTATGATCAACTAAAATCAACTATAATTGTGTTTTTACAGTATAAAATGCAAAGTGCAAATTTCTATACTTTCTGTAAATGTTATTTTCTCTGACGCTCTTTCACACACACACACAAACACACACAAAAAATTTCCGAATATTTTTTTATTTAAAATTTTGGTAATGCGTCGTGTAGGTCTTAAATTTCAATGTTTTAGCTAATGTCTTAAAAAGGTCTTACATTTGACTTACTGAACCTGCAGAAACCCTGTATAAACTTTTTAGAATAAGTGATTCGTTTTGCTAATATTGGTCCTGTGACAGGACTGATGTCTATTTTTGTCAACTGTTTTCTAGGGATTTCTTAATTTTAGACTAGATGGCGAGCACACATATGCAATGCAAGTTAAATTTTTAAAGTTTAGAAGTCAAAACTAGAATTATGGAGATAGGCATGTGTTTGTGTGTGTGTGTTACATTGTCTCAAATGTCATAATTTTTTGTGACAATGCACGACACAATTTTTTTGTGACAATGCAAGACACACAAAAACACGTGTGTTAGTGTGTCTTGCGAAGAGACACCCACCCCCCACGACTCATAATACTCAAATAAATGTCAAGCTTGACAGGTCTGTAATAATAATGAACATAAAAAAAACATAAAGAGCACTGATCTATATCACACGACTGCTGCAGATCCATTTCGCCGTTGATAGTGTTGTATGGGGTGAGAATTGTTGCATTATTCCAAATAAATAGATTATGATCCACAAATTAATGTGAAGAGATTCACAAAAATATATCAAATTCACAAATAAATAGAATAAGGTCCACAAATAAATGTAAAGAGATTCACAAAAATATATCAAATTCACAAATAAATAAACATCCACAAATAAATGTAAAGAGTTTCACAAAAAAATATATAAAACTCACAAATAGATAAAAAGAGATTTGCAAATAAAAAAAATATATTTACAACTTTGCCTGGGATTTATAACCACTTTCTGTGCATCTGTAAAACCCCTCACGCATTTGTGGACTTTGAAAAACTAGCGTTGAGGTGCAGACAAATCCACAAATAAGTGGACTCCACCCACCATTTCTTCAAGCTAATCAGGTAATGGCCACATTGAGCTGACCAATTGCAGCATGCGTTCACGTTCATCTCAAATAGGAAGTGTAAGGCTAAGGCCCATAATATTGCTACAGTAAAATATGTTTAAAATTTGGATTTCATTAGAGTAAGACCATCAATGCTAGAAGTGATTCAAAATCCACAAATTTTGATAGATTATATTGTAATAATGATTTACAAATGTCATTATTACAATATAAACTTCTTCAGGGTGATATTTCTTCTACAATAATTGCACAGAGCGACACAGTTAGCCAACTTGAGCAGTATTTTGTACGTCGACACTTTCTGAATCCCTGCCATGTGTGTGTCCTGTGTAGATATGGCAATGTGGTGGGCAGCTTCTGTTTGTGCCATGTTCACGGGTGGGGCACATCTACCGTCTGCAGGGCTGGCAAGGAAACCCACCTCCTGCTCATGTAGGCTCATCCCCCACTCTGAAGGTCAGTTTTACTCTTTTTATTCTATAATCAGATCTTTCTGAATCTGAAAACAAAACTGGGTCAAAGCTATACTTTACTGATACACTTTAATCTAGTCTGTAACCTCCCTTCTCCTTATTGGCTGCATGTAGAACTATGTGCGGGTCGTGGAGGTGTGGTGGGATGAGTATAAGGACTATTTCTACGCCAGTCGGCCTGAGACTCTCACGTTGGCCTACGGGGACATCAGCAGCTTGAAAAAGTTCCGAGAGGAACATCGCTGCAAGAGCTTCAAGTGGTTCATGGAGGAGATTGCCTATGACATCCCTCTACATTACCCACTTCCTCCAAAGAATGTCGAATGGGGAGAGGTGCACATAGTAGTTAATGAAGAAATGGAGTAAATGCAGTTTATTGAAGTGCTAGTGAATGTTGTGGAATTTGTCATTATTCAGCCGCTTTTTCTTTCCATAGATCCGTGGATATGAGACCAGCTACTGCATTGACAGCATGGGCCACACCAATGGTGGCAATGTTGAGATTGGGCCTTGTCACAGAATGGGTGGAAATCAGGTATAGGGAGATGTTTTAGCAGCAGTACTGTGCTTTAACTGTTTTTAGAACAAGTTTTTGATTTCAATTTGGCATTTCTTCAGCTCTTCAGAATTAATGAAGCAAACCAACTCATGCAGTACGACCAGTGCCTGACAAAAGGAGGAGATGGATCTGCCGTCATCATAACACACTGCAACTTGAACGAGCACACGGAGTGGAAATATTTTAAGGTATATCACAACAGGTTTCGAGCCTCTTTTGTAATGCAGCTTGAGCTCCTGAATCCACAAAACCATCATTTTTACCATTGCATCTAAACTGGCAAATATCTCAGCGCTGCTTTTCGGCAGAGAACTCTGAGGAGCAGATGATGCGCGCGCTAATATAATATGAAGATGGGAGCGTCAAGGCGGCGCGAATGGTGATCCTATATCCATAGACAAACGTTATTCCTGACGCGGTAATTTTATGCGTGAAATGCAGCCAAACATTTCACGTGTACATTTCAAGTGTGTTTAATCTCCTCGCTATCAACTGACGTTCCGGGAGTCTCCCGCATATTGATAACGGCTCCCGAATGATCGCAAATTAGTTCAAATCTCCTGGAATCTTCTAGTGCGAGCGAGCAAGCATGCATGCGAGACAGATCAGACAGTGCTTCAATAAACTGTATAGTGCGTGCACGGTCGGAGAGGGAGACAGCGAGAGTATGCGTGTGTGCGCCTCATGCCACCGCATGCCACAGACTCAGGCATCGAAATCAGGCACTGAAATTTTCATTCTTATTCGGTATGGTTACTACCGTTTATGTCAGAACCGGTTCCCTATTCAGGGTGGGAATCTCTAGGCACCTCACGATTCGATATTACGATTCAGAGGGCTTCCGATTCTAATGCTAAATCGATTATCTGAATCTTTTTTTGTGTGTGTGTGTGTGTGACTATAAATACTTTGCTTTAAAAGTAAAAAGTAATGACCCATGAAGAATTAATAATATATTTGATTAACATTGCAAAGAACCAACAGGAAAATAAATGTGTGCCTGGACTAGCAGCATACTTGTTATCCATAGTTTTTTCTCTCTCTCTCTCTCTCTCCTGAGGATGGGGACCAGCAACTGTTTGGTAACCCACATTAAAAAAAAAAAAAAAAAAAAAACTTTCTTTTGTGTTCAGGACAAGAAAGAAATGAATACAGGTTTGGAACAACATTAGAGTAAATAATGACAGATTTTTTTTTTTTTTTGTGAACTATCCCTTTAAGGACGAGCGGCAGTACTATACTCCTGACCAGCAAGCGACGCGTTTAATATAGACGCATATTATTACACCAGATTGTCTCTCAAATGTTTGCTTTCACTTTAGACATAGCCAGTTCTATTTATGTAAACATTGTATGTGTTTAACAGTATTAGCATAAGACTCGAAAGATAACTTAGTCCAGTGTTCAGGCGCTGTTTGACAGGCTTCTAGTGCCTGTGTGAGCGTCGGAACAGCGCATCAGCACGTGAATCAAATGTTTAACCGGCATGGCTTATGCAAATAATGAACTTTTGTGAATTGCTGTGTCCCGTACCTATTCATTAACGTGTGATGTGTAGGCTACGTCGCGTTGTACAGTTGAGACAGATGCGCCAGAACTGAACTGATAGAATGCACTGTAACACGATGCAACGATATTTCTTCAAAAGCAGATAGTGGAAACATTTTAATCGTCCATGATCAAAAATCGTGCTATCGCACACCCCTCCACACGTCAGCTTTCAACGAGGAGGGTGTTTTGGATTCGGCGCTCAGTCATCGCGTCTGCGTCTCTGTTATGTGCATGCCACAGACGGTTCGGCCACTGCACTTCTGCGCTTCAGAGTTCCGTCTTTCACGTTGCGTCAATACGTTATTATAAATATATATAAAATAATACTTTTTTTTTTTGAAAATCGATTTTTGACATTTGTGAATCGATTCAGAATCGTCCACGTCCGCATCACGATGCATCTAAGAATCGAATTTTTCCCCACCCCTATTCCCTATTAGAACCGAGTTTCGGTATCCAACCCTACTTAACAATAAAGTTTAATACTAGTTCATGTAATCGCTAGATAACAATGAAAAAAAACTTTACCATTTCAAGTTTCTTATGTTCACCTAAAGCTGCATTAATTTGATGAAAAATACAGGGAAACGGTAATATTGTGATATTACAATTTAAAGTAACTGTTTTCTATTTTAATATATTTTTAAAATGTAATTTATTTCTGTGATGGCCAAAGATGAGTTTTCAGCATTATTATCCAAGTCTTCAGCGTCTCATGATCCTTCAGAAATCATAATGGGCTGATTTTGTGCTTTTCTTGTTATCTATGTTTAAAACGTTTTTTTTTTTTTATTGATGAATATCGTTTATTTGAAATATTATTTTTTGTAACTGTGTAAAAGTTCATTTTGACCATTTTAATGCATAGTTAGTAAAACATAAAACAATATCCCTTAGTTAACAAACATTGACAATTAAGCCCTTTTCACACAGAGATTCCGGAAAATACACGGATAATGTGATCAGCATTTGTCCCAAGATTGTTTGATTTCGGTTCATTCACACTGCCAGTGATTTGCCGGGATCTGTGAGTGCGTTCACACACACACACCCCATAAAGATCCCGGAAAGACACATGACGTAAGGATGAGGCACTGTGTAACGTACGCGTCGAAAACGTACATGTGCATACCGTTCCACAAAGCTGGTGAACGATCTCAGCTTCAGCGCGGATAGTGAGGGGCTACTGGTCTCTGCTTCGTTCCAGTTTGCAGACATTTGTTCGTCCTTTTTTTGTTGATGACGAACACAAACTTTCTTCTAAGAGCCACAGAGTTGCGCCATGGCACGAGCGTAATCACTATGACACACCACTTACGCGCCATTGGTCCTGGCTTTTGTTCACACAGCACGCATTTCGGGACTGATCCCGGCAATGTTACTAGGTTCCCAAACCTGGCATCGATGCCGGTATCCCGGGTTGTGTTTGCGTTCACACAGAAGGCGTTCTGGCAATTTCCGACAATTTCCCGGGATCAACGCGCTGTGTGAAAGGGGCTTTATTAATGTTTTATACATGAATACATTAATAATGCTGTAAAATATTTTTGTAAGTTCATAATACCTAATTTATTAATTTTATTCTGTAGTTTTAGCTAGCTTGATTCTGTACCTTTCTGTATCAATTCGTCACTGAACTTTTCCAACGCTTCTGATTTCTCGTAGGATCTGCATTCGATTCACACATATACCTACAGGGAAATGTTTGGATCGCTCTGATGTATTACACAAGGTTTATATAACTGACTGTGACAACAGTAAGAGCTCGCAAAAGTGGGAGATGAACAATATTGTGGCAGTTTGAGAGCTGGCTTTACTGTTTCAAATATGCTTCAGAGGAAAACCACTGACTACAGAAACATGTTTTACCAGTCTACATGTGGCTAATGAAGTTTTAGTCATCGCCACAATAACTGAACTCTGATCATATTCGTTTTTTTTTTTTTTTTCTCCATTGAAGACAATGTTTACATCGGTTTCATCCGTGTCCATTGCATGGGTTTTTTTTGGTAATCTGTGGATTGGAGGGTTCTACCTAACAGAATGTTTATCTTTTGTAGAATGTGCACAATGTGTGCTGAGATAAATTATCTAATACCACTTCTGTTGCTGCTCCATTATAAAGTAAAGGTTGTCCATCAAGATACTGGGATGAATAATATATTTTTTTAACACTGGAACTTTGTTTGAGATGTCAACCTGCCACTTGAACTTTTTTCATCTTTGGCACAATGGCAATTTTTTTTTTGCCACATTCATGGGTAAAGAATAGAAGTGGAAAGACAAGGGAAATGAGGACAAGGGGTCAACAATGAAAAAAAAGTGATACATTTAGTTTTGTCTACTGCATAAATGTTTGGTTGGTTGAGGGAACATTCGTTACTTGTGAAAATCATTGATTGATTTATACTGTTCATGGCCAAAAATCACAAGCAAATGGAGCAAAGTTGTGTTTTAAGGTTGGGAATGATTGCAATGTGTACATTTTTGTTTGTTTTGTACAATGTAAATATGATTATTTCTAAATTAACATTTTGAGATATGGTGGGGTTCCGAATGAAGGTGTAAATATCTAACTTATAATGGCTGTTTTCTCAAGAAAATAAATGGAACATTTTTACCAGTCTGTAGCTGTATTAAAGTTTTGTTTTTAGCATTTGTTTTTAGATATTTCAAACTTTAGATGATCTAGGGAATTAAGTTGGCAATTTTGTCGGTTTCCACGTTATATATATATATATATATATATATATATATATATATATATATATATATATATATATATATATATATAACAGCTGCATAAATCACATCATTTCTGTATCAAGTCATGTTACTAGTTGCGTATTTGCCTAATACAAAATTGAACCATGAAAAGTGAAGAAAAAAAAAACGCGCATGGTTTCTGTATTTGGTAAACATATTTGCAAATCTAAAAGTTTAATCATTCAACAATTTATTAGTTGATAAATTGTTTTCCAGTTTGTGGAATTTAAGCTCCTCCTTTTAATGTAGAAATTATAGGTTTGTTTGTAGCTAATGTGCAAAATTGATCCCAATATTCGATTCATATGCTGAATTGGTTGTTCAAGGCAGTAAACTGAGCTTTTGCATGCAGATGAAATGCATAAATTGTCACTGCACAGAAAAATACAACCAACCTATATGTCACATGACCAAACATCAATCAGTAATGCACTTAACCATAACTCTGGTTGCAGGTGACATTATGTTCATTGATGCCTCTTTATTTTTCAGATCAAGTTATTCACAGGTGAGATTAGCATTCCCTGTGGAGTTGTCCAAGTAGAAAAAAAAATTACAAAGGGATAGTTCACCTAAACATGCAAATTGTCATTACTTGCTCACCCTCAGGTTGTTACAAATCTGTATGAGTTTGAACACAAAAGATATTTTGAAGAATACGGTTATCCAAACAGTTGACAGTAGCCATTGACTTCCATATTAATTTCTCCCTACCTACAATGGGGTCCATCAACTGTCTGGTCATCAACATTTTTCAAAATATCTTTAATGTTCAACAGAAGAAACTCCTACAGGTTTGGAACATGAGGAAATGTAAATGATATTTTTTATTGGGGTAAACTATCCCTAATAATTACACTCCAAAGTTATAGTCTCAAATTTGCATCATGGCTAGTCCACAAGAAACTAAGCCTAATTTAAAACAAAATTTTAATTGTCTGCCTATTAAATGTAAAATAGTCTGTAAAACAGCCAAATCAGAACCAAGTTTAAATTTAAACTAAAATTTGCTTAGACAATAATTACATTAATTTATACCTCAATGATATTTAATCAGCACCTGTTTCTATGAACAAATGTGGTTCAGACAATATGCAATATAAACAATTTCTGAAAAAATCTTTAATAAGTGAAACAAAGTCAAAATTGCACACAGTGGAAAGGGAAACTGGTCATAATATACAAAAAAAAATTAATAAACAAACAAAATTCAATCTACACAACTTTTAAAGCTCATTTTAAAAATTGACACTACACAAATTGTTCCTCATTTGTCTTAAAATGGCAGTAGAAATAATATGAAACGGGAAGAAAACAAAGCAACCACAGCTATCAAGACAAAAAAGCAGTGCTTAAAAAAAAAAGCTGTTACATTTACAAAACAGCACATGACCTCAATATGTATTCAATAATACACATTTCTGTACATGTCTTGAGAAATTTAAATGCATTCACATTGTTTTGCAAACAACTCAGCTCAAGTTTTCCTGATAGTTTAATCGTCGTCATCATCCTCATCCTCCTCATCCTCTTCTTCTTCCTCCTCATCCTCCTCTTCATCGTCGTCGTCATCATCATCAGCTTCCACCTTTTTTCCTGCTGGCCGGCCAGGTCCACCCTTCTTTCCACCTTCTGGTTTTGCTCCTTTGGCGCGATATGCAGCAACGTCCTGGTGCACAAATACTCGTTAACACAAGAAAAATGCTATCAAACGTACCTGAATTGGGCCAACCTTTACCTTTTCATATTTCTCCTTGAGCTTCATGGCCTTCTGCTCATATGGAGACTTTTCCTTTGGTGAAAGCTTGGACCACATTTCCCCAAGTTTCTTTGCAATGTCACCAATAGAGATGCCAGGGTGGTCACCCTTCACCTTTGGGCGATGGTCAGAGCAAAAGACAAAGAAAGCCGATCTGATGGTAGAGAGAAAGACTTAAAATAAATATTCAAATACAAAAAAAAAGAAAGTAAATCTCAGGGGTCTATTTGTGCACTACTTACGGTGGTCTCTTAGGAGCATTGGGGTCTTTCTTCTGTTTTTTCCCTCCTTTTGCACCTTTAGGAGGCACATAACCTTTCATCTCCCGTTCATAGCGGACCTTGTCGTTTTTGGCCATTTCTTCAAATTTGCCCTTCTCCTTAGAGGACATGGTCTGAAAAACATGAGACTATGATTAGATTGTGCCAGGCAGGCGCAGTGCATGTCTCTTTATCCTCCCGCCCTACATTTGCCTCAGTCACTTGAGTAACAGATGCATCGTGTAATTCTGCCCCACCCCCTCCCTCCTTCCCTAACAACCACCACCCCCGGAAAAACATTGAAACAGTCCTTCTGTTCGGCTCACCTTCCATCTTTCAGAGCACTTCTTGGAGAACTCTGAAAAGTTCACCGAGGTCCCTGGATTTTTCTTTTTATGTTCCTCCCGGCAGGTTTGCACAAAGAAGGCGTACGAGGACGTCTTTCCCCTGGGCTTATTAGGATCCTTACCCATGGCTGTAATGTGCTGATAAAAAGTGATAAAAAGGCAAAACGCTTTATAAAAAGAACCCCTAGAAACAGAAACATGTATAACTTCGTCGAAAACAATGTTTTGTTGCTTTGTGCGCTTAGCGAGAAGAGAAATGATCGCGCATTAAACGCTAACGTTGGTTAATCCGATCAAGTTCCTGCTTCGTTTCCACTAGAACAATAAGCGTCCCTCCATTTTGTTTTCCCGCCTAAACTGCAGGAAATATACACTATAATGCATGAACGATATTGGTTTCAGACTCTATTCGTTGAAAGTGAATAAACTAAGCAAGTTTGTATGGAACACAACTTGAGCACTTTTAACCGCTTCGGTCCCCGGGCGCGCGCGCTGCGCTCCATTACGACCTCAAACCAGTCATGGCTGCTTACACCTCTTAACTTCAAAAGATCACTAAGCTGGTAAAATCCTTTAAATCTAACGTTACCTGCGCACGTAACCAAAAGCTACAGCTGAGATAACACACTTTAAGCACCTTTTTTTAAACACTTTTCTCCGTTTCAACTGTAGAAGCAGTAAAAAAACTATTAAAAGTTTCATACAAAATTCTAGCGCGACCTGTAACGTTACCTCTCTTATACATTTTCGATTAAAAACTCAGTTTAAAAGATTTATGTGATACATTAAGACATACAGCTTACCTCTAATCAGCCTCGACTGCTCAATACGTAAGTTACACTGGTTGTAAACTGTTTTGTCGCTGTGTGTGTGCTGCAGGGCGAACAAACTTGATTAAATGCCCATAGACTCCACCTTCAGAGCTCTCGTCTGATTGGTTGGGACAGGTTCGAATTTGAACTAGCAACGTTCTAGACACGGTATTGAATTCTTATTGGCTGTCCACGACCGCAGTCAAGTTTCTTTGTGAAAATTAGATCCAGATGACGACACCACTGATACCATCGGTTATTGGTTGAACTGGGGATTTAAAATAATGAGCGGTAAGTCTTTGAATCAAGGAAATGTGCTCCTGGTTCTTTCTTCTATCCAAATTACTTTATGTAACAATGAATTATTAATACGTTGCACGTTCTGAGTAAACTTGTTTGACGCCAAACAGAGTCGGGGTTCGAAGGTTTTAAAGTTTTAATTGACAAAACAACGTCGCGCCATATGGACAAAAGCTGACGTTTGAAGCGGGTAGGGACTCTGCTGCTCACACACCTCCTAACGTTACACTTGTCTGTTAAATGATTATAAATCTAGTTTTCACTTTTCTCTGAGTTGTTTGAGCTGACTCCCCCCCCCCAAAAAAAAACAAACAAACAAACAAACAAACAAAACAAAAACCTTGCCCCATGTTTTCAACGCATTTTTTTAAATAAATGTGTCAAGATAAGTATTGTAGCAAACTATTATTTTATGCTATTGTTTAATATATTTAACAGAAATCTAAGAATATCTGCTAGAGTCACTATAATAGCATAAATAACAGTATGGCGTAGACAAATGATAAATTGCTGCTGTTGTATTATACAAGTTATGGAATTCATATATATATATATGTGTGTGTGTACCCAAAATACATTCTAAAAACACATTCTAATAAAAATATAATCTGAAGTGTTTGTCTGGGAACGTTCAAAGACAGTTCCATGAAATACATGCCATTAAGATTCATTGTGGAAAACACACTCAGCTGTTCAGACAACTGAAAGGCCAAGAGGGGGTGGGCAACTGGTACTCAGCTGAAATGGATATGAATAACAAGAGCAGTTTGGAGATATTTAAAGAAGGGATACTTTATTTAAAATAAATGGTGTATTTATGCAAACTTTAAAAATATAAATATGTAAAAAATCAGATTTAGTTATAGGCTACAGAAACATCTTATATATACGCACAAAATTACATATTTCAGTTTTAACTGTGATGGATAACTAAATGAAGTCATTAGCATGACCCTGTTAACAAATGTATAGCAGCAGTACTTCACATTCAAATATATCTACATTTTACCTTTGGATTTCAATAGGTTAGGACAATAGAGGTGTAAAACAGCTCTAGAGCATCAGCCAAATGGCTGTCTAAGTACCCTATAAGCACAGTTTGTGCTCAGAGCGCAAAAGTTGTGATTGAGAATAACTCAAGTCTTGGTTAAATAACAGACTGAATAAGAATACACACCAGCTAGGCATGAAATTGCACTTTTTAGTTTAGATGTTTTAACAAGTGGAGAAAAAAATATTATTTATGAATAATCAGGAGTGCATTAAATATCCCAAATGTGACTTAGAAACTAGCTCAACAACTAAAACATTTTTGTTGGTCTTTGTTTTTCAGTGTCCCTTTGTTTTCAAACACCTCGTCTTTGGATTCATGATAATTTAAATGTGTCATCCTTTTATATTCATACAATTAATAGGTAGGCCTATAGAAAAATGGACAGGTAAAATACTATCCTATTTTCGTTCTCTTAACATGCCCTTCCGTTCAGATATCTGCATGAAACACATCCTGTTCATCTGTGGTGTGGTGCTATAAGAGTGTTCTAAGCTGGCAAGAATAGACATGCT
Organism: Hybognathus amarus; assembly: GCA_030378365.1. Classification (NCBI taxonomy): domain Eukaryota; kingdom Metazoa; phylum Chordata; class Actinopteri; order Cypriniformes; family Leuciscidae; genus Hybognathus; species Hybognathus amarus. Next base: position 336,641 of record JAQIUQ010002032.1, read on the forward strand.
GATAAACCAAAACTATCATCTTAGTACAAATGTTGGTGCTAGTGCTAGAATTGGTTTAGGATGACTTTTGCATGATTTTTTTATTTATTTATTTACAAATTGTATTGTCAGCAAAACAAATTATGGAAAAGTAATAGAAATGAACATGAATTGCAGGATTTCTTAGTTTTTGGTATGCCTTCTTTTTGCTAAACAGAAACAGAGCTACATTAACTCTGCAAGTAAAACCTGATGATCGTATGATTTGCTCCAAAGGACACAATAAATTCTGACCTTTTGCTCAAAAGAGTTGGTTAGTGTCACATGACCTAGCAATAATGTTGTTTATTTATTTAGCATAGCAGAGCCACCAAGGATGGCTCTGGTAAGGGTAGGTTGAGAGATGACCATAGATGAGACAAAATCTCATCCCGGCACTTTTCTGAATGCCAATGTTGTTGAGATTTACCCTTGATTTCACAGACTTAAGCCTAGTCCTGGACTAAAATGCATGCATTGTTTAAGTTATAACTGAAAGCAACTTGCACAAGCATATCTTAAAATATGTCAGTGCCTTTGTTTTGTCTCAGGAATGTACACCAGATACATTTATAAAAGCTACTTAAAGGAGTAGTAATCTTAAAAAAAAAAAAAACGTTTGCTGATTAATTTACTCACCCCCATGTCATCCAAGATGTCCATGTCTTTCTTTCTTCAGTCGAAAATAAATTGATTTTTTTTCTTTAAGTGAACTACTCCTTTAAATGTCCTAATTGAACCAAGGCCTGATCATGACTTAATCCAAGCCTTGTCTGTAAAACCAGGCCTCAGTTTGAAGCTAATTGATCTAATTTTGTGATTCTGGAAAAATAGTGATCTCTGACATTGTATATTGAATATCAAAGTTTTTTTTTGTTTTTTGTGTGTGTGTGTGTGTGTATTTGTTAATGAGGGATTTGTGAACCCATTCATGTTTTTATATGTCTTCACAGAAGGCCTCAAGTTGTGTTGTTATTTTTTGTTGTTAATTTGATAATTATTGTAATTTATTGGGTTATTATTCAGTACATGTAAACATTTCAGTCTTTTTTTAATTAAAGCCTATAGGTTAGTTGAGGTAAACCGTTCATTTTAAATTCACAATGTTGCTATAATGAAATATCTTTAAATAAAATATGCCTGTATAAGCTACAATAATTTTACCTTTCAGATGAATCTCTTATATTCTGCTTTATATAACGTTGATATATGTTATTTGTATCCCTGGATGTGGGCTTCTTACCACAGTATGGGCCATCTTACCCCTCTTTTAACATTTATAACAACTAAGTTAACGAATGTTTCTATTTATTTCCTATATTAACACATTGGCGGATGCACATTGGCCATTACACTTTGCAATAAAGCGCCTTCTGACTCTGATGCCATCTAACCTTAAATAGTTAATTTCACTTAATCATTGTAATTTTTTCAAAATCATAATAGTCCAATGATTAGATTATTAAGTGTGGATTCATGTTCTATTAAACATCAAATGAACACAGTGCTTTCCAGATGTAACATCGTGATAAGGCTGCAGACTAACACAAATTAAAGACTTGGATTCTGGTTAAATTGTTTTGCATTCGGATATCGCAATTGCACCCCTTTTAAACCATTATAGATTATACACTTCAAATACTGCCCCCTAACGGAGGCTTATTTGTTCAAAACATTGCTTCACAAATTTGTGCTTCTATCCCTTCAGAGCCCGTCTGTAAACGTGAGGTAACACGGAATGAAACTTGATAAACATTCTTTATTGGAGCGCTAAGAGCCAGTTAATTATTGAATCATTTCTTTATTTCGCATTTTCCTCTCACTGATTTCCACCAAACCAGTTCCTTCTGTGGTTGGATTTGCTCACTTAGAGAAAAGGCTCATTGCATGTAATTGCAAAGATGTTGGTCCCAAATAAGCTATAGACTCGAGTAGAAGAAAATGTCCTGTCCCGTTATTTAGTCAGTTATCTAATCGTTACATTGTTAACTTACATAGAACAAAAAAGCAACTGTATCTGTCTACCACGCTGACGATGTTACCTGTCATGTGCATATTAATAGATGGTTCAAAATAGCAGTTACAAAGATGCCTCTATTCACTGACCGCCTCTGACCGGATCCGCGTGCCTGCCTATAAACTTAACTTGGCGCCCTCTTGCGAAAATACTAAAGCCTACAATGGCGATAGAGTCTGAGCTGAGCTAATGAATGTTAATTTCGCAAAGCTGACCTTGCATAACGTTCCAATGATGCATGCTGGGGTAGCCTATGAATATTTATTATGTAGTCCACACGTTGTGAAAGGGCGTTGCGTTTGTACTTGCCAACAGAGAAACTTAGCCCACAAATTAAATATTCAGAAACAATCATTCACGTCAAGCCCTTTCCATAGACTGTAAAAAATAGCAGGACTCTCCCACTGAACCAGATCTCCACTGCGCTCTAGCGGCCGGATCGTGTAATTACAGCGGACAGCTGCACAGCATCGCTAAAGTTGCAGAAACAGACTTAGCACTTGTTGCTCTTCCAAAAATGGTTCTGGAAGCAAGATGTTAATTTGTCGCATATTCTTCACTCCTTTTATAATGCAGTCTCGATCATATATTTAGATTTTTTTTATTTATTTATTATTTATTTATTTTTTTATTTTTTTATTTTTTTGCTGGCGGTTTAGCTTAGCGAGTTGCACATATCATGAAATTGATAAATGACATTGCCTGCATTAGTGTAAAAGAAAGAAAGAAAAGAAAGAAAATGGACCATTCATATGTTGTTGATGCTTACCTTTATGCTATTATGAGAATTAAGCCAATTAATCGATATTGCATTTAAGTTTTTTTTTTTCTAGCTTAAGCCCTTGTAGGCTAAGTTTTAAGAATATAGCATTACTTTTTATATTAGGCTTTCTATTAATATATAAATAAATGTATATTATTCTATTGTAAGTCGGCAGTTAGTCACTAAAGGATTGTTAGCTAATTGAGAACTTACACTAGCACACAACACGCAACAACCACAAGATGGCGCTCTTACTCTATGTTCTTATACTATTTTCCAAAAGAGGATCCTCAACAGCTATGAATAAAAAGACTCGCAATTTATTCTACGCAAATACTGAATCAGAAGTTTAGAAATAGGCTATGCGGCATGTTATTCATATTGTATACAAAATATTTAGTAGGCTAGCCTATTTTTAGTAGCCTATTTCTATAGTAGCCTCCTATCTAGTCTATTTTTTTTTTAAATCATAAAGACATGTGGCCTAGACATGCTATAGCCATACACATTTTTTTATTATTATTCTAAAGTCTGGTTACACATCGTGCATGCAGTGTTTTCAGGCAACAACTGATCACTTGTGAGATTCATTCAGTTCCATTATCTTGTGACCGCATGGATGTGGATAATTGTGTTTACCCTAGCCTTATTCTCCAATAAAGTCTTAAAGTAATAATGTTCTGCAGAATAGAGGACTATTTTTACACCATGAGCATGGTGACCGTGTAACCTTAATTGATCGTTGTTGTGGAAAGAAAATTGACGATGATGTTCACTGCTAGTGATTGTAAACAGTGACAGTTTCAGTGGTGGCTATTTGACAGCTCTAATCACACAAGGTTTGTGCTTAATCGCTCTGAGATCAGTGTCATAACAGCTATCATTTTAAAGCTCCTACTAAATCACAGAGACTGAGACAGCGCTTCTGACCATTGCAGTTGCTATAGGCATATTGTAACAATATTTAGCTGTCTTCATAGCATTACTGGAATGGTTGGAATTTTAATCTTGGAAATACATTTTATTTTTCCAAAAGCATAAACCCCAAATCAGATTGTAAAAACGAACGATCAACGAATAATCGAAGTATAGGCTAGCCTATAAGGAAAATATTCTGCTGGCAAAATTACACTTAATATAGTTCCCTAATTTATGCAGTGACTTTTAAATCATGTAGTGTAAATTCAGGTTTGGGACACTTTTCAAAAAGTGTCCCAAATCAACCTGAATTCACCCACGTTACGCACGATTGTTTAATTAGGCTTTCATGTATAATGCACAATATTTGCGCTTTTATTTAATCTATTATTTTAAATGATAGCCTGTTAAATATCCTAATGCATAAAGTAGCCTATAATAAAAATAGGCAAATATTTTAATTCATGAAGTAGCAATGAGAAAATTACCATTCAAACAAAGTGTTTTATTGCAGGATTGCACCTCGACCTAAATCTGAGAAATCGCAAAAGACATTTAGGTGAATGGAGCCATAAAATTAGGGCAATAACACACAAGTGTTTTGGAAGAAATAAGTTGAATATTTAAGAAAATATGATCAGCCTATACATTTCCCTCCAGGTATGCCTACTTTACAAGCTTTAACGTAAAGCGTTGTGAAAACGCTATACTATTGACTTTACATTTCAGCATGTCATAAACAAAAAAATGCCTCTTGTTGCACTGTTCGCGCGTTCTCGTTTGGTACATTTTAGGGAACCCCATGAGTTATGAATGGCTCTATACCACGCAGAGGATGCTCTTTAAATCTGTGTGTTGCCATCACAGTTTGGGATTTTCAAATTCACCTAAAAGCATTTAATTTAAAATAGGCTAATAAGATTAGACACTGAATTTGTTTTTGCTGTTTTGTCCTAAAATTGTGCAACTAACATGACCACTCTCACATGAAATCAAGGTGTTACGTTTTCCTTTGACTATATGATCAAAACCATTCTGCGGCAAGCAATGAAAGCAGTAGTGGTGTGGTGTATCACAGTGGCCTGGCCACCCGTGAGAAGTCCTTATACCTCAGACCTGCGGACTTGTGTGCCCAATAAACATGGGGCCACTACAGTCCCAAATCAATCTGCCACCCACTTCCTAAATCAATAAGTGTAGGCTACGTGAGTGGGATAAGCAATGAAAAAACTGCAATTTAGTTGCACTTGATAGTGTGTATTTTTTTTTTAAATAGTGTTTTTCAGTAGGCTATTAGTATGCAGCTCATTCAGCCATGACAAGTTCAACACATTTAAATGCGCGTATCGTTTATTTTACCTTATACAATGAGGTTTAAATGTTCGGATCAAGAAAGTCACATGCAGTATTGAAAACATTTCAATTTCAGTAGTCAAGCCTTCTTGAATAGTTTATTTGTTGGCGGAGAAAAGGTTTTTTTTTTTTTTTTTTTTTTTCTATTTGATTGAAAGATTTACAGCTATTACTTTTTGTAAATTAATTGTCCATTACTAAAATTGGAATGTTAATAAATCACGTTGGCATTTCTTTTTTTTTCTTTTAATATTCCGGCCATTTAAAAAATGCATGAATGAATGAAAAGGTGCATGGAAGACATGTCCCGTGCCCGGCTCTTTTAAATAGAAACATTTTCAATCATATTTTCATTTTGATGGTTTGAATTGGGGCTGTTTCCCAAAGCACCATAGCAGAACCCAAAAATGCTCTGGAGCAAGAGTGCTAAGTGCATTGTAAGGAGATGCAATCATTTTGGGACAATCTCAAAATCACACAGAAACTTAATATCAGAATCAGAATGAGATTTATTGCCAAATTTGTTTACACAAACTTTTTTGTGCATTTTTCTTGGTGAAAGAAGCTTACAGTGCACAGAACAACAATAAAACACAGTAAAAATAAAATAAATAATAAAAAAGATAAGTGAGTAAAGAAACATATAGCCTAACACAATAAATTAATTCAGGCACATACGCAAATATGTAGCCTAATAGGCCTTGTAACTGTTGTCCAGATCGATAAAATGTGACTTTAATATCAGCGGGCTATTCTTTTAATTTTACCAGTGATTACAGTAATGTTAGGCTTACTGCAGTTAAATAAAAAGGAGAATAATACATGGAACAAAAGAATACACTAATTTTGTTACAGTCAAAGAAGTGGCATGATTGACAGGCATATAAATTAAATGCAGAGGAACTGAACGTTTAACGGGGCCCGATCTCATGAAAGTTCGTAGCCTATCTATAGCACGAATGTAATTTCTCGTGCCATTTATTCGCCAAAAATAGTTTTTACGTGTATATTTCGCGTGCATATGATAAGCACTTAATGGCATATAACCCGACCCCCCCCCCCCTAAACCTACCCACGGGGTTTTCAGTGCGTATATGTACGCAAAATAAATAATAAATAAATAAAAAAGCCAAATAATGGCACGAAAATGCCACGATAAATGACATCCGTGGTATAAATACGCACGTTCATGAGACTGTGAATGCTCTGAGCTTTGCATGCTGATGAAAATAATATTCCAAAAGCGCAGCTTCCAGATAGGCCTAGCACCCCGCAGAATGGCGAATGTCGTACTCGTATCCTTATCTCAGTGGCCCTTTGTCTTCTCCTATCCCTTGATGCTTGCACCTCGAACCGCCAATGAAACATTGCAAACGAAGTAGTGTTTGTGCTTAAGAAATTTAAATAAATAAATAATAGTAATTATATATATATATATATATATATATATATATATATGTGTGTGTGTATATATATATATATATATGTGTGTGTGTATATATATGTATATATATATATATATATATATATATATATATATATATATATATATATATATATATATATATATATATATATAAAGGTTTCATTAAGAACTCGTTATTATAAGAGATAAAGTTGGAGTTTTGACTTTTAAAAACTTTTTAATTAATAAACTACTGCCTGCATTAAACAAAGTGCTGTAGGCTATGACGTGTTCATTAGGCGTACAAAAACAGACTATATATGTCATCTGGGCATCTCATGTTTGTTCCACAGAAAGAACGCGTTGAATGTGAAGGGGAACACAAACTGAAAATGTAGGCAATATTCCATTATGATCCATGAAGGCTTTGCGGTGTAAAAAGTGGACACCCTTTGTAAACGAGAATGCCTGATGAGAAGTGAGAGAGAAACGAGAGAGAAAAATAAATGTGATAGTAAATGTAAAGAGAAAGAAGGGTAGCTCAGAGCTGGGGAGCAGATAGCTGTCATCGCTGTGGTTTAACACAGTCAGCCACAGACTGCTCCAGAAACTCTCCATTACTGCCCATGATGGATTGGAGAGGAACCTATCCCCGGATATACTGGCCTGAGGGGCCCCTGAGTGACAGGAGAACCTGGGGTTGCCATGGTATCACTGTTTCCATGGTTACTCACTGATCTGCTCTTCATTAATGATACATAGGTTTGCTGTCCTTACTTAGAAGCCATTCTTTCCAAAATTTGTAGCCTAGGTAGCAAATTAGTTGGACATGCCACCATAGCCTACTCTCATGTATAGCCACAAGCAGTGACTGAACTTTTGTCTTTTACCACATGCCACAGGTTATTTTTACAGTCTGTTATTGCATATGCAAGGTCTGTGGAGTGCAAAGTAACAGATGTTTTCATGAATGGAAAACTGACCGTCCATATTGCAGACATAGAATTGGCTAACCCCAAGTGATAATGCTAGAATGCTGGCTTTAGCTCTTGGCCCATCCATCTCCTTGTGTGAGATAATTCATGAATGAATTTTCAGACTCTGCAATGCCTGACGACACTTTTTTTGTTTCGTCATTTCAAATCCTTGGCAAATTTTATTACATGACCAGGAACATTTCAATTTTGCGAGCAACATTTTACAAAGACTAAATATCATCAGTCAGTCAGTGAAATACGACCATACTTTTGTACTTGCATTTTGCACATCGCACACTGGATTTAATAAAGGACACAAAACACATAGGTAATTAATTATATTTATTCATTTTGAAAAGTCCAATTGCCTGCTGCATCTGCCTGCATTCATGTGATTTCTTTGAAAATGACTTCGCTATTTCCCCCTTCGATGGCTTAGTTAGTTAGAACCATGAGAGAATCAGAGGGAGATTAAGATCTCTTTATAGACCATCAGCAGCATCGTGGGGCCCGTGGGCAATAATGTAAGTGTCTTCTGACTGGCGTCTCTACTTGAATGTTTCTCTTTGTGCTCAAAGCTAGATTTTATTTTCTAAATGTGATTGGTTATACTGAAAATAGACGTCTATGTTGTAATCAAAAGCATTTTTTCCAAGGGTAATTTTGTAAACGCTTAATAACGGTTAAACCTGCTATCCAATATTTGCTGATACCGTGTGCTTTTACAATTTATTACTAAAAAGATACAGTTAACATCTGACATGCGTGCTTGTATCGATTGAAACGTGCAGGCCACATTATAGGCCTAATGAACGGTTGGTTCCATTAACAGTCTCACAAAATTGCAAAAGACAAGTTCAAGGTCACGCTCTTTTGTAATATCTTTTTCGCGCTGTCTACATTTTTATTATGGAATTAAAATAAAAAATCACATTCACTGTCATTAAATACTGTCTAAAGTAGCCTAAATAACAGCTTGTGCAATTACTGAAATAAGGTCGGAAGTTTTGATTGAGTTTGCGTATTAGGCGCGGAGAGACTATTTTCGACCAATGATTTGAATAGAACTGAATTCAGTTTGTTTAATTGGTCAGTTTAAAAGGTTAACACTGTGAGTAATTTGTGTCTGTGATGAACGAAGTCTGTTTATTATTCACTGAAGATGTATTGCACTGACCACTCCTATGAGTTCCATTTAAATAAATGGGATAAAGAAAGCGCGAATTTAGTTAGGGTTAGGCAATGTCAATCCTGGACGTTTAGCTGAAAAAACATTACTATTAGGCTTAATAGGTGGGTAAGGCCTACGTTAATGGTTTGATCACCATCTCCGCACTCATCCAACAGTGCATCTATAGAAGACATTTTCACGGTCTGAGAGCTATGAAATTAACAACCACGATGTTGTATAAGGAATCTTTTACGGTAACATTTCCCAATACAGCATCCCTACACTGCATATTATTACATCCCCACAACAATAACTGCGTGATATTGGTACTACATGTTATTTATTAGAATCACTCTTGATAATGCGTCACTGAACATTATAATGTAAATATCTGATAAGCATTTTTACAGGGCATTATTTATTTTGTAAAGGCCGTGCACACTTTCTCGAAGACTGCACTCACATTTTGCATAGGCTATATTCACGCTTGCTCAATTTTAACATATACATTTAGTAAACGATTATTAACGAAAATAAACAGCCTGTTGATCTATCCGAAGCGCATTTCCACGTTATCAGGTCGGTTTCTGAAAAATGTAGCCTTTTTCATGTGTTTTTCCCCCATCTGGATTTATGCTCTCGTTTAAAGGTTTTAAATGTTTATCACCGACAAAACAGAGCAGTCGCCTCATGCTCGCAGGGATAAATGGAGTGTTAGAGGACTCGCTTGAAATGACACGCATGCCCTGACCACTTGGGAGGTCTTCCTCTCCTCTCACAGGCTCAATAGCCTACGTAACTTTTCTGAAATGTTTCTGAAGGAGTCGTTGTACTCATTACTGAGCTGTGATGCCAAGCTATTCAGCAGGCGTAACGTAGGCACTTTTGTAATCTGATTTGAATATTTTTATTTGCGAAATATTCAGTGGGCCTAACATAGGCTATTTAAATTATATTTTTTATTCTTCAATGAGAGTAAGTTCAAACATTGAAGAACATACAATACATGCAACACCTCATGCAATATTGCTTCAATCGCTTTAGGCTATAGACTACATTTTAAAAGTGCACATAGGCTATTTGTAATATGCAATTGCCTACATATATATGTGTTCTGTTTATTTATATATTTTTTGTGTGTAGCCTATATATTTAGGCTAATTGTATTTTTATTGTATGCTAATTGTATAGAATACCAATCTAAATTTTCGCTGTAGCGTTTACACGGACAATATCTTACTCCAGCTTTTTATTGTGTAACATGTTCTTTAAAATGACCTTGCAACTGAACTATCAAAATATAATACAAATGTACAATATATTTATATTATAAACATGTTTTGTTTTATGCACTGGATCTATTAAATATAAAAATATCAAATAAGCAATATTTGCCAATTGACTACAGCAAATCGCGTAACGGCTCGTATTTTTGTACTTAAACGTTATCGTTGTTTAAGGGCCATCCACAGACGTTGGCTGGTATCTGGCCCTGCCAAGTTTATTTGTAATGTTTAAATGAAAATTAAAAAGGTCGGTTAATGTGTATATAGCCTAGCCTAAACAATTTTCTATAAACTTGTTGCACCTTTATGCACCGCTTTACAATTAGGCAAGTGCAAATCCAACAAAAGTATAGTCAACTTGTAATGTTATCTAAAGCTAACTGACAGAAAAACAAAACAGCACAAGAAACATAATAATTATTTCGAATGCCTGATTTTCTATAAAGTATGCTATTGATAAGAGATATCCCTTGATAAAAAAAGAAAGCTCTTAGTTGTGTTTAAGTTGTGTGCCAGTTGCTAATAAACCAACAAATCACTTTACACATTCAAGGCAAATCCAGTTTACCGTATAACCATCAAGTGATCCTGCCACTAGCTCGTTCACTGCAGATGTAAAGCAATCTCTTCTCAAGCATAGGCTATTCTGATGCAGCCATGCGTCTTTATTCCTTCAAAACTCCGCTCATTCTTTCCGCGTTACCGATGTTTGAGGCGTCGGGGCGCACGAGTGCCTGAAGAACTTTTGGAGACGGTTTGGAAGAAGAGGGAGTTGTTTCTGTGAGAAACTCAATCTCGGCATACAGTAGCTGGCCTCCATCTGGGAACTGTCACAACTGACAGCACCACGGGCACTGGCCTGCTCTTCCGTGAAACATTCAACAAGACATAGGACAGTCTCTCAAAACTGACACATTGCCTGGTTGTTTAATTTTGGGGAAAAACAGCTGACAGTTTATAATCTGATACTGTGGCACATTTCTATTGTATTTGGAAATTCAGCAGATTGATATTGCAGTCCTTTCAGTAACTCATTGGAACACATTTTGGGTCAGTGACTGTGAGAGAATACACTTGGATTCGAAAATTAAAGCGACTTTATGGGCAGTAAATATGTATAAATATAGGCCCTACATTAAGATTGCACTTTTAGGCCTAGGCATCTATAAAAACATATTGCCGTGTCCGTTTATTTAGGCTATGCTAATTAAGAACAAACGAAATATCGTAAATTGTATGATACTTATTCGACTATCATGTTATTAAAAATAATGTAAAGTGTTTAATTATTCAATTCAGTCAATATCAGAGTTGATTTCACCCTCTTAAACTTGCCGATCAAAATGACTGCAAATGTCGGCGAAACCGCAATCAAAACCATAATAAAGTTAGAATGCTCCGTTATATCGGGTACAAAATGAAAATTTAAAATTATCGCTACATCTAATTACACTGAGGTCATCTAGTCTAATCTCCCATTCTAAAATGTGGTATTACCTGCGAAAAGCAATCTATGGCTCCACGAAGAACCTTTAACGTAAATGGAACCTTAAAATTGCGCAAAAGTTAGTTGCCAAACCAGATTGTTAATGTTCTTTACATTCAGGAAAAAAATATATATGATGTATTTTAAGAACTTTTATTTCAAGAGAGTGTGTTGTGTTAATAAAACCATGCAAAAGAGATAGCAGCCCGAGACTACTCGTTTCACAAAATTTAAGAACATAACCAATTTCATAGTAAAATGATTAAGACTGAGCATATATATTTTTTCAGCACGGACCGACTAAAACAGATAGGCTATCTTAATGTTGTAAGATGAGTGTTTGTGGCACTTTAAGCCATTGACTATATATTTTTCGAAAGCTTAGATTGCCTTTATCATAAAGTTATTTAGACTGAACGGGTTTGATGCGCAAGGCTTTTTGTTAGAGGTGGAATCACCGGCCTCGTACGTGATTATGTTTTGCATATAAGGCGCAGGATGCTCTGTTCTGAGCGTCAACACGTCTACCAACCGCACTGCCAAAGACAGAAAAAATGGAGGAGGGCCTTATGAGCTAATGGTTTACAGATGTCTGTAATACTAAGAAAGAGATGGTGTTTGGTCCATGCTTTAAAATATAATGCGACATCATTCGAGAACTTTAATAGTTTTGGAACAATTTTACGATAAGAAAACAAATCGGATGTGTTATTAGGCTGATAAGTGGGGTATGCCGTCGTTAGAAGCGAGTTGAAATAAACAACACTAGACATAGGCAACTGAAATGTAGGTCTGAGTTTTTTTGCTGGTCAGAATGTATAGAATTGTATTCATTCCACTTGGGACATGAAGTGAGGGGAAGTGGAGAGATAGAAGAGCTACTGTCGGCTATACCAACTAAATTGTAGGCTATCTCCCAGATTAAGACGACTTCGTTTGCTTAGTGCCAGATGTAATAAGAGGTCCTGACTATACTTTAGGCCTTCAGGAATGGGGTCGAATGTAAGATGGTACATATTCTCTTCCATTTGGAGAGCCATTCATGTTACAGCAGCAGGAAGCAGGTCAGAGTGAGGTCACAGTATTATCTGTAGGCTATTCTTAATAAGGAGTAGGCCTACGGACGATTAATTTTATCTGAGACGCCATCTTGACACTCTCAACAAATTACCTACAATTATTAGCGCATAGGACCTGTGGAATCAGACAATACAATGTAAAGTAAACGGTAATTTAAAGCAATTGGATGTGTCTTAAATTGTCTGTGTGCCTTCCTATCTAAAGAGATTTACTCTCCCAGAGATGTCAGTTAATTGCATGCCTTTGCGTAAAGGAATGGAAAAAAAATAGAGCAGAGTGAGGCCTGAACTGAATGGCGTATGACGTTAGCCCAAAATAATAATAATAATAATAAAACCTCACAAAAAAGTCCTAACAGTAAAGAAAAATATGTGGTGGTGGTGGCGGTGTGTGTGGGGGGGGGGTATTTATAATGCACCCCTCATAAAAAAATGAGGGATATATTATAAATCACTGATGTTGTAGCCTATTACGGCATAATTCCAGCTACTACTGACTTTTGTTATTGCCATTAGAGCCAAAATTCGGTTCGATGACTTGTGGTGCTAACCCAGCCCCCCACCAGTGGGAAGTTTCAGCTGCGCGTTTTGATCGGCGCATCATCAATCAATTGCACATCCGAGCTGGCCGTTACTCCGGCAAAGTCCAGCCCTCCTCCGTATTTTTTTTACGTCATTTTGACATTTTCCACTGGCTCCAGTAAGTCTACTCAATCAATAATGGAATTAAACGTGATAAGTCTATGCGATAAGTCTAAGCGACCCCTGTAGTTTCAGTGTTTGTTTTATTAAAATATCAAGGGCTGCTTATTTAAGCCTGCCCATTTAACAGCTTCGAAATTCTATTTTATGTTTGCCGTAATCAGTAGACTTCTGTGCCTTTTTTGTATAACTAAATGAACACTGTAGCCTATATCCTTTCAATGTCACAGACATTGAGTCAAATCATCATTTTGATTAATTAAATTAGTCTGTAAGTCTTTTTTTGGCACCTGCTGCAGAAACCGTATCACCTGTTCATCAAAACCTGTCTTTTTAATTATATGATTAAATCAAATTTCATTTGTACACTGGCAAATGTACAACTGTAGGTAAATTAAATAAGCATACAATTCTCATTTTAAGATAATAATGATAATATTTTTTTGTGTGTATATGTATGTGTGTGTGTGTGTATATATATATATATATATATATATATATATATATATATATATATATATATATATATATATATATATATATATATATATATATATATATATATACACACACACACACACGGAAATAATAACACCGAACTACAGACTGCTAGGAACTGTTACCTGAAGTAGCTTATCTACATAGAATATTTAGGCCTGCTTGTAAAATGAATTACCTGTACATTAGGACGATAGCTAACAATAACATATTTTTTAGCGTATCCAACTATTGCACGTGGATCAAAAGACAAAATGCATCAGCCACATTTGCTGACACTTAGTACAGCAGCTTTGTCAAATGTAACTCGTCTTTAAAACTCTAAAACACCTTTTTAAAAAAGCCAAAGTGTCTCGAAGCGGGACACAGTTTGGGCTTAGAGAATCATTCTGTTTGTGCTCGAGGAGCTGCCGGGTATGCATCGCGTGAGTGCTGTTTGATTTTACTGTCAAGTTAATGTAAGTATAATTGAAAATACGTTCAACAGCCTCTCTAGTCTCTGAAATGTATCATTAATTTCTATGTTCACGAACAGCACTTTTCTTCTGTGAATAGGCTACTTATTTAAGTATGCAATTTACTAGTGGCACCTTTAAGTTAAATTACATTTCAATACAACAAAAGGTCTATGATCGTTAAAAACACAGTGGTTTATTGAATTAATTACATTGTTTACATCTCCAATATTATTTAAATTTCGTGTCTCTGGACGGAAGTGCACTGGGTGGACTCAACAGTTGTTTCAGACACCTACATTGTACGACCACAAATTACATTATAACACTTCATGACATTTTCAAATAAAACATTTATATCATAACATCGACTAATCTTCCTCATAATTAAATGAGAGAAAGAGAGAGAGGGAGATAGATACTGAAAGTGATAGAGAGGCAGAAAAAGACAGAACTTCACGTACTCCTTAGTGGCAGATATCTCATTTTGATTCACAATGGGACACGAAAACAAACAATGATAACCCAAGATCAGACAGCAACATACAATTTCTTACCAAGAGAGTATCCTCCTTCTAAAATGGAATGGTTTTTCCTCAAATATCCACTGTCCGATGCGGGAAATTGCACATAAATATTCCATTAAATAAAGTGAGAGAACAACTAAAATGAGTTCAGAGGGCCTCATTTCGTGTCTTTTGCATTAGTCTCATTGTTTCAGTTCCAATGCCCATACATGCTGCGGCCAACCAGTTCTCCCTTTAGTTTTCTTGTCATTGCTGCTCCCTGAACTTTTCAAAACGTCATTCTGTGAAAAAAAAGAACACAAAAAGAGATTATACCTATTGCAAATTACTAAACTTCATCAATATACTGTAAAGACAGCAAATTGCTTTTACGCAACGAAGACACAGGAACAACAACGTTGTAAAATTTTTAACAAAATAGAAAGTTTTGGAACAGAACAATGTGGAAGATTGTCCTTACAAAGTCAAAGCAAGTTTCCATTATATTTGTCTAATATATCGCAGAGCTGTTTATCTTTTAACTTGCATATGTGCGTAATAAATTATAAGTCTAGTACATAATATTTATTTAAACTAAAGTTTAAAGTCTACTGAGATATGTTTAGACTTACCATTTGCTTCTTTCGCCTTTCTTCTTTGCCGTCTGTCTTTTTGAATTCCGCCTTTGAAGGCCTCTGCTTCCCCGTTCTGTTCGTCTTTGTCCAGAATGTCCATAAGATAAGCAATATAACTGGTAGCCAAACGAAGGGTTTTGATTTTGGACAGCTTCGTATCCGCGGGCACGTTGGGAATGCATTCCCTGAGTTCTGCAAAGGCGCTGTTGATGCTCTGAGTCCTGCGCCTCTCCTTTTCGGTTTGCCGTGGGTCTACGTTTCACTGGTCGGGGTTCCATTCCAACGGCGCCCGGTACTCCTCCGTAGTGCGAGTGGTCAAGCCCGGGGGCTCCTGTTGAGTATTCGGGGCTATACGAGGGTGCCATCGTGTAGTCTGGAGGAGACATCTCCGGATGGCTGATAAGCCACCCATGAAAATAGGGGGGTTCTTCATGACAGCGGCTGGCAGCAGCTGCAGCAGCGAAGGAATAGCCGTCATGATGCATCACCGGGTGGTGGGGAAACCCTCCAACTAAACTCATGGCGACAGATTTTTGTACCCTACGGCGAACCACAGACGGAGTTCGCTTTGTCTCTCAGATTGTGCGTACTTTGACTTGGTGATTTAGACACTGGCTGTCTCCCCATAAAAAAAAGTATTGATTTGTTGCTTTCTGACAGAATGTAAAAAAATACAGTCCTACTTAGGCTATTTGTCCATAACAAAGATATCGCTGAAAATATAGCAGATCATTAACGGATGAACAAAATAGGCTTCGGATGTGGGCTAACTGCAGTCGAGTTATTACTGAAAAAATCAATTTACTCACACTTATATTTTCCACTGCAGATATCCATCACGAAAAAGTTCCATTGCCAATGGTTATTATTGTTTGAGCAGAGTTCACGGCCTTTTTCTGAATTTCACACCCGTTGTGGAATCAATGAGCGTTGGATGGAAAAAGATCCAATCCCAGTCGATGTTGTGCCCGCAATTCGCAGCCTGATTCACTCGGTAGAAGCAGGCGAATTCCGCCGTTTGATCTCCATGTCAGCTGACATCATTTAGAGCGGCTTGGGTTCATATATGTCGTCAAAACGGTTCTCAGCCAATAACGTTGAAGAGGAGGAGGGACATGAACTGCATCGTTAGGGTGTTTACGCTCCTAAATTGCTCAAACTCTTGCAAGAGATAGCATACTTAGGCTATATATAAAATGTAGAAAACTATGAAATACATACAAAAGTGGTTGGTAAATACTGCCATGCCATGTTTATATTTGCTATAGCCTATATCTTATTTAGGCCTATGTATATGTGCCAAAGCTAACAATGACATTTCGGCCTATTTTTTCTTTTAATCACACTTTTAAATATGGTACAGTCCTATTTGTGCGTGTGTGGCGCAATACCGTCATTCGTTTGAACATTTTTTAATGTAAAGCTATAATGTAGTAATAAAATAGGAGAAATAAAAATGTGCTTTTTGAGCAAGTAGTTATTAAACTTACAAACAGCCTATATGAACCAAATAGATAGATCGTAATTCAAATAAAAAACTGGTTAAGGGTAGAACTTATGTTGGGAGGTTTTATCACTGCCTCTTGAAAAAAGGAAGGAAAAGCAAATTGCAGGGCAACAGATTTGCCATTTTTGCGGACGTTAAAACTTAGGCTATAGGCTATTATTCATTCCCTCCTGGCCACTGTGTAGCTACTATGCATATTTTAGAGCTAATTATTTGTACTTTAGGTCGTCTATAAATTTAACATTTTCAACAATAGCCCATAGCACAAGGTTTTTTTTTTTTTGTTTTTTGTTTTTTTAAATATAGCCTAAGGCCAATATGCTGAAATAGGCTATCTCAAAATACTTCCAACATAAAACTAAATATTTAATCTATATAGGCTTCAGTAGGCCTATATGAAACGAGAAATGTTTTTCATTTAGGAGTTGATTGAATGTCGTTTCCTTTCCGTATCAACTAAACTGCGTTGCATGAAAATGTTAAATGAACTAATAAAAGCACAAGCTATAGCATACATACAGACACTATAGATAATACTAGTTAATAATAATGTAAATGTAACGTAAAATGCACAAAATAATATTGGTAAAACATTTACTCTTTTCGACTGAATTTAAAATTTCTGACAAAAAGTAATCACGCCATCATCAGTTTAATATAAATTGTTTAAGGATTGTCTTTGATAAATCCATCAACACGGTTTCATCATGTAAACTCCAAATGAGGGCGTATTTGAAAAAAAAAAATTGTGCCATTATAACTTAGACATCATCAAGAACCGGCCAATGATTTTGACTGTAATATATGTTTATGTCGTATATTTGTATACGAAACACTTTGCAAGAATTATGTTTCCGGGGATCTGTTAATCCTCAGTTGGCCGTTCATTTTTCACGACATCCATGTTTGAAGACATATTTTGAAATGTGGTGAAGGAAAGTGCAGATTTTTTTTAAATGAATCCAAAAGACATGTTAATTTTTAACAGGATTGGTTGTAATAGGCTACCTTTGTACCGTGCAAGTAGCCTGTGTTGACTGCATGTGAGCCATTTCAGGGGACTTGGAATTGAGTCGTTTTATATTGACCGTTCGCTGTGGATTCCTCCAGTTGCCAAGTATAACAGCTATGCTAAACAATGTGTGAATATCTATGGGCATAGCTATTCTTGAGTGTGTGTGTGTGTGTGTGTGTGTCAGTGTGTGAATGGAGAGAGGGGGAGAGAGAGAGGGGGAGAGAGAGAGAGAGAGAGAGAGAGAGAGAGAGGTGAGGGGAAAGGCAGGAGAGTGAGAGAAAGGGGAGTGGAATAAGTGTGTAACTAGTGTGTGTATGTGTGTGAAATTTCACAAATTTCACAAAAGAAGGCTCATGATTTATTCGTGTTTAAGTGTTGTTGTGTGGGGTTCAGGCGTAATTCATCTGTCTGAATGGAAGTTCTTCGAGTAATTTAAATAGGCCGAGTCTCCAGTTAATGACATATAATCAGCCTGTAGGTCACTTGGTCAGACTCCTGGGTACAGACCCCTCCTCCTTCCTCCTGATCTCCTTTCAAACTGAATTTTTTTAAATAAATAAAGTTATGCAGAACCAAATATGTGAGCATGAGAGTGCTTAATAATCGTAGAATTAATCAAAACGAATAGACTCTATATGATGCGAATTGATGAGTTATGCCAGGACTAAGGTAAATTATGAATCAGGAAAAAATAAAACCTAATAGGCTACTTAAAGCAAATTACAATAAAGGCCTGGCTGCAGTTGTTTTTCACTGTAATATATAAATAATAAAATAAAATAGTTACAATTTAGAAATGTCACCATGAAGAAGAAATTCTTTAAACCGAAGTGTCGTTTTAAACGTCCCCTTTTGCAAGCGTTCCGCGTTTTTTGATGGATAGTAGCCTATTTACACATTTTAAATGTGTAATATGGACATATTTGATAATTATCCCAACTCTGCCTTCAGGTTTCCCGTGAATGTCTGGAAGTTCATTGTTGTTGTTTCGTGATTAACTAGGACTACCATGCTATCCGTAAGACAGTCTAGTGAATAGGTTTGTTAAATTAACATTTTCTTTATTCACATATCCTACCTCATCCTGAAATGAGTTGAAGCATAATGTCCCATCCCCCAGTCAGTCAGTGACCGGTGTGCTCCTTCTTTCCTCTGGAGGTCTCATTAAGAGAGTCGTGTGCTATTTTCAACATTTCCTCAATCCAGTGACTTTAAATAAAGCCGCTCAGTCACACCAGCGGAAAATCCACACAAATCACGTTAACCAACTTTTCTGCCAGACGTTTGTTCTCTTTGTCGTTGTAGCTTGCTGATAATTGACTGTCTTAGGAAAACCGACATGTTTTCCCACCTTGCCTCTCCACTAATATGCACCAGGTAAGCCGTAACAAGCGACCCAGCTTAATTTATATCAGTATTAAGCCCATCTGATATGTCAACTGATATGGAACAGGCAAACGGCAAGATTCAGGGGACATTTACGAGATTTTAATACAATTCATCTGCCCTCGCAAATCACAGTCATTATAAACAGGTTATTCCAAACATATTAAGGTGACAAATGCTTCTTTCTTTCTTTCTCTTCTTTCTTTCTTTCTTTCTTTCTTTTTCTTTCTTTCTTTCTTTCTTTCTTTCTTTCTTCTTTCTTTCTTTCTTTCTTTTTTTTTCTTTCTTTCTTCTCTTTCTTTCTTCTTCTTCTTTCTTTCTTTCTTTCTTTCTTTCTTTCTTTCTTTCTTTCTTTCTTTCTTTCTTTCTTTCTTTCTTTCTTTCTTTCTTTCTTTCTTTCTTTCTTTCTTTCTTCTTCTTCTTTTCTTTCTTTCTTTCTTCTTTCTTTCTTTTCTTCTTTTTCTTTTCTTTCTTCTTTCTTTCAGAGAAGATAATTGAAAATCAGCTGTATATTGCACGATTTATTTATACCCTTATTATTAATTGATCAAAACGGAGGATATTGATAGGGCTACTTGTAATTAAAAATCGCATGTTTGGGTACGAGTTTTTGTTATTGTATTCATGTATTCAGTTGTATTTTTTTAAGTGTAAGTTAATTAATCCTCCATAGATATATATATTTTTTTGATGAACAATATTTTTATGCGAATAGGTATTCAGTTGTTATACGTAATAGTCTATAATCGGTAATGATTACGTTATGATTACGATTACGTTGCATTTAGCTACATATTTAAAAACTAAATGACACATTAAAAATATTTTTGTTTTATTTATTTATTTATGTCTTACCAGTGATATAAAAGAGAGAACAATTGGAAAGTTTCTGTGTTTTGCGTGGTTTCCTTCAAGAGAAAAACATTAAATGCTATTTTTAGTACTTGCAATTGTAAATTTGCCATCAGAAAAAACTTCTATCAGAAATATTAATTTTACAATTTTCCATTAATTTTATTCGTATTTAAAAATAAAATAAAATAAACAACACCATTTAAAAGCAATTTATAGGTCTTAACCAATGATCACACCAATATTTATTTATTTTGATAAAATAAATATATTAAGTGAAAATAATTGTAATGGAAATTTAAATATAAATATATTTATGAGTGAATATAATATTTAATGAAAAAGTTATCGAATATTTGATGTTATTTGGGTACTCATCTCGGGAAGCAGTACAACTGGAAGTTAATAGTTTCTGGTACACACTTGCTGAAGGGTTATTATAACACCAAATATAACATGTAGCAGTGTTTATTACAGTATAAATGTTGATTTTCCAAGTCATCGAATTATGTGTTCAGATAGGCTACATCTCCATGGATGCTTAAACGAATCACTTTTGTCAGCAGCTTTAGCTCCTGTGAATTTTTGCAATCAATTTCCAAACATTTCTCTCTCCTGTCACTCTTTCCTTCTCTCCAACCCATTAATAATTCATATCTATACTAATCATCACTCAGAAGCCCATGTCTCACAAGACACCTGTTCACCCCTTAACACATAATATCTCATCCTTCAGACTGAATAATATACTCTGGAGCTCCCAGAATGCAAATGATTATGAAGCAATTTGCAGATAGCCTGGTTTTACTGGTTTCCAATGATGGTTGACTCTCCGTCTGATCAGAACCAATGCCATTATCTCCATCCATCTCAAAGTCATCTTCTATTTTGTTCGTATGTTTTTACAGACTTCCCCACACTGACCGCAGAATTTTTTCTCCCCTCCTCTTCATCGTTTCATCACCACCCACTTCTGTTTTCATCCCCCTTTCTTCTTGAACTGTTTTTGATGGTTCAAAGTCTCCTCACCTCTCCTTCACCAACACTCAGTTCCTTTCACCACACACACACAGAGAGAGAGAGAGACGAGAAAGTGTAGGTCAGCACTTCCATTTGTTTCTTGCCTATACAGA
This sequence comes from Hybognathus amarus, assembly GCA_030378365.1. Lineage (NCBI taxonomy): Eukaryota > Metazoa > Chordata > Actinopteri > Cypriniformes > Leuciscidae > Hybognathus > Hybognathus amarus. Next base: position 357,803 of record JAQIUQ010002032.1, read on the forward strand.
GTTACTCTCTGATTCACGTAAAGCAGAAATGTGTGAGAAAAAGGCCGATCTGAATAGAAGGTTAATCTCCATGTGCCTCTTGATCAGCCTGCTGTCCGTTTCATACCTTTGAGATCAACGTTAAGCCCTACAGACAGTAATACGAGCAGCACACCTGACACATGTGGGAAAAACAGGCCTCAGAGCCAAAGCATCAGACAAGCCCCAGTGTAACACGTACAACTCATCCGTTCACACACCAGACTGAAGTTCATACTGTATTTCGCTTCGCCATGCAGCCATTTCCTCCTGATGTCCATTTGCAACCACATTAATTGCTATCACCAATCAATCTCTACCCAAATAAAATGAGAGAGAAAATCATTACACTAATGAGGACAGCTTGTTTTCAGTCAAACTCACTTTTCCATCATCATCCATCATCATCATCATCAGTCTGCCCTCCAGGGCTTCTGCTGTATGTTCTCTAATGCGGCTACACCTTCTAAAGCAATTTCACCCCCCAGAGTCTCTGCTTCTACATACAGGCCTTTTTTCAGAGCTCAGAGTAATTTCAGAGACAAATGAGATTCATAATTCACATTCTTTGGCCCTAACACAATACTACTAACCAGTTTATACAATACATCCCAAATCCAATAAAAAAGACAAGAATCTGGGCTTTAATCAGAGCCATATGTGCACATGCCTTGCGGTGCACGTCAAATGCACAACAACATGACATCTTATGCCATTTGGTAGACAACGTAATATGCTGTAAATTACCTCTTTCTCAGTTTGTCACAGTTTCTGAGACAATATGTTTTTCTTCCCGAAGTGGTTGTGGCACTGTTCCTCCATTAAAATTGAAAGGGATAGTTCACCCCCAAAAATGAAAGATAATCATGTTTGTCTTAATGCCGTATGACTTTCTTTCTTCTGTGGGAGACAAACGAAGAATTTTTGAATTCTTTTAAACGGTCCCTTTAACTTGGCAACATTTTTTTTAAGAGTAAGAAGCACAGTGAAAACCTTCCAAATCAACACTAGGGAATCTCCTTTCTCAGTTCCCCATAATATTGTCCAGCCATTAAATAGCTTTGGTTTATCGTGTCCCTCAATCAATCACACACTTGAGGATTACTCTGCTCTGCATCACATCCTTCCTGGACTCTGAGCCACACATGTCTGAAAGCCCTGCTTATCCAATCATGCCACACGGATGAGAGGAACTGTTTGATGATCAGCTCATTTCTGTAGTGTTACTACAGCTGGTGTATTCCATATAGAAGACTATGGACTGCTGCACGTCTGATTATTATCAAAACATTCAGAAAGGAATTGTGAGGCCATGAATCACTTTATCTAATGCAGCTGTTTAAAACCTTTCAAAATGTGACACCATGTTTGCGAGAGCCAAGTTGTTGTAACTTTTTATTTAATCATCATGTTTGAATGCCAATAGACCAGCTCCCTCTTTATGGTAAGATGATGGATGGGAATTGCCAAGCAAAAAGTGTGGCCTTTTCCCAATTGACTTCATCTTTTTGCAATGGCTGTGATGTGCCAAGCAAAACTGGGCTTTTACCTTGCTTGTCATTGGCTGTTGCCTTAACAGGTGCTAACGTGGCTTGCTGTGTGTTGGCTGCTGAAGCCCACGGGTCTGCTTTTGTTTTCCTTATGGCTTGGATTTATCTATGTGTGACTTTGCACTAGGATTTTCATAAAGTCTTATTTGAGTCCTATTTGGCAATGCTTGCAGTTTGCGAAGGTAAACTTTTTGAATGGAACATATTACAGTTAGTGTTTAGACTAAGTCTTCTGTAATTGGGGTCATTGCTAAGCAATTGATTTTCTTTTTTTTTTTGAGTGTGGAAAACACTTGTTGCTCTTTTAATGCAGTGGAAAAGTCCTATTATACGGTCTTCTCAGATTGTTCTTGTTCCAGGTCTTTTCTCCCCATTTCCTCCTGTTTTCACAGTGGAATAAAAACAGACAGGATGTAGTCTGTTATTACACGTTCACAGCTCATTAATAGACATGTTTTTAATGCAAGACAACAGCAACTCAATTTCAGTATTTATTTGATTAAACAATAGATGTGTGCCAGTGCTTGTATTTTACTTCCCTCTGAGTGGAGCCATTAGGCTTTGTGAGACTTCTATGCTGGGTCATCATATCAAACCCTAGTGGACAGACACCAGGCACACCAAACATCCAGTCCATCATTAATGTGGTGAGGGTAGACTGTCACAGCGGCTATGATGGAGAGCTTTTCTTGACTCTGCAGTATTTCACCTTAGTCCATCCATGCCTCCACCAATAATAAAGTGTGTCTAGGTTTACACGACATGGGCTCTTCATTCACCAGAGAAAGTGGGTGTGTCTTTCAATGTGAATGTGTAGAAAAGAGAGACAAAGAGGGCTGCCAGAGAATTCCAAAAGATAAATACCTAGATATGAGTCAAATCCCAGGCATCCAGTGACATCTTTACCGGACTGTTTGGGCATTACTTGCCCTGCGTTTGTGGTCCAGGCCGATTTATAGTAGTGCCGCTCACGTTAAAATCAACATATATCATGGCGGGGCTCTCTGGCGGCCATTATCCCCCCAACAATGTAATCCATGCACACAAAGTGTGCCTAGCGTTAATTTATGGCATACTGATGGATTTACACCACTTGCCCCATTAGTGTGTACATTACCTTGGGCATGTTATGTAATGGTGTTAGGGAGATTTGGAGAATTGATAACAAGTAATAAATTTGAGCTCTTCTGTAGTGAGAATGAAAAGTGTGGGTTCAGACTGGTCAGAGGTGTTTAGGTGTTGGTACTGGAAGTAAGTAGAGAGGCATTGTGTTGAAAGTACTTAAACTAAAAATTATCAAGTCATCATTGCAGTACTTGTCATAATTTTAATCTCTAGTGGGCCCTCTCTTTCTTTAATAAAAGCAAAAATTGGGGTTAGTGTAAAGCGTTTACAATGGGCCAAATGTAAACAAAATATACTCCCTTTTGCAACAAGATGTAAACAATGCCTGTGTTAACATGATTTTAGTATGAATAAATCGACAACATTTTCTGTATAAATTTATATCTAATTTTACAATGTCATCGCCATGACATTGCGACACCTAAAACCTTAAAACGTCTGTTAGAAATTATGATTTATTCTGGAATACAGCTCAATTAACACTAGAACGGCCATGGCGGTCATTTTGAAGGTTTTTGAATTTTATATGTGCAATAATTTTGTTAAAAAAAAAAAAACAATAAAAAAAAAAAACCTACTGGTACCTGACTTTTCCTAAAAGTGTCTGTATTTTCATTTAAAAACTTTTTAATTTAAATTATAGATAAGACGAAAAAACATTCTGATCTGTCACCGTCCCACAGGTGGGACGTTTGCCACTATATTTTTAAATCAATTATATCTTAGTAAATACCTTTAGTAATATTGACAAATTATATATCATTTGAAATGCTTACAATCTCTAGTTTCCATATTTGGTGACTGATTTTCAAAATATATTACAGAGGAACCATAATTTAACCTTTAATAAGATACCTTCATACTCATAAAGCGAGTCAGACCTTTATTTTAAAATAGCAGAGAACATGAAAAATCATGAAAAAATGGTAGATACCTCAGTTTGTTTTCATGCAAAAAGTTCTAAAGATAGCATCCATACAATTATTTTAGAAAAAAAGGACTGAAAAGTTTGAAATATCAAGAAAAAAAAATAATGGAGGCGCCCTTATATGGGCAGTAATGGTTGTGTTTGTGCCCAGTCTGATTGTGCCCTAGTGAAAAAGTTTGGTACTGCGCTCAAACAAAATCTTACTGAAAGCTAATTTTTTGAGATATCAACCTAAAATTTGAAACACAACTTGTTCAGATTTTTGGCTTTGATTTTACTGCAGTTTTAGAGTAGCCCAGGTTTTGAAAATATATATTTTATGTAAAATATAAATAATTAATATTTTTACATTGTACAATTCCATAAACTCAAACTTCTATAACTTTTTTTCTGTTTAACTTTCTTAATTTATTTCACTTCTACAAAAATCTGCCAAATGTCTTCTTTAAACAAGACCAATCATATGTCTATATTCCAAAGCATTCTTGAATTACAACCATTTAAGTTTGAAATGTGCATTTTCATGTCTATTCAAAAAAGGGGGGATGACAGTTAAGAGGTTAAGCTTAAAGGGATAACTTGAGTTGTTACTCACCCTCAACTTTATAACTACTCACCCTCATGTTGTTCCAACTCCGAAGACCTTCGTTCATCTTCGGAACACAAATTAAGATACTTTTTTTATTTAATAAATCTGAAAGCTGGAACACTCCTCCATACTAGTCCATAGGCTTCTTGAGGGATTGAAACTGACGGCCTCGAAATGTTATTAAAGACATCGTTGAAATAGTCCAAGTGACTACAGTGGCTCAATCTTAAGTTTATCAAACGACAAGAACACTTTTTGTGCAAAAAACAAACTTCTCTGTGGGCAATCTGTTGTTGTACGTCACACGCATCACACACATGACCAGTGTTCGACCAATAGTGAGCCTATCGTCTGACGTTTAACTGATTAGAGGCCCAAAGAGAAGGAAATTAATAGTTGAAATAAAGTCATAGTTTATGTTTGTTTTTTGCGCACAAAAAAGTGTTCTCGTCACTAGATAAAGTTAAGATTGAGCCACTGTAGTCACTTGGACTATTTCACGATGTCTTTAATAACTTTTCAAGGCCGTCAAGTTTCAATCCCTGAAGAACCCATGGACTAGTATGGAGGAGTGAGACAACTCTCAGATTTCATAAAAAAAATACTAATCCAGGGTGTGCTTTATACGATGATGGACAGGTGATATGCAGGGACGTAATCATCACGTTATCAAAGATCGCTAACTGTTTTCCCTCAGAGATGACTTCAGCTGGAGAATTGAGATGTATAGATTCCGCTGTCGTGTCTGTTGTGAAATAAATCGACAGCACATTAATTTTAATAGACAAACAGAGAACTGCAATCAAGGCATTTGTCGATCAGAAAGATAATTTTGCCGTCCCACATGATTCGGGAAAAGTGTAACTTATCAGCTGGCTCTGACGGTCACTGAAGAAGATGGGACGTAATGAAAAGCCTGTGGTTGTTGTGGTTTCTCCTTTGGTTGCACTCATGAAGGAGAAAGTAAAAGAAGCAACACTCGATTATTTGACTTCTAAAATAAGTAAAGTTAGGCTACGTTCTGTATTTGACAACTGTATGCAAAGTAACTGACTTACTGCGTACTCTGATTGGTTTAGGTTACCGACTATCCAATTGAGTGCAGAGTTGTTTTTTCCTGGTTCGGTTAAGACACGCCTCATAATCAAATCCAGACGGAGGGGTTTCAGACTCATCTTCCGATAGGAAAATGAGTATGATGAAGCTCAGGCTACCTCTAATCACTATTGGATGAAAAATAGCCTCCTCCTTGTTCTTCACCTTTGTTAAGCGACAAAATAAAAAGCAAGAGATGATGTTCAATTAGCAAAACAATTGTGAATACTGACTTGATTTCTTATTTACCAACTAATTACAAAGAATTACCAAATTTAGATGGTACAACACAGTTGAGGTACATTAGGCCATTATTTTGTATTGACATTATTTTGTATCACGCCATCACTGCTCTCTATGACGTCCTTTTCTGCACTTTAGTGAGCCCTTATGACTGAAAAAGGAAAGATAGGACAGAAGAGATGCATGGAATCCCATTCATCCAATACAAGGCGCATATCTAAGCAAACAAACACTAAAACAATACTGAAAGTGTACAAAGTAGAAGTGCCAACATTAACACTTCTCCGTTGAACCACAGCCAGGTCATTTTTTTCACAGCAATATTTAATGTGAATTAAGACATCCTGTCCATTTAAAGAGTAATAACGCCCATTTCTATATTTGACAAGGGAGTTTAGGTCTTTAGGTTGATGTCCATGATACCTAGTTTCTCATATGCATGATGAATTGCCTTCATTTATTTGTGTACACCTGGCAGTTTTAGTGTTTCTTCTGATAAATTTGCCACTATTGGCATATTTGTGATGCCAAGTCAGAGCCAAATTACACATACCCATGGATTCTAATTAGCCAAAACTGTCATAAACACAACGGTAAGAGTGAGCGCCCGGAAAGTTCAGTAATGGGGCTCATGGCAAACGCTCCAGGTTGCCCAAACCGGTACGTTTTAAATGAGAACCTGAAACACCCAGCTTAGAGAAGACAGAGACTCTATTGATAAAAATGACATGAACCTTAGAGCTGATTTGGCAGAGATAATCTAAAAAAAAGTGATAAATGAAGCTGGGGGAAACTCTTTGGAACTGCGTCAATGGTACAAATGTCTTTGAAGACAAAACATGTCTTCGAAACTCTGTTAACCAGTGGATGGCACTGGCTTCTGCAGTGAGGAGCGGTGAATAATTCTTATTCTTGTAAAGGGAGTGTTTTAATTTGTGAAGATGAACACGATAAATAATGTATGATGCAGTCCTACGCATTTAAAAGAACACAAATCTGACTCCAATGATTTACAGCCATGGCCATAACTTTAACCAATGTGCTAAAATCTTTTGCGGTGAAGGAAGTGTGCATATTTATGTCGACATCTCCCAAAGATATGGTGACAGAAAATAATCTGTTCCAGTATTAGGAGACATATTTTATCAGGATGTGAGAACTCAACCAGAAGGTCATGTGCATGCTAAAATATGTTTCAACAGGAACACATATATCAGTGCAGTGGAGCAACACCCAGGAAAGTGTTTTTGGGCATGCTGGACATTCTTTCTCAGGGCTTTCTCGCTCTCTTTTTTTGCAAGGGTCTTAAAAGCAGCACTTTTCAGGAGTGTGAGCATATCACGGTGTGAACTCTTGCTTGTCAGAAGAAAGTAGGGAGAGGATGTAAGATGGCCGCTCAGGTTGAAGAGGAGTAACTGTGGGAATTATGACCAGCTCACATGGTGTTTGCATCAACCACACTGACACCATGTTGCCCAAGTTGGAGATGGCAGATCCCTGCGATCCCACATGTGCTTTTGTAATGTTTAGGAGGGGGTTGCATTAAAAGGATAGTTCACCCAAAAATTTAAATTAGCCCATGATTTTACTCGCCCTCAAATCATATTGATGTATGACATTCCAACACAGTCTCAGTGAAAATGCGTATCTATACCACAAATGTCATTTCTCACGTGGCATTTATTTCAGCCAAAAATGTTTTGTTTTGCGTGCAAATGCTACGCACTAAAAACCCTGGGGTAGGTTTAGGGGGCGGGGGGTGGAGACTGAGCGGTATTATACGCCAAAAAGTGTGCATCATATGCACGCGAAAACGCGTACCATATACATGAAAAACTGTTTTGGCGGTATGAATGCCACGAGAAATGACATTCGTGCTATAGATACGAACTTTAATGAGATCTGGCTCGAACATTCTTCTTTCAGAATAATACAATCATACAAAATAACTTGCTTCCGGCCAAATGAACATACGGATTCAACTGGAAGTCTAAACACAACTTATTTCGAGTAATGTAACCTACTGCTGAAATTCACAGTTAAGCCATGACACACTACGCTCTTCTGACGTCACAAATTGTGTAAGTTGCAGCTTTTAGGTATAAGAGCAATATCTATGTTGTTACTAGACGGAAGCTACACTGTAAAAAAATGTATCATGGATCTTTGAAGGTGATAATGAACAATATTGTGTATATTTTATTAAGAAAATTGTGGTTCAGTGTTATATAGAAAATATTGAGAACATTTCACTTAATAAAACCAAGAGATACATTTTCCATTGTTTTTAAGGAAACATACACAATTTTGAGGCTTAGAATTGAGGAACTGATTAAGCTAATAATATTAAGGAAGAAAGGGCTACTGATTTATTTTAAGAGATTTAGCTCAATTATGAGGTTTTTTTTAGACACCATAGTTCCCAGCATGCTTTGCACATGGCTTGTAATGGAGAGGAAAATTTGAAATTAAGTGTTATTTTATGTGTTTGATTGTAGAGGGAAACATCTGTTAATGTTTAATGTTCAGTTGTGTTTGACATTTGAAATGGTTTGTGTAGAAGTTTTGAATTGTTACCATTGTGCAGAAGAGTAGGGATTAGTATACTGTTGTGAATAACTGCAAGTTTTGACACTGAAGCAAGTTCCTTTGTTCTTAAAGCAAAAACGTCTTATATTGCAATGAAAAGATTACTTATTTTCTTAAAGGTGCCCTAGAATGTGAAATTGAATTTATGTTGGCATAGCTAAATAAGAGTTCAGATACATGGACATGACATACAGTAAGTCTCAAACAGCATTGTTTTCTTCTTCTTTTACTTAAATCTCATTTCTGAAAAACAGGCGAATCTCCACATAATACCGACTGTGATGCAACAGTCGGGATCATTAATATGTACGACCCTGAACATTTGCATATGCCAGCCCATGTTCAGTGACAGACGAGACTGAGCTGCGCAGAGCATGGCAGTTGATCAGTGTTCGGATGTCACATGAATACAAAAGTATTTTTTAGTTCCTTTGTCCAAGCCTCTGAAGAAACAATGGGTTAAATTATTTTCTCTGGATAGTTCCAAACATTTCACCGACGACTTCCCAAGAGCTTGGATCGAGCTCGATATGTTGTTGTTCAAGTTCAGACAGGTAACTTTAATCTTTCACTCAAAATCGTTCAATACTGTTTATGCATCAGTAAGTCAAGCCAGTGCAATGACTAAAATATCAACTTCACATCGTTTCTTTTAGTAGGATGAAAAAAAAAAAGTATTTTAATTTAAATAAGAAAGCGATCAAAGAACAATGTTTCCACACAGCGCAAGTTTATCTGGACACTTGCCAAACTTCGTTATGAATTCAAATGACGCACGTTACACTGCACAAGCTGTATTTACATGATCGTGTCTGCATTCATGAAAGCAAAGAAGGCAGAAAATGCGTTGCAATGATAATATCTTCATCCCCGCGATCGACAGACTCCTCTGCTTGTTCAAATGCTCATCACAGCAATCTTTTATGTGATGGGAATCTAAATACTTCAAAAAACATCTCACGATTGGTTAATCTCGATAGCTGTAATAGTAAAAATGTATAATAGCTGCAAGTAGTGTAAAATTACTTGAGAGAGTTTTCACGTGTATAATACATAGCTATTTCATATGCAAGCATGTCAGCCAATCACAGCAGAGGCCGGTTACACACAGCAGACACGCCCCTTCAAACAGAGTGTTCAAAGCAGAGGCTAAAATCAGGCTATGAAAAATGCCTTTTATTTCTAAATTATGACTATTTTTGATCTAAAAAACATACTTTAACATTATAAGGGCAACCCAGGAAACATTATAAAATAATAATAAAAAAAAACGTTCTAGGGCACCTTTAAATAATTTTTCCTAAAAGATTATTAATGCACTTTTAATAATGCAATATTACTCAATGTCAAATATAAACAGGTTATATCGTATTTGCTCCCAATCACACACTTTTCAGCATCAACTTAAAATAAAATAAAAAAACATGTCACTAAAAATATTAAATTCTTGTATTACTGACTAAATAATTACTACTGTAAAAAATATGTTCAGTGATTCTGTAATCATAACATTAATTTATTTGCCAAATCAACTTTATGTGGTTCAGATAACATAATATTTTTGAGTTTCTAAATGATTAAATCAATCTCCTTCTTTGTATTAACTCAATCATTTTACCAATCACTTTTACAAGTTAAACCATCTATATATATCTATATATATCTATCTATATATATCTATATCTATATATATATATATATATACTTTAATCTTTCACTCAAAATCGTTCAATACTGTTTATGCATCAGTAAGTAAGAACCAGTGCAATGACTAAAATATCAACTTCACATCGTTTCTTTTAGTAGGATAAAAAGAAAGTATTTTAATTTAAATAAGAAAGCGATAGAAGATAATACGTAATTGCAGTGTCACGTGCATCATATATATATATATATATATATATATATATATATATATATATATATATATATATATATATATATATATATATACAATTTTTTTTAACAGTGTAAGGGGATTTTTCAGTGATTTATTCAGGTAGATTCCATAAAAGAAATCAAGCCTTAACCACTCAAAAATATTATATGTAATATTGTAACCATATTTTTTTTATTAAATAGCAGTAACAATTTTCACAGTGTAGTTATTTTACTTTATACAGTTTTGGTTATGGATATTTTCCTTACATAAACACATCACTTTGATTCAGGAGGCCTTTATTAGGCCTTGTTAATACCCAGGTCCAAGTGGAGCTCTTTTATGGACTTTAAAATAGAAACGGCCATTTGCTGCCATTTTAAAGCTTGAAAGAGCCAGGGCATGTTTTACTATAACTTTGATTCGTTTGAAAGAAGAACGTCATATACACCTAGGATAACTTCAAGATGAGTAAATCATGGGCTTTTCATGGACAGAATTTTTCTGTGTTTCATACCCACAGTTACATGACCAGTATTGTAGTTGCTCACATCTTTGTAAAAGCAAGGTCACATGGCTCTTTTTGAGATCATAATCTGTCATTGTGAAATTATTTGAAATGGTTGCACTCATGATTTTTAAAATGCGTTTGATGTTTTGGTTTTATGAATCCCACTTATCTTCAGACCACTTCAATGTCCCACATCCAAACTTTTTTCTGTGTTTACATCTGAATCCTTTTTCCAGGATTTGGTCCAAGCTTACATGTACAGGGACTGCTTGCTCAAAGCCGAAAAAGGGGAAAGATATATTTTTTTGTTTTGCCACAAATCATAAAAGTTGAGAAGGCTCAGGAATGCTGAACTGTAAAGACAAGCAGACTCTGATTATTTTAGTGTTGTCACCACAATGAAGGGAATGTGCTGCTGAACTCTTAACATAACAATGAAATAAATAATGTTTTAACGGGTTAGTGGAATATAAAATCCTTCTTATTCTGGAAAGAGAATAAAAGAGCTTTCATAGATCAAAATCAATACATTGTATACATTTATAACTGATAAATGCATCATTGAACTATTCTGATATTAATACAAAATGATAGATATATACTTTTAAAGGTGCAATGTGTACATTTTTCTGTATCTATGAACAGAAATGCAAATTACATCCATAACTATGTTTTCATTGGTGTATTAATAACTTACTTAAACCGTAATGTTTTTATTACCTTAGAATGAGACATTTATATCTACATAACCGCAGGCATCCCCTTCTATGAAGGTTAACATTGTGATTTCATGTTTCTACACAAACAGCTCTACAGAGTGTTTCATCACTACTTTGAAAGAGAAGCCGCAGAAAGCTAACCATATATAAAGCTAGCCATAGACACAGTGAGTAGTGACTTTTCCCTTGTCAGTGGTGTAAAATATGTAATTCGATTGTTTCATGTAACTTCAGTTCTTCTCCCTCGCTATGGCTTTTGCTATGTGGGGATAAATGTGCTGGTTCCGTTCGTAGAGACAGCTGATTATTACTCTTGTCATTGACCGTAAAACAGTATGTTACAAAAATCACCAACCCGTCGAATCAATTTTGAGTTCTCGAAATCAGGAAAAAGCCTATTGTGTGTAGTAGATGGTGTCTAGGCAATGCGGAGAGCATGTGTACGACGGCAAAACTTGACATGATTGTAACAGCGCACACATCTCCGACACTCTTTGGGCTCATGCAGACGTGTCGAGTTAAAACAAGGCTTACGCTTTAACCAGCTCAGCCACAGTATAGCTCTAGCTAAACTTTTACAACCCTGTTAGCAAAAAATGGGTAACACTTTAGAATTCTGTATACTGCAGAATTAATAAGGAATTATTGACGAACTATAGGTAATTCTTCATTAACTACTATTTCACTACTGTTAACTACTAAGGAAGATGTGTTAACTAATCAGTATGTAATATAATTTTATGATTGTGTTAAGTATCAGTTAGTTAATCAATAGCTAATGAATTCTGTCATACTTCCTGAAGAACTACTACTAATTATCAACTAATTAAGGTTCAAGAAAAATAACTAAGAAGTAACTACTGAACAGTCATACAAAACTAACCTCAGATTATTTGTATATTTTATATACAGTACTGTGTGTGTCTGTTTTCCTCAGCATAGAATGCCACTGAGTAAATGCATGTATTTGAGGCAACGACTAGAGGGAAACTGAAAATATAGGGAACTTATTAGTAATTAATAAATAAGTATCAAATAATTCTGCAGGAATTACTTAGAAGCTGGAACAGTATTCTAAAGTGAAAATATAGAGAACCCATTAGTAATTAATAAAGAATTATCAAATAATTATCCAGGAATTAGGCTACTTATAATCTGAAACAGTCTTGTAAAGTGAAAATATAAGGAACTTATTAGTAATTAATAAATAACTTTTAAATAGTTATTCAGGAATTACTTAGAACCTGGAACAGTATTCTAAAGTGACAACACAGGGAACCCATTACAACGCGTTCTCATTCTTCAGCGTCATATAGAGCGTTATATGACAAAACGGCGTTATACTACGTGCATGGTACCCTTTATCGTTTATATAACACGCGCTGTGATGGTTAGGTTTAGGTGTGGGGTAGGGTCATTTCATATTACGCTAAAGGATTTATGACGCCTTGAGTTCAGCGTGTTATATAAACGATAAGAGGTACCATGTGCGTAGTATAGCGCCATTTTGTCATAAAGCGCTTTATGTGACGCTAAAGGATGAGAACGGGCTCCCATTAGTAATTAATAAATAATTATCAAATAATTATCTAGGAATTAGGCTACTTATAACCTGAAACAGTCTTCTAAAGTAAAAATATAAGGAACTTATTAGTAATTAATAAATAATTATTAGATAGTCCTTCAGGAATTACTTAGAACCTGAAACAGTATTCTAAAGTGAAAATATAGGGAACCCATTAGTAATTAATAAAGAATTACCACATACTTCTGACTCAAACCAAACTTACTGAAAAAAAAAGATATATAGCCTATACATATTAACGTAATCATCTAAACCTTTTTAAAATACACAACAATTACTTGCGACAAAGGCGAAGAGAGGTGAAAAAGGCAACAGTGGCAAGGAACCAAAACTCCATCAGGTGACAGAATGAAAAAAAAAAAAAAAAAACATTTAAAAAACCTTGGGAGAACCCAGGCTCAGTGTACGTGGCTACCGTGATATTGTTCGGAACTTGAATGGTGCAAAGGAAGTTTAAAATGTATAAGAACTAAGTATAATATAATAAGGTGTAATATACATGATATGTTTTTGCTTATTTGCAGATCAGAGCCTATACTGTAGGTAAATGTCTGAACTTATCTTTCTTATAAGTGATGAAGAATGACAAACTGACTACTGTGTATGACTGTTAATTAGTAGTTACTTCATAGTTATTTTTCTTGAACCTTAATTAATAGATAATTAATAGTAGTTCTTCAGGAGGTATGACAGAATTCATTAGCTATTGATTAACTAACTGATACTTAACACAATCATAAAATTATATTACATACTGATTAGTTAACACATCTTTAGTTAGTTATGCAGTAAGTAAGATACAGTATTCTAAAGTGTTACCAAAAAATGTATAGTTGCATAGTTTCATGTGGTTCTTCTCCCTCGCTGTATTATGGGTTAGCTATGTGGGGAGAAATGTGCTGGTTATGTTTTTTGAGACAATCAGTAATAATATTATATATTAAGACCATTGATCCTCACCTGACTATGGCTTTGTAAACCTTATCCATGATGTGGTTTATAATGGACTGTGGTACAAAAACAGTGACAATGTTACACACTCTTGACTTACTCTGGCTATTCTCTGCTGTCTCAGACGACGAGATGTTTGTCACGTTTTAGCCGTCTTCGAAAGGGAGGGGTAGGCTGAGCCCTCAGTGCAACTCGCAACCGAACCGCTAGATGTCGCTAAAAAATACACACTGCACCTTTAATAACAAATTATTTGAATATGACCAAAAGATGAATGATGCAACTGTTAATATCCACAGTCCACAATGCTCACAAAGTATGTAAATTATAGGTGTAAGTGAGCTTCACAAGCAATTTCACAAGCTTTAATTGTATCTGTTACTATAACAGACACACTTTAGAGACCTTTATCAATGGCACATGTGGTAAACAAGGAATTAGGACTTTATGTTCCTCAAACACAATTTTGTTTTATTTCCTTTGTGTTTTTTTCTGGAATTTAAGAGCGTCTTAGATCTAAAGTTCAGGAAAATTAGAAAACATGACTGGCCATTTAAAAATGTAGTAAAGTTTTATCACAGCATAGACTTCCAGTTGAAACAATGTCTAAAATTTTGTGAAACCAATATCCTATTACTGTTATTGCACATTGCCAACTATGCACCTAAGAGCTCCTTTTTTAAATGTATAGTTTATTGTAGATACTAGAGATTGACAGGTTGGTTTTACAGATGCAGATTAATCTGTGTCTATAGTTGCTTTGCAAATAGTTATTCTTAGTAGTTATTCACATTTTTTTATGAATTTTTGAAAAAATTGTATTTAACCATTTATAGACGCCATTATTTTACATTGTAACATTTTCAATCACATTTTTAAATCTTATTTTTACAATCAGAATTATTATTATTAAAGAAAAACACTATAGACAATTTTTAAAATATATTTTCCCCTTATTATTTGTCAACTTTAAGGATTTCAGTTATCTTAAATATTATATCAAATTTGTAAAACCATATTTATACACTCTTTGAAAAAGGGTTCTATATATTTATGGCATGGTTCTTTACTCAACTGCAAAGGTCCTTTTATGCAAAAAAGTGATGATAATGAACTGAAAGAACCCTTTTGGCACAGAGGTTCGTATAGGCTATTATTCAGTCATATATTACATTATTCTGCAACATTTTGCAGTTGTAATTAATTTATTGTTTATTAAACTGTTGTAGTAACTTAATATCACATTTTAATCATGCTGATATTTGGAGGATAAAAACTGAAATGGCACTCTTACATGTGATATTGATTAATTACATTTTTTAACCCCCATATCTTGAATTTTGGGATCATTCATGCATTGCATTTTAGGGGTTCCAAATACGATCAGTGCTTTAGAACCTTTTAAGGTTCTATAGCACCTTTTCTTCTAAGAGTGTAGGATTTGAGAATTAACTTCCAACTTTACTTTGAATAACAACCTTTCAAGCCTGTTATTGTGGAAAGTTTGTTAGTGTTTTGATAGTGGTGATAACTGAAACTGAAAAATATTTTATCAGGAAATCATGTTTTTTGCATGTAATAATTGTCAGCAAAAATGTACTTGCACTTGTTAGCCAGAGCTGTCCTGTTGTTACCACACATAGGCTATACAAATTCTCCCTTCCCCTCTTTGGCTGTGATCAGATTATTCCTTTTGCTGAAAATGCCTTATGATGTTCCTAAGGATGTTCGCAGTTCAATTACCAGAGCCTCTCCCACTGAACATGTTTACGTTCACATGGAAGTTCAGGGAAGAATATCTGACAGATAAACCAGTGCGCTTCATTCTGGCATAGTATGATAGCCGCAGCCAACATGACTAACTTGTAAACAAGGCGGCCCATCGTTTGAGGATGAAGAGGGAGTACGTCTCCCTCTTGCTTTGTCTTGCTCTTTGCATGAACTTTTCTCCTTTTCCTGGAGGGCTGGAACAAACCTCTGGATGTAGAGTTCTTCTATCCGGGAGATGGATGGTCATGTTCTAATTCACTATAACTGATAAGCTGTTATTTGTTTGGAAGTTTTAAAGGTTAGGGAGGAAAACCTGACCTCTCGATTCACAAAACAAGTTTGGAGTACTTGAAATGACTAGTTCCATGTAAAGGATCCACATATAGGGACATCAAAGATGGTAAATATATGATTTGGTGCATGCGATGCTACACACTGATGTATTCCTCTCGCCATTAAAGGGTTAGTTCACCCAAAAATGAAAATTAAGTAATTAATTACTCATCCCCATGCTGCACCAACCCCGTAAGACCTTTGTTCATCTTCGGAACACAAATGAAGATATTTTTGATTAAATTTGTGCTCAAGTAAGTTTATCAAGCGACGTGAATACTTTTTGTGCGAAATAACAAAATAAAAATAACGACTTTATTCGACTATTCCTTTTCTTGTAGGCCTGAGACGAGAGTTCAAGAGATTTCCACGATGCACGCATTCTTCAATATTTGAAGAAGATCGCAATTCTCGCGCATGCATCGTGGAAATCTCTTGAGCTCTCATCTCAGGCCTAAAGGAAGTAAATGAATAGCCAAATAAAGTTATTTTTGTTTTATTTCCACACAAAAAGTATTTGCAGTGCTTGATAAACTTATACTTGAGCCACTCTTGTCACATGGAATTTTTAAACATTTTCTTCAATGACTTTCTGGGCCGTCAAGTTTCGAACCAATGTAGCAGTGATCCACCTCTGAAATTTAATACAAAATTTCTTCATTTGTGTTCCGAAGATGAACGAAGGTCTTACGGGTTGGTCCAGCATGGGGGTGAGTAATAAATGACTTAATTTTCATTTTTGGGTGAACTATCCTTTTAATTTAGCTGCAGCAGCAGGTTTTCGCTAGTGAGTCTCCTTTATTTGGCTGGCCAAAAATGAAATGGAGCATTTTGCAACTCTGATCCAGGCAGGATGTATTGCTCATCTGCAGCAAGAGCAAGAAAAGAGCACTTTCCAAATGCTGCTTGGCGCCCCTTGATTTATTAAAACTTCTGTTCTTAGAACACAGTCCAGTATGAACCAAGAGGCCCTAGATACATAGAATGTGCTGGTTATATACAGCAGTGATTCATGTCATGGTATAAGCGGTACTCTAGGTGAATGTTTGTCAACCTCATTGGGTGAATGGCGAAATATGGTAAGGAAAGATTCAAGCCCCCAAAATCAAAGACTTATTCAAGAAACAGGCCTGCTGCCACCACAGCATCTCTCTTTGTCTGGCGCCGGTCAAACCCTGCGAGTGCAGGGCTCCCATGATGTTTAAGTGTTGTTGTTCACCCAGGCCGAGTGGCAGTCGTGTTCATCTTGCTCGAGCAGTTTTATGATGACTTTATTTCTAATGACTTATTTGGTGGGGGTTTATAGAGAAGTGGTCGGCAGAGAGAGGAAATGAATTAGACTCTGCACAGATGGCTTTTAAGGCAAAAGACTGCATGACAAATGTTCCCTGCCCTCCAGACCCTGAGCCTCAGTATAACAAATTGAAAGCGACTATGAAAAAACAGTAACAGGACACTGACTTCACAGTGCCATTGTATCTCGCGACTCACTACACAACATAAAAATATATAGTAAAAACAGGAGCCTTTAATCTTTTAATATCCCAGCCCCCCACCCCCTACCGACTGTGTGCAGTTGTGTGTATGTAGGCTCTATGTGTCAAGTCTAGCTCATGCTGAGGGAAATAGTGAGCAAGCTCAGGAAGTTACATCGCTTACGCTAGGTGCTTTTGACCTATGTTTCGTACAGAATGAGTACATATATTCATTGATAGGGTTTCATGTGATGTGGTTGTTATCATTGAGTGCTTGGAGATATAATTCATGCGTTTCTGTGGAGCTTCCACTTGGAGGAGAGATTTTAGCCTGGAGCTGTGTCTGCCACTTGCACCTTCTGAAATTGGAAACCGGCTGGTTCTCGTTTAGAATAATGATGGAATCCTCAAACTTTCAAGGTTTGGCAATAAAAAAGATCTCAAGATTCTCATGTTTGTGTTTTAGGAATAGATTACTAGATGCCAAACGTGATTTCGTTTTAAATGTGTAGAACATTTTTGTTGATCCTGGAAGAACATTCCAATCAACCAATTAGATTTGAGGGATAATATTACAGTTTATGTCAAGTTTAGGCTTACAGCCAATTGCTTCTAGATCATGACATGACATCATGGCTTTTGTGTAAACATACACGCCACTTTCAAGTCAAGTGGCGTGTTATCTATACGCATTTTGAGCCATCCGCCTGTATCCGCGTGCATGTGTGTGTCTACACCGTTAAATGTCCGAGTGATTCCACGTGTATGTACACGCCGTTAAATGTCTGAGCAAAATTAAGCAAATTGTAAGATCTACATCTGGGGAGCAATATGTTTTTTTCCTAGGATGGAAGGGGAAGACTCATAAATGCTATTAACCCCAGTGGCGGGTAGGTTTAGGGACGGGGTAGGTAATATATTTATATATACAGTAATGTAACATTAAGTCAACGGCGTTCATATACACGCTGAAAAGCGATTATGCGTGTTAACAGAACGGCAAAAATGGAAATACGAATTGGCGTGTCATACATACGCCATTTCATGAGATCAGTCTGCTAGATCGGTGTTATTCACCAATCATTTCCCTCTGATTTTAGGGATATGTAATGGGTAGGGATAGGTTTAGGAGTAGGGATTGGACAATTTGTGGACAGGAATGTTGTTCCATGATCAACAAAATGTGTTGATCCATGAACAGGTCTTACTTGGCAAATCATCCTCTACAAGGTGCAGTGACCCTTTGCATGCACTTCCAGTTCCATTTTAGTTTTCTTTTAAAAAGCAAGTGTGTCCAATCCTGCTGCTTTAGGGTCAAGTTCCTGCACAGTTTAGCTCCAACCTGCACCAACACACTTGCCAGTAAGTTTCTAAAAATCCTGGAGACCTTGATTAATATAGTGAACTTACAGAAGCAGGATTTTGTCACCGTGTTTTAAAGTGTCACGCAATCAGTTTATTCCAACTGAAATCATACAAATATTGTAGTCCAATATTTGGTTATTTCTATAGTCACTTTAGATGTTCTACTAATTATAAGTAACTTTTCAACTACATATAAACTAACTGTCATTAGATTATTAGTATATTATAGTAGACTGTCAGTAGACTGTTAGGTTTGGTTAGATGTTAGGCTTTGGGTTAGGAGAAAAAGTTTACTTGTAGTCGCCAAGTTACTATTAGTCACTTGAATATCTGTTGGGGGACCAACAAAATAAAGTGTTAGCAGATATTAAGCTGACAGTACACTAATACACTAATGACAGTTAGTTGACATGTAGTTGCAAAGTTACTTATAGTTAGTAGAATGCCTAAAGTGGACTATCGAAATAAAGTGTTACCCAATATTTCTGAAGTCAGATTAACAGTTATAACTAAACATGTAAAACATACTTATTTACTGACAATTCTGTAACCGTCCTTCCCTATGTGTGCGGTCAAAACAGGCCATTTCACAGAAACATCCAAACATAGCAGTTTGGTCCATCATTCAGGAGTTTCTTAAGGAATGTTCTTCAGCTCTGATGTTGAGGTTCATCTCCCTCCTGCTGGTCTCTGGTGGTGGTCCCAACAGGGTTGAGAGAGTGCTGGATCTGTTCGGGACTTTAATGCTCCACTGCCCAGGAAGAGTCTCTGATAATGGCTCTTGATCTGCGAGGCTGTCTCTGCCTTGTTATCTGGATGAGAGGCCGACTGGAGGCCGTAGACTTATCCTAACGACCCAGTCACTCCGGAGGGGCCACCCCCTCGCCTTCTCTTTCCCCTCTCTTTGTGGACTCTGATTGAGGCTCTTTCCACAATTCACCCTAACCAAGCAAATGATGCCATTATTTCCTTAAAAGCTTGTTGTTCTTTCTTTAATCTTGTTGTTTTCTGACTTTAGCTTCTGTAGTCATTTTAGTATGCTGGTCTCCATTTGAAAGGGAAGGAAGAAGCAGGTCAAAGACACGCCATATCTTTGCTCTGGTCGAGATTTGACGGCTATTATTATTGTATCACTGGGTTATCCTCCGGTGCTCAGCAGGGCTTCGTTGGGGTCTCTGACACCTGCTGGGTCTGTTAGCAGAGTCCTGTTGTTCTGCCACATGCCAGGGAAGCACCGTAAACCCATAAACATACTTTCAAAGGCATTCAAAGGCCCATGACACAGGCTCAACCACAAAAAGAGGACAATGATGGACAAGAAGAGCACAGAGAGGGATAGAGGAGGGGGAGGCAGGGTTGAAGTATTCATTTTGACACGTTGTGATGTGTTAAATAGGCTCCAGTGCTCCTGCTAACTGCTGCACAAACACAAGGTGTAATTTTTAACACAGATGCTGTCAAATTAGCCACTTTGTCCACATTAGCACTTAGGCTAGGTAGCATTGATTTGGCAATGCTGATTGAGACCTGTCTAAAGCATCAGTGGTCCCGATAAAATACATCAGTCAGATCACAAGTGGACAAAAATGTGTTAACAGAATCAAAAACAAATTGTGATCTGAGCACTTAGATACACATGTAAATTGGATTTGTAGTGTAAACACTAGAGCTTCCTGAATGTCTTTCTCGCCTGTCAGTCATCCATTGCAGGTTTTAAACAAAAAAAAATAACCTGCAGATTAAAATATTTGTAAAAACCCTGATTTCACTGAATATTAGTATGCTGTATGCAGTGACACAAAAGGGATTTGCTTTAGATTAACATGTTTTGCTTGATGATTGATAAAAGTGGTCACAGGAAGTGTTTTTGTCAAATGCTTTGTACAAAATGCAGTCAGTCTTTAAGTTAATTTTTTATGTAATTATTTTTAACAATAGGCTAATTTTTCTATTTTTTGGATATTCAGGATTATTCTGAACATATATATATATATATATATATATATATATATATATATATATATATACACACATACTGCTGTTAGTTTCAACAGTAAAGCATGAACTACATGTGTAGTTGGACACATGTACTCTAACACACAGTGGGGCATTTCAGCAGGAGTCTAAGGACACTGAAGGCCTTGATTAAATGACCACATCTGACTCTACAGGGTTCCATGTTCGAGCTCGTAGCTCATGCTGTTTTCCAACGAACCACAGGTTTTACTATAATTGTTAGTCTTTTTGTTAATGTCTCCTTTGTTAACTGGTAAAATGTACGTTTTGTTGGTTTATTAATGTACCTTATTTGGGTTCATTTAATTTACCTTAAAGGGAGCACTGGAGAAACTGAATTAGAGAGAAACTATAATCAAAAGAGACGCTTTGTTTTGTCTGCTGGTCTTAGCTTGTTGAGTGCACTGATGGGAACCCATAAAATCGCTCTTGACACTAACAGATGCTTTAGAATTTTATGAGATTGTTCTCAAATAATACCATGCGAAACATGGTTGAAATTCAATAAAAAAATGTTTGTCATACATTATTTATCCATTATTCAAACTATTCTGCACATGATTACCAGAGGCCTCTTTCTGTCTGAGAAAAAGGAAATATATGTATATATATATGAAGAGTTCAGATGCAAAAGCCTCTAAGTGCCATTTGAAATTGTCTTTAATGATAATTTTTATCAAGCCTATATATTAAAGTTCAGTAATTTCACTTAAATGGCAATGAAGATTACCTATTAATTGTCATTTAGGTGAAATTACTGAACTTAAATATACAAGCTTGATAAAAATGATCATTCTAGAAGAAAATTTCAAATGGCACTTAGAGGCTTTTGTATCTGAACTATTCTATATATATATACACACATACATATATATATATAGAATTCCTGACCAGCTAAAAGAATCCAGTACTCTCCAGTAATATTAATATGTGGTACAGCAATGATTTTCTTTCTTTCTTTCTTTCTTTCTTTCTTTCTTTCTTTCTTTCTTTCTTTCTTTCTTTCTTTCTTTCTTTCTTTCTTTCTTTCTTTCTTTCTTTCTTTCTTTCTTTCTTTCTTTCTTTCTTTCTTTCTTTCTTTCTTTCTTTCTTTCTTTCTTTCTTTCTTTCTTTCTTTCTTTCTTTCTTTCTTTTCTTTCTTTCTTTCTTTCTTCTTTCTTTCTTTCTTTCTTCCTCTTTCTTTCTTTCTTTCTTTCTTCTTTCTTTCTTTCTTTTTTTAATGACAATTCTTATGTTTTTATATTGTTGCGCTCCTCCAAAGAGTGTTACACTCTGGCATCCTCTATTAAATTCTAAATTATGATTTATTCTTTATCATTAAGCCTATCAATGGTACAGTCAATTTTGGCACGTATAATTTTTTATACCATAAGATAGACATATAATGTGATTTGCAGAATGCAACATTGCAAATGCATTGTGAATAAAGAATACTTCATTTGCTACTTGATTCATGTTCCACTGAACAAATGGCAAGTCAGCAAAAACACATTAAAGTCGCCATATGAGCTATGTCAAATTCAACAGGGCCATGAGCCAAAAATTTCCAAAGAGTCTTAGGAGAGACATTGTTATTAATTTAAAACCCTAAAGATTATTTATCTAAATGGCTGGCTAAGTATACAGACCATAAATTAATGAATTTATCTAAAAGTAAATTATCAGCAAAGTTATTTTCCAACATTTATGATCTACTAGTTGTATGTTTGCCACTATGATAAATCTATCATAACTGCGAATGGAGGCTGTATAATGAAGTAACTGTTCATTACTTCGCTGTGAGGAATCATACTCTGTTACACTCTCCTTTAAAGTTGATGCTCAGACCTTGGTTCTCACCTTTGACTAGTCTGGAACGTGTGAAGTGTTTCCAGATGTGTACCTTTGCCAACAATCCTAGACCCGGAAGGTTCAATGCTGACATATTGTGAGTGTTAGTCTTTTTTTATTTTAGGCACAAAAACAAGTTGTATTACTAAATATGGGAAAAGACAAATGCTGGTCATTGTAGTGTTACTTACAAAAACTATTTTAGTGTTTAATTTGCAGTGTTTAGAGGAGTAGTTTACTTAAAAAAAAAAAAAAAAAACTTTTGCTGATAATTACTCACTCATGTCATCCAAGATGTCCATGTCATTCTTTCTTCAGTCAAAAAGAAATTAAGTTTTTTGATGAAAACATTCCAGGATTTTCTCCATATACTCCATATGGGAACCAAACGGTTCAAGGTCCAAATGACAGTTTCAGAACTGTTCAAAGGGCTCTAAATGATTCCAGACGTTGAATAAGGGTCTTATCAAACAATCGGTCATTAAAAAATCAAAAAACAAACAAACAAAGTTTAAGTGTTATAAGCACAAAGGCTCGCCTTGCTCTGTTTTGTGATGTTTACTCTGTTCTGTGATCTCTCTATTCAAACTCGTTCATCAAAATGAACAAATCTTTTCCAGAGTCATCTCGTTCATTTTGTTCGTTGAATGAACCAAATGACACGAAAAAGATTCATTCATTTTTTTTAAATGATCGTTTTGGTAGATAAGGCTCTTATTCATCA
Organism: Hybognathus amarus; assembly: GCA_030378365.1. Taxonomy (NCBI): domain Eukaryota; kingdom Metazoa; phylum Chordata; class Actinopteri; order Cypriniformes; family Leuciscidae; genus Hybognathus; species Hybognathus amarus. The sequence goes on from JAQIUQ010002032.1 coordinate 381,098, forward strand.
TCTGAAATCATTTAAAGCCCTTTACACTAAAACTGTCTTTTTGACCTTGAACCATTTGGTTCCCATTGAAGTCCATTACATGGTGAAATCCTGGAATGTTTTCATCAAAAACCTTTTTTTTTTTCGACTGAAGATTGAAAGACAAAGACATTTTGGATGACATAGGTGTTGTTAGTAAATTATCAGCAAAACGTTTTTTTTTTAAGTGAGCTAATCTCTTTTAATGTACATTACCTAGCATCAAACATAATTTAATATAGCTCACTGCTTTGTTAGATAGTTTTGTACAAGTAATTATCTCTCAGATGATGTCTAGATGTAGTCTTCTTGTTAGCATATCAACAAAGTCCAGTATATTTTATTAGCTTCTAGTTTTATGACCTTGGATTCTGACCTTGGATTATGACCCTGAAATCTGACAATAAGAAAAGCTAAAAGCAAAATTAACAATGTTTAATGCAGATTTTCTTTCTTCAGATATGTTAATTTTTAACGGTTTTAAATCTAGATTAAGCAGATTAATTTTTTTTTGATGTCTTAAAATTATATTCTCTTATTTCCGAATCCCGATATTGTTCCATGCGCATAGGCCTGCGTTATTTTTATGCATCCCTTTGCTTAAATAATTTTCAGCGAGTGCGAGGAAGTCTTTCAGCGAGGTGCAAAATCAACAACATTCCTATAAGTTGGCCTGCTTCACATAGTTCAACATCTCACGATAAATCACAGGCAAGACAGTTCAAGTTAAAATGAGGTGAAAGTTTGGGGTAAATAATCCAAGTGAGACACCATCAAACCCTCCCTTTTTAACTCTCTCTTGACTTGGCAGCCGAGGTTTCTGGGCTATAACATAATTAAAATGAAAAGTTTTCACCTCTTCCTCCTTTGACTTCTGGTGATATATTGAAAAGCATTGCGTTGCACTCAAGAGCATCCTTATGGAGTAGGAATAAGAGGGTCCATCAGCAGATTGTTTGAGACAAAATTATTTTTCTTTTTTTGTACGATAAAGGAAAACTACAGCAAAAAAATATTTTGGTACCAGGATATCTTCTCTGAAATACTTTGTCCCTTTGAGGGCCCCTTAAGGGCAAACAGCGTTCTGCTGGTTGATAGTTAGTCCAACACTCATACATAGCCTTTCATAAACACTACACCAATACCTGTCATGCGCGCCCATCATTTTTCCTCTGGCTGCTCCATTGTTTATATTACACAATTCTTACATCTATTCAAACATTTGCTTTTTAATAAACACACATGAATAGGCAGAGACCTGAGAAGAATCATTTATAATTTGTCACCTGATAAATAAGTCCATTCAAGTTTTACTTTCTTTCCCCTTCTTTTCTTTTTTCTCCCTCCATATTTTATCCTTCGTTTTTAAACTCAAGCGCCCCACGAGGGGCCTGTATAAGCTTCAATTCACTGGTCGCATTCAGCCGTGTAGCCAGTGAATCAGTGAATGCTGCCATTTGTGGGATTGCACCCAAACCAAAATTAGCTTTAGAAGCGGTTCAACAAGAAGTAACTACTTATCTGTGTTTAACATGCATTCAGTTTAATCTATTGGGGGCATAAACATCCTATTGATAAAAAGTGCTCAGCGGACAGATTGCAAAATAATTAAAGGGAGAGTTTGGTACGGAATGTAAACTTTACAAGGGTCTCCATTTCTGTTTATTTTGAAACAGCTGTGAAGAGCCAGCCCGCCTGCCAAGTGTAAGCAGCTGTTTGTCACTTTAATTTTACCAAAGAGCCACTAGAAACAGAAAATCCACTTCAGCTGTCTGCCGCTCTTTCTTTTTCACTCTCGTCTCGCTCCAACGCTTTCCGTCACTCCCTCCACTGACAAAATGGTGAGCTTCTTGCTTGATACCACTGAATGATGCGTTCTTGTGCATGCCATATGTGACTTTATTCTAAAGTCTGTTTTCTGGGTTTCTTCTCTAGTTTTAAAAGGATAGTTCACTTTGAAATTAATTTTTGATATGTTTGAGCTTACCTCAAGGGCATCCAAGATATAGGTGTCTTTGTTTCCACAGTATTTCGTCGCTGTCCGATGAAAACCGCGTATGTCCATTTTGACGATTTTGAGATTTTTTCACGGATGGAATGTCCAGGTTCATTTCCGTATACAGCATGCTTCACATTATCTAAATGACCAATGAAAAGTTGTGAAATCATGGCATCTGATTTCCACGTATTTCCATTTGCTGTCAAAGCTGTCAATCACGCAGCGTATCTCTCCATAGACAGTATGGTGTCTCCCCGCCCTGTGGAGGCATCTCGCCGGTCTTGTGAAGCTCTCGCCGGTCTCGTCTCTGAGACCCCTACACCTGGTATTAAAATGAGATCTGTATCCAGATAAGTTATCCGGATAATAAAAAAAGCCATGTTGATGCAAGGTATAAATACGTTGTGATATGACGGCGCTACTGCGACACGCATCACCGCAGATGATCATCTGAGCGTCAAAATAGAAAGTAAGTCACAGACGTAATCATCTTCACAATCACACAATCATCTTCAAGTAAAGAAACAAAGTGATACCAGGGCAGGCTGTTGCCACACTCTCTTATTGATGTATGTCTTTGATTTTGAAATTAGCTGATGATAAAATGCAGCTCATATCTGTAATAAAATGCTGCTCATATCCGACAAAATTACGGTAGGATTGTGTAAATAAAGTATCAGTCTAGCATCGCTATGCCAGTGTATTAATTCATTGTCTCTTCATAGTTTGCAATATACATTTAATAAACTGAGCGTATTGAGAAACTGAGCGTAGCCTGTTCATCTGTCAATATGAAACGCAATTTGGTCATTCGAATTAATGATCGGAAGAACGCGATATCGACCACCGTTACTATACAATATGCATGTATGTCCATTTAAACTCGATTTTGGGTCAAATATGGATTATATCATGACACTGGCAAGAATATGGTTACATTTAAAGATGTTGTGCCAAGCATGACACAGCTACGTTCAGCTGCTTTTGAAATTACATGTTTTTTTCACTTCCTGAAAAGTAACCGTTTTGGACATACGTGAGTTTCATCGGGCAGCGACGATTTTCAATTTTGATATTTTTTGGTCAAACCGTTGTTATCTATCACTCATATAATGCAGGTTTCAGGGGTCCACCCTCGATTCACCTTCTAAGGCTACGTTCACACTGCAGGGCTTAATGCTCAATAGGTGGTTTGCAGTCACACTGATTGTGTTTACGCGCGGACTGCAGATGGAGGGCAAGGAGTGAAGAGCGCAATGGACGAGATGGAGGAAAATCCATACTGTACTACTTTAGACGCTATTACAAGAGAAATATATAAACAGAAAATCGAAACATATGTTGGACGTGATCCTTACAGTTATGAGAGGACCGATTTTCAACTGAATTGAGAGATTTGCCTGCCATCGAGGCTGTAGATATCAGCAACTAACTCGTCTTACAGACATGCTTTGACTTTACAAAGTTCGGAAACTGGTACGTTACACAAACAGCCACATAAGTGTATTTAAACACCTGAATAATGTAATTATAAGCCACATAAATATATGTATTAACTCACATTTGACGAAGTGATCACTGCACACTGTACAAACACACGGGCATTTTCCCATTCGGCTCCTCCCGACCGCAGACGTAAGTTAGGTTTACAAGGCATTTTTTACCGGTGTTTTTCTGTCAATTTCTTGTATTTTCCCCCTTATGAACAACAACTTTTGGCACACGATAAAAACTCTTTGTGGTTTGATCGATTTGAGCAACCATAAACGACGCAAAACATAGGCATTTGAGTGTGTTATAGTGCTTCCTAATATAGAAATTCACTTCCTGCCATCCATCTGCGTTTCGCGCCATGGCAATGAGCAGTGGCGTGACATCACGTGAAAACAAGCTATTCCGATTTTTTTAAAAATTCGATTTTTTGCAAGGCCGTTCACATTTCCAATTAAAAGCGACCTTTTGTGATCTCCTGTGTGAACGTGAAATGACCCAGAAGTGACCCGCATGCGCAGAAGAGTACTCAACGGTCAACGACGTCACTTGTTGTTTGCGGAAGTAGCTAAATGGATGTCTTACAGTGGAGCTCGTTTAGCAATATTAAAGTTATTTCACAACAGAGCCAGTGCACTTGCAATCTTCTCGTTTTAAGAAGAAAATTAAACAGAGAAACGTGTGGGTGCGGTGTCACAGCCAGGAGTGGTGGGATACTGATGTGAGTGGCTTAACTGATGCAGAATTCATCCGTAACTTCCGAATGACCAGATCCACCTTCGATTATGTTTGTGAGCGCCTCCGATCAACTCCGTCATGGAAGAGACACGTCTGCGGCGGCCCATAACAGTGCAGAAACGCGTTGGAGTTGGCGTGTATCGGCGAGCTACAGGTGCGTGCAATGACGTGCGTGTCGGATATATGTGACCTGGCCATTCAGATTGAAGTCGCATTTCAAAAGATCGGATACATATCGGATTTGGACCACATACCCAAGTGGCCTGGGTCGCATTTGAAAAGATCGGATCTGTGTCGTTCAGACTGTCATGAAAAAATCAGATACAGGTCGCATAGGGGCAAAAAAATCGGAATTAGGTCGTTTCAGCCTGCAGTGTGAACGTAGCCTAAGAGCATGCACAGAGCAGTCAAAATTAAACGTGATGTAATGACTCATAAATGTAAGTACACATTGATGGCCTAAGACTCGAAATGAGCGGTTTGTGTGAGAAAACTCACAGTAAATGGTTTTTAACTTGTGTAACCACAGCTATGTCCAACTGATCTGAAGGCACGGGTGCTTCGATTTGCGCATTCGCCGGAAATGATCGCTTGCGTGTGTACGTCACTCATTGTTTACACAGAATTTGGAAGTTTTACCTTTCTAAATATGTTTAGATCTTCACAGTGAAAGGTAAAACTTCTGAAATATAATAAAAATACCAAAATTGAAAATACTGTGGAAACAGACACCTACATCTTGGATGCCCTTGAGGTAAGCTAAAACATATCTAAAATGAATTTCAAAGTGAACTGTTCCTTTAAGTTTGAATAATGCTAACACCATCATTGCATTACCGAGTGTGCACCACCAATGGAAGACAAGCTTTTGGCTCAAGTTATCAATAAGAAATGGAAATTGGATTGAGGGAGAAGTAGAAAACGACTGAGAGAACAACAGAGAGAAAAAATATTTCCCCTTCATTCGTATGTATCTGGTGCATGATTCCATAACCTCTTTCTCACTATAATCCCCTAAATTTATTTCTCCACTTGCAGTTTTCAACTGAAATAGACTGTGCCAGCAGGCTATAAATCTGCTCTGCCAAGACAACACAACACCGGGGCTCAAATCTGCTGTAACGAGTTATAACTACAGTAAACTAGATTAATCTTGTGGGTGATACAATCTAATCGTTGAGTGTCAGAGGAAACAACCTGGTCCAAAGGGAAGTCAGTCTATAATGTGCAAAGCTCAGACGTGGAACAAAACCGTCCGAGACTGTTTACATACCTGCCCGCTGATTTATTTTTTGTATATGACGAGCGGTCCTGTGACTATCACCCGCACATTTTATTACAGCTCTGGAATGTTCAATCTCTGAGGGAACAAGGTTACGGTTTTATCTATTTGTCTCCAAATATGGTGATCGCTTTCTTTCAACCCTGTCATCCATCATAACCTCGTTCTAATGGCTTTAGGGATGGCTTTTACCAGACAGCGCTGTACAGCTATTAAGTCGACCAAGAGACATTTGGATATAATTGTTTTTAGTGTTCTTACATTTCTCACAGAGTTAGCAAACTGGTCAAAAGTGTTGATTTCTTTTATGTCTTTGGAAAAAATATCTTATGCTCACAAAGGCTGCATTTATCTAATGAAATATACACTTAAAATAGCAATATTATAAAATATTATTCATTTAAAAGACATTTTCTTTTTAACATATTTTAAAGTGTAATTTATTTCTGTGATGGAATAGCTGAATTTTCAGCAGCCATTACTCCAGTCTTTAGTGCAGATGATGAAAGTTTGGGGTAAATAAGAAAAACAATAGAGAAAAAAGTATACTTTTATTTAGCGAGGACATATTAAATTGATCAAAAGTGACAGTAAAAACCTTTATAATGTTACATAAAACATATTTCAAATAAATGCTGTTTTGAACTTTCATGATTTCCACCAAAAAAAATATAATGCTGTCCACAAACATATTATCCGAAAAAATACTTTCAATTTCGATAATAATAAGAACAATCAATTATAGGATACTTGAGCACTAATTGGTTACAGTGTAAAAAATAATCGTAATTTTAACGGTAAAAGACTGTAAAAATGCTACAGTGCAAAACTGTTAATTGGTTAACAGAAAGTTTCTGTACTATATACGGTAAATAACTGTGATATATTTTTTTACTGTAAAATAAAATATTTTAATATAAATTGACATTCCAACAATTCCCTGCGTCACACTTCACATTTGATGCATTTTTGTTGAAATAACTGTTTCCTCATAATTTTCTTGTTTTTTTTCTAATCAGTTATGTACATTAGGGTTTTATGTTACATTTAATGTTACTAAATGAATGTTTATTGCATTTTTAAATTTCACGTGTGTTACCATGATGGTGTTTAATGTTTGTGTGAATGACACTGTGCAGCTTCTTTATATAAGTACTTTCTAACAAAAGACAACTTGTGATGAGCTTTGAGTGCTCATTTAACTTAAACCCACTGCTGTGGTGATTGATGGTTGTCAGTGTATTACAATGTTACAAAACAGAAATCAAATGATTGTAAAAATTATTATATCAACAGATTTCAGTAAATGAAATACAGTTTATTACTGTAAATCTGATTACAGTTTATTATTGTAAAAGTGATTACGGTTTTGATGTATTTTTTACTGAATTGTTCTGGCAACTTTTTTACTGAATTGTTCTGGTTGCCAGCATTATTCTGTAAAAATTACGGGATTTTTTTACAGTGTAGAATTAAGCAGCAAATCAGCATATTAGAATTATTTCTGGAGGATCATGACACTGAAGACTGGAATAATGATGCTGAAAGCGTCAGCTTTGTCATCAGAGGAATACAATTAAATTTTAAATATATATATATATATATATATATATATATATATATATATATATATATATATATATATATATAAAAAACAGTTCTTTAAATTGTAACAATAAACAGTAATTCACAATATTACAGTATTACTGTATTTGTGATCAAATAAATCCAGCCTTGGTGAGTAAGTGACTTATTTTAAAAACCTTTAATTATTTCAAACTTAAGTAATAGTGTAGATTAGCATCATTGGCATCTCATTATCCATATGTTGTGCTTGTGCATATTAGTATCATCCTTCAGAGTTTTCAGCTATCTACTTTAATTCTCTGCATGTCCCACATGCCAATGCTAGTGCTAACTTACAAAACCATGAGGCATGTGTACTGTATATATGTAGTGCGTTCCAGAGGTCAATCTGTGGTCCTCTAGCTCACTGGAGCCTTTTAGCCCTCTGCCCTGTCTGAGCACTGAACCCTCCGCTGGGTTGGGTCACAGCGGAGCCAGAGCGCTCAGCCATCGATACAGCTCTTATCAGCCCACAACTGACAGTTCAGAAGCGCAGCGGAGGAGCTGAGTGAAAGAGCCCTGAGAGAGAGAGAGAGAGAGAGAGAGAGAGAGAGAGAGAGAGAGAGAGAGAGAGAGAGAGAGAGAGAGGAAGAGAGAAACTGAGAAGAGAAAGAAAGATTATGCCCTATGCTGCCTGCACTGTCAGCTGCCGGCCTGAGCTGTACTGTCAGGCCAGGGACTAAGTTATGGGTGCCTCAGGGCTCCCTGATAAGTCTGTAGGGGTTTGAGTAAGACAGAAAGAGGGATAGATAAGCACTGAGGTAGAGCTCTTTGAGAACAGATGACAGGCTCTATGCAGTCTATGATTTTATATACTTTCAACTCTATTTCCATGATCTGGAGATTGAGAGCCCTGCAGAACTGATGTACAGCTTTTGTACCTACAAAATGGATATGTTTGACTACACCACACATCTGGATGAAGACCAGATCTCTTAAAAAAAGCCTAATTTACATAGAAATAAAAATGTGAAAATGCTGAATGATAGGGACCTAAAGGGATAGTTCACTTTGAAATAATTTTTTGGTATGTTTTAGCTTACCTAAAGGGCATCCAAGATGTATGCGTCTTTGTTTCCACAGTAGTTTCAATTTTGATATTTTTAGGTCAAACTGTTCTTGTTTGTCAGTCACATAATGCAGGTCTATGGTCACCACCTTAGCATGCACAGAGAAGTCCAAATTAAACATTATTTAATAACTCGTAAATATAAGTACACATTAATGGCCTAAGACACGAAACTATAGCAGTTTGTGTGAGAAAACGAACAGTTTTTGTATAGTTTTACCTCTTGTAACTACAGCCACGTCCAAGGGATGTATCGAAATCGTCTTCCATTGCAATTTCCTGTATATCTAAATATGTTTAGATCTTCACAGATCTTTACTCTAGTGAACATAATGATTACAATATACAGATAAAAAAATGCCAAAATACAAGATTTAAAACCATGATTCCTTGTTATCAGCTCTTGCACAGATTTGCTATCTGTTAAGAGTTTATTCAGCATTTAAAGAATAGGCTATGGTGAGTGAATACAATGAATGCCCTCAAGTAATATGAATGCTTCTTAATACTATTTTTGGGTGCCTTTCCAGAAGTGGTAAGTACTACCCTTGGTGGTCCTGTCCATCTCCTCCAGTGATATACAGTTCAGTAACAAATCCAATTATTCTCTGACCCTCTCTCAGCAGCAGGCCTGTGCCAGCAGAGCTTATTAGGACCCAATGTCCACAATGGGCAGCTTAGACAATTATGAGTCAGTGGCCTCGCTAGAAGAGAATAAGTGATTTGTTTAATGTGCAGGCTTTTTGTGGACATGCGAGCTGGGTTAGTGCAGTTGTGATTTGCCCACTTGAATCTATGAATAGATTCAAGTTATGTGTAGAGTGATGGATTGACTTATCACAGGTCTGGTAGAGGAGCGACTGATAGGCCGAGCAATCAGAATCTCCATCCACTTTGGCTGCCCAGGGAATTTTTTTTTTCAGCAGCCTTTACTCTAGGCTAGTCTCCCCCTTCTTTAGTCGATCCGTCAGAAACCACTCTAATGTGCTGATTTTGTGCTCAAAAAGAATTTCTAATCAATGTTGAAAACAGTTGTGCTGTTTATTTTTGTTTTATTGGGGACTTTCCAAATAAGTGTACAGTGTGTACAAACTGTATATTATATCCCCTAACCCTAAACCTACCCATCACAGAAAACTTTCAACATTTTTACATTTTCAAAAACCACCACTTAGTATGAATTTATAACTGTGTTCATCTGTGTGGGGACATTTATTTTATTTTATTTATTTATTTTACTTTAATTAGTTATAACATGTTTCTAAGCACTGTTAAAACAGTAATGCACTAAAACATTGCAGCATGGTCTGCTAGGCACACAAATAAACGTAATTTAAACTGGAATATTTTGTAAGACCCATTTAAAACAAGTCAAATGTAGGCCTAGATCTTATCAAAGCTGCCGTCCTTAATGGATGACATTGAATTCTACTGTTTAGAGACAAACCCAGAACAACAAATGGGAAGAAGAACAAAGTGAAACATAAGAAGATCAATCTTGCATAGAGAGTCTATTGCAAATCCAAGTACCTCATTATTCTCTGCCATTCTTAGCCTCAGCTTGCTGCTTTGTAGCCCAAGGCTAACTGTAAATCCTAGCTTGTGTATAGACAAGTACATGTGTCAGTAGACAGATGAGAGAGCTAATCTGCGCTTGAACCTCTTTCCTGGCAGACAGACAGACAGAAACTAGAAAGGATGGCTCCCCTTTGTGAGCCTTGCTGTGATGTGTCAAGTGAAATTTGACCTTTGTTCCTCAAATGAGAGCCTCCACCCTTCATGATTCCACAGCCTTTAAACTCTTTAACAAGAGACTTCAAACACTCCCACACTTAATTCGTAATATAATTACTGTAGAGATATATATATATACTGTTTTTTTTTAAATTTATGTGAACATTGTATGTTCATTTTCTAGTGGCATTACAATTTGTTCTTACATTTTGATTTAGATTAGCTATAATTGACTGTGAATTACTAGATGGTTCCCACAGTCACAACTTTTCAAAATCCTCTCTCTCTCTCTTTCTCTCTCGCTCTATTCCTAGACGCCTTAGAGCCAAACAATGCTGAGACAAAGTCCTCAGTGGAGCCAGACTGATAAAGCTATCCACAACTGTCAATCAAATCACTAACAGAGTGATAATGAACACTTTAGCTTTGCCACACCAACTCCAGTAAACCCCTGTCATTCTCTCACCAACACTCTCTTGTGAGTGCCATTCCTGCTCTTACCTCATTTTCCTCTTGTCATCCATCCTATTCATTGCATCATGATACCACACTAGTATCAGACAACAAAAGCAACAATGACTTGTCATTTTTGAGAATTAGGCATGCTGTTCTTAAGAGGCATTATTGACTTAGAGGCCACTTCTGTTGCTGGAGAAGTTGAATGAGTGCCATACATAACTGGTTCTTTGGTATTTGCAGATGATCTATTTTGTAATCCATTTGATGAACCTTCTTGTAAACAATGTCTTGAGTGAGGTTTTCGCTGAGTAGCCGAGAATGAGACGGCGGTGCAGAGATGGTCAGCAACTGTTGTGATGGGACGTTTGTCTCCCGTTCCCTCCTTCATGGAATGAGGGTTACAGTAGTAACCTAGACGTTCCCTTTCAGTCGCTCACCTTTGCACGTAACATCGATGGGATGCCACGGTTGCTGCCACATCCAGCGCCTTGCGCAAGACTCTCAGGAAGTCCTGCGTAGAGGGAGTTCGGACTGCTGTTCCGTTATAACCCACACAGTTGAACTCTTGGATAACACTGGGAAAGCATGCCTTTCCAGAGGAACAGATGCTTCGGCAACCATGGTTCCGAACAGAGGTGATGTGGAGAACACGGATGGTGAGCAATTTGTGACATGTGATGGCAGCATAGACCACCCTGGCGGTCTGATGTACGCAACAGTTGCAATGCTGTCCGAACGGACCAGTACATGCTTGCCTGAGTAGCGACGTTTTGAAGCGGCCCAGCGCAAGCTGTACTGCTTACAACTCAAGGCAGTTCAACACTGACTGGATGTGGGCCTCGGTGAGGTGTGCTGTCATGGTAGTTGAGTCCTGCTCCATACAGAGAAAAGTGATGCCTCTGCTTGGGGTTGCTCTATCAACTGGCGAGAATATGCTGTTGAGGTAGTTGAGATTGTGAACACCATGCTTGCACATAGGAGCAATTGCCACCTCACTGACTTTTGTGAAGACACAGGGTGACAGGGCTAGCCCGGAAGGGTAAGACTTAGTACTAAGATGGCCGTGCCTCGAACGTAATCCTGTAATCCTCCAACACATTCTCATTCCACAACGCCATCTAACTGGCGCTTTGACCATACATCAACATTCAACGTTTTAGGGTACCCTTTAACATCAGTTAGATGACAATTTCAGTGTGTCATCCAACTGACGCTTTACCTTGAGCGTCAGTTAAATGACGTGGGTAGATTTAGGTCTGGGGTAGGGTTCGGATTCAGATTGTGTCATCTAACTGACGTTAAAGAGTACCTTAAAATGTCGGATGTTGCACGTATGGTCAAAAGCGGTCAGTTATATGACGTCTTGGGATGAGAAATGGGCTGAATCCTCAGATCTGTCAGTAGTCATTCCCACAATGGGAACATTAACTATTCACAAAAGCTGCCTCAGTGCTGAATGCTCAAACACGAGGGGTAACTATTGTGACCATCTGCTGGCGTCAGGGAACGACCGCATCCAGAAACGATACAAGCGCAATGACATCTTGAAAAGGATGCAGTGTGTTGTGTTGCTCTGTTAATGAAAAAAAAAAAAAACTCTTCAGTGCTGAAGCACCTAGGGATAGCCGCGTCGGGTACACAATCAAAAGAGGATCGCCCACCAACACACAGCATTTGCCTGTTTCCTGTTTATACAGGCGCTGCGAGCACGGGCCGTGTGACGCGTATCACGCAACACCAACATTCATTGGCTCATTTTGCACTTGACAGTTTTTATTCAGTTTGAGGAATACTAAATTTTTGTGCAAATGTGACAAGAAAATGCATGCACAGTATAGATTTATAACCATCATGTTGACAGTGCATTATGCCTCTTCTCTCAACAGAAATTGAACAGAAACCAACATATCTTGCATTACTTATTAAGTAATTTTATTTGAAAAGTAATCTGATTATGTTATGTGTTACTTGTAATGCATTACCTCCAACATTGATGAAAACTACAAAAAACAATCAATAATCTTTTGCATTGCATGACATGGTTTTCCAGAAAATGGTGTTTTACAAATTTAGTGTTCATACAACAGAAGGAAGAAACACAGGTAATCTACAATAAACACGTTTGTTTGCAGGTATGGCCGTGGAGTAAATGTTGCTACGTCTTACCTGTTGCTGATACAGAGTGTTGGAGATGTTGGACACGGATGGCTAAGAGCAAACAACTGAAGAAGGGCGAATATTACAGGAAAGTGTCTCTAGGTAAGTGGTCAGACAACAAGACCAGAAAATGTCTGTTGAGTTACCTTAAATCTGGTGCAAAGTTGATGATGTGGTTAGTGGTTGGTGATGATTGTGGAACACGTGTAGGTTACAGTGCAGTCTCATCCCAAGACTTCATATAACTGACGTCTTGGGACGTCTTTTGACCATACGTCAATATCCGCCTTTTAAGGGTACCCTTAAACATCGGTTAGATGATGTAACTCTACCCCAGACCTAAACCTACCCCTAAACCTACCCCGTCACCTAACTGACGTTAAAGGTAAAGCGTCAGTTGTATGATGTCCCAGGATCGTCATATAACTGAAGTTTAAGGGTACCCTAAAAGGCGTATATTGACGTATGGTCAAAGACGTCCCAAGACGTCAGCTACATGACTTCTCTTGGGATGAGACTGTGTTAACCAGGAATGATTCTGGGAGATGTAGTGCTGAAGGAGAAAGGGCTGGTGACTTTGGATTGTGACATTTACATTATTCCTGAATATAATTTCCATTGTGTTGCTGATAGTAAAGAATATTTTGCATTTATTTTTTTTATTTTTATTTTTTTTATAAAATAAAAGTTTGGTGTCAGTAAGATTATTTTATATTATTGAAATAAGTCGCCTTATATTCAGCAGTCATTACTCTTCAGTGTCGCATGCTACATCATAAATCATTCTAATATGGTGATTTGGTGCTCATAAAACATTTTGTGTAACAATCTACATATATCATATGATAAGTATTAACACATTACTGATAGAAAGTAAATAAAACGAATGAAAATCATTCCACGTGTTCTGATTCAGAGGATTCAAGGGAGAAAAAGAAAAAGTGCGATTAAACAATCAAAAACTTTTTTTCTTCTCCTCGCTCTGTTCCACAGAATCCCTTATTAATGTTCAAACGTGTAGCCTTTGGACAGGAAATTAATCCAGTGCTATATTTAAACAGTGCTATAACAAATGTAATATTCTGTTGTAGGCCTACAGACATAATTAGCTACCGAGGAGTTTCCCCAGCTTTCAGTTAGTCAGGTCATGGCCTCAGTTGACTAACAAAGATCCAGGTCTAATCCAGGTTTGAAAAAGACTAGTCTAATAGCTGAAAGCTGCTGCTGCTTTGACTTCAGACGGAGGGACACACATTCTTCAGGAATAGGTCCGGAAGGTCCCTTGTTACCATTAGGGATAATTGCACCCGCACTGGAGCTGCCATCTTTTTAGATATCAACATAGGACAACCCCGCAATCTCCATAGACAAGAGCATATTTTGAAAGCAATTAAAGTTAGGGGAAATATAGTGGATTGCCTCTGCTGACTTGACACTTCATGGTTGATTTTGTGCAAGGCACACATGGTGGCCAAACCAAGGGTCTCTAGACGTCTAAGAAGAGCTTTGAAAAGGGAATACATTTACACTATTAAATCTTTTTTTCTTTGTTCTGGGAATACACAATAGCAGTTATTTAAGAGATGTCCAAACTTCACATTTCCATTCATTGAAAGTGAATTGTCAACGCCATAAAACAGCAGCCTGCTACATAACTTATTTTCCAAGAGATATAGTGATTTTAGGTTTAGATTTTTAGATTTTTTTTCACTTATTTGTAGTGACATGTAAGTAAATGACGTTTGGGTGAACAATCAATTTATATAAAAAAGTGTTTACATTTTGGGGGTCATTGTCAAGGTTTAATTTGTGTGTTTTTGGTTGTGGTTGATATTTGAATATATCAGAGGAATGTTTTTCTAGTCCTCCTTTCTCACAGCAAGCACACTCATTCACAGCTGTTGTGATACTAAATGTCTCCCAAACGAGAAATATAAAATATAATACTTGGGAGTCTCTTATGAGTTCATGTAAGAAGTATTGCTCATGGAGGCCAGCACATTTACATTGGTTGAAAGCCCACTGATAACGTTTGGATGAGGCTAACGAAAGGATTCAGCGATCATTTAACCCTTGACCATGTTGTCATTAGCAAAGGGCTGAAATCGTAATTATTTTAAAATATTACTAGTAACAGAACCCAGACCCAATTGAGACACTAATTTAGAAACATCAATACCTTGGCTCCAGAAATACAGAGAACATGTGTTCCTTCCCAATATCTCTTTTCCGTAAAGCATCATATCCTCTCTTACTCCCCATGGATCTCCCAGAGGATGACTGCAGGGTGAATCAGACTGTCCATTAAACAGACTTGTTTCCTCAGTATTTATACCATGAAAAAAATGAAAAATATTGTCTGTCTGTCTGACTGTCTGACTGATCCATCCATCTCTTCATCCATAAAGATTAGTTCTTGGCCCACCCTTCTTGTATGCTGAGAATGGCCTATTACATTTTTCTCAATGGCTTTGGCACGTTTTTCGAAACAATCTTAACATTCTCTAAACTGTAACTGCAATAGTCACCACCGTTTGCTTGAATATCAGACCTCTAATGCATGACTGTAAAATGTAGTTACTCACCCAAAACATTGAATTCTTGCTTCACAACCTAGTTGTTATGTCAGTAAATAGGCCAATGTGGCCAAAATATAAAAGCCTGGTTTCACGGACAAAACTTAGATTAAACCAGGATTTGGCCTTATGTTAATTGGGATATTTTAGTAGGTATTTATAAATGTGCCTTGGAAAAACAACACAAATATTACTTGAGACAAAACAATAGCACTGACTTATTTAAAGATATGTCAATGCAAGTTACTTTCAGTTAAAACAGCTCAAACGTCATTTTAGTCTGGGACTAGGCTTACTGTAAGTCTTGTCTGCATGAAACCATGGCCAAAATAGTTTTTTATCATTGTGTGAGCCACACTAGTTGAAATATTTAATGTTTTTCACCATGGAAATATTTGTTATATACAAATGTCATGTTTGTTCAACTTATTTGTTGGCACTGACTGCTTTCTATACCACACAAGACTGTCAGTTTTGTCTAGCTGAAAACTCTTGCCTCACATTGAGCTTTTTAGATACAGATTTCCACAGTTTTACAAGGAAAAGTCAATGTACACAAAAAGAAAATATACATTTGGTCACACTTTATATTAGGTGTCCTTAACTACTATACTTACATCATAAAATGTACATTATAAAAAGCGCAGTGTGCTTATTGTGTTGATGTCGCATGTCAAAACACTTTTGTTGCTATTGAAGAAGGAAGAGACGGGTAAGGTTAGTAACATGTTGGTATGGGTAGCTTTAAGTGCGGTTTAAGGGTTAGGGAAGGATAAATGGTATAATTATAGATTTTATTACAGCTGTCATTGCATGTAGGCATTAAAAAACATAAGTACAATGTACAAACATGAATGTGCACAATAAATGATTAATTACAATTGTATTACATGGTAGACACCTATAAATTGGGGGCCAAACATTTTTATTTATACAGCACTTTTATTTTTGTAGAAATGTGTTCCATGTAAATTAAAATGATGAAATTTTCAGAGATCTAAACTTATTGTTTTGAGAAAAAAAGATATAATTCGAGAATTGAGCCAAAGCAACTAAGAAAAAACTGTAAGATACCAACACGTTATGGAAACATTTTGATCTTGGTCCATCCTTGAGATGGTGATGATCATATAGAGGATAGAGATCAGTGTTTTACTGAGTAATGGACTATAAGTGGGAGTCAACGGGTCCATTTTTGGACTGTGTTACACCATTTCCTGTCCTTTCTGTCTCTTTTTCCATGGAAGGTGGCTGATCAGACTTCAGTGAGAGCCTTAAAGAAAACCCATAAAAGTGCTTTTATGGATACTTCCCGACCTCTTTCCTTCATCTCTCTATTAGAGGAGACAGTGCTCCGATTCAAGGCCTCGGTTTTCATTTTAAACAGCAGTCTGCCTAATCGACCCAACAGCAGCAATAACTCTGCTGTGAAAACAAGGCCTTGCAGATGTAAGACACATCACACTTGTTGTGAAAACACGTATGTAACTAGATAGCATTGTGTTAGCAACATGGTAAAAGTGATTTTTAGGAGTATGTTTTTGCACAAATGGTTCATAAAATACCAACTGAGTAATATAAACTTACGTTATCATTATTCTAGGCATCACATGTTTTAAAAAAGTAATTACTGAACTGCTCTTATCTCTGATATGTACCTCTGCCAGTCTTAAAGTCTTAAATGATATCAGTTACATGAAATCATTTATTTGTTTGGGCATGAGAGGAAATCTCTGAATCCTTCAATATGCCACAGTAAGTTCAGTGGACATTATCATAAAACATTATTCCAGACAGAAGAACATTATTTTTTATGTGTGTTATCAAAAATTTGAATAAGCATTTGATAGTGAATTCAGACATTACCTCAATGGCGAGTGTTATACACTGAAAAAAAAAGTAATAATTGCTGTGTGCTAATAAAAATAAAGGCTCCAAAAAGGGTTTTCTCATGCAGAGATTGCCATTGGAGAACCATTAGTTCCCTAAATAACTTTTCATTGAATAGTTCTTTATAAAAAAAAAAAAATCTTTTTTTTTTTTTTACGAGTTACACTTTGTTTTTAGGTGTTTGTGTTCCAGTTTAATTGTACATTAGGTACTGAGTAATAATAATTAAAGGGTTAGTTCACCCAAAAAATTTATATTGCATCATTAATGACACACCCTCATGTTGTTCCAAGCCCGTAAGACCTCCATTCATCTTCGGAACACAGTTTAAGATATTTTAGATTTAGTCCGAGAGTTTCTGTCCCTCCATTGAAAATGTATGTATGTACAGTATACTGTCTTTGTCCAGAAAGGAAATGAAGACATCATCAAAGTAGTTCATGTGACATCAGTGGGTTAGTTATTTGAAGCATCGAAAATACATAAAAACTACGACTTTATTTAGCATTGTATTGTTTTCCAGTTCTGTTGTCAAACCGCGCTCAGTGATGTTAATGACGTAAGATGCTGCTCATTAATTAAACCGCGTTTCCACCACAATTACCAGGAACTATTTGTCCCAGGAACTTTTTTCATAGGAACTCTTTTTTTGCCCCAGACCGCTTGCTTACTGCATTTACACCACAGATCTAAAGTACCAGTCCGGGATGGGAAGATTATGTAGTGATGTTGAACAGTGTGCAACTAATTCTCCCAGTCTGCGTGTTTTGTTTTGAGTTTCAGAGTGCGCTTTGAGTTTTGTATGGAGGAGATTCAAGCTTTCCTGCTTTTGTGTGCAATTGGTTTACTAATGAGGTATTAACAAAACGGCAGAAAAGAGACGAGCTCCCAAAGTGTATTCTGAAAGCTCGTAATGCGAACCCGTTCGCATCCTTTATCGTCATATAGAACGCTATATGAAAGAAACTGCGCTATACTACGCACATGGCACCCTTTATCTTTAATATAACACGCAAACCCAAGGCGATATAAATCCAATAAATCCTTTAGCGTAATATAGAGACTACCCTACCCTACCCCACACCTAAACCGAACCATCACAGCGCGTGTTATACTAACGATAACGGATGCCATGTGCGTAGTATAGCGCCGTTTTTCATATAGCGTTCTATATAACGATAAAGGATGAGAATGCGTTGGTAATGCTAGATAAAAGTTACGTTTGTTATCAGTGGACATTGACCGTGAGATGGATGGGACGGACACGCGCATCGAGCAGAAAGAACGAGTGATAAGAACCAATCAGCATGTTCAGCACACAAGTCCCACCCCGAAAGTTCCCGAACTCTGAAAAAGTACTACTTTGCAAGCAAGGACTTTCTGGGGATGAAATTTAATTCCTGCAGTGTAAATGCACCCATGTACCCCAAAGTTCCTAAGTTCCTGGAGAAAGTTCCTGTGTTGGAAACGCAGCTTTACATGATATTCATTTTTGGGTGAACTAACCCTTTTACTACTTACTATATGGTTAGGAATAGGGTTGGTTGAGCCCGTTCTCTATCCTTTAGCGTCACATAAAGCGCTTTATGACAAAACGGCGCTATACTACGCACATGGTACCCTTTATCGTTTATATAACACGCAAACTCAAGGCGTCATAAATCCTTTAGCGTAATATGAGACTACCCTACCCCACACCTAAACCTAACCATCACAGCGCGTGTTATATAAACGATAAAGGGTACCATGCGCGTAGTATAGCGCCGTTTTGTCATATAACGTTCTATATGACGCTAAAGGATGAGAACGCGTTGGTTGGTTTAGGGTTATTTACTTGTAATAATCATAATTTGTAGTTATTACTACAGTAACATGTAATATGTGACCCTGGATGACAAAACCAGCCACAAGTAGCACAAACCATACAATGTATACAATACATAGTATGGGTCAAAATGATGGATTTTTCTTTTATACCAAAAATCATTAGGCTAAAGATCATGTTCCATGAAGATATTTTGTAAATTTCCTACCGTTAATGATTACATTTTATTTCGATAGTCACTTTAGATGCTATACTAATTTTAAGTAACTTTTCAACTACATGTCAACTAACTCTCATTAGAGTATAGTAAATTATAGTAGACTGTCAGTAGACTGTTAGGTTGGGGTTAGGTATTAGGCTTTGGGTTAGTACAACAAGTTTATTTGTAGTCGCCAAGTTACTTATAGTCAGTTGAATGTCTGTTGGGGGACCAACAAAATAAAGTGTTTGCAGATATTCAAGGGATAGTTCGGCCAAAAATGATATTTAAACCATGCATTACTCACCCTCAAGCCTTTGAGATGCATATGTCAATCTTGTTTCAGACGAACACATTTTCAGTTGTTTTAGAAAATGTCTTAGACCCTTCAGTGGATATAATGTGAAGAAATGGGGTCCAGCTCCTTCAAGTCCCAAAAATGTGCATAAATCCTTCACAAAAGTCATCCATCCGGCTCCAGGGTGATAAACGAAGGCCTTCTGAGGGTAATACGTGCGTTATTGTCGTAAAAATATACATATTTAAAACTTTATAAATTAAAATATCTGACTTCCGTCAAAGATCGTTGCGACGGTTCCTACGCTTACGTATGTTCACGGATGAAAGTCGAGATGTACAAGGTTGGACGTAGCGTCAGAAACGTCGCGCCATCACGACCGGTTCCTGTGCTACGTACGCGAGCTTCCATCACCCGTGAACGTACGACGATCGTTGCCGGAAGTCAGATGTTTTCATTTATAAAGTTTTAAATATGTATATTTTTACGACAATACCGCACGGATTACCCTCAGAGGGCCTTCGTTTATCACCCTGGAGTCATATGGATGACTTTTGTGAAGGATTTATGCACATTTTTGGGACTTGAAGGAGCTGGACCCCATTTCTTCACATTATATCCACTGAAAGGTCTAAGACATTTTCTAAAATAACTGAAAATGTGTTCGTCTGAAACAAGATTGACATATGCATCTCGAACGGCTTGAGGGTGAGTAATGCATGGTTTAAATATCATTTTTGGCCAAACTATCCCTTTAAGCTGACAGTCTACTAATACTCTAATGACAGTTAGTTGACATGTAGTTGCAAAGTCACTTATAGTTAGCAGAATGTCTAAAGTGGACCATCGAAATAAAGTGTTACCCCGTAATATACAACATTTATTTGTGTGAGTAAATGCAGCACAATCACGAACATAAATGGACAACTTTAAAGGCGAGCTTCTCAATGTTTAGATTTTTTGCAACCTCAAATTCTCAGCCAAATATTGCTATATCTCAACAAACCATACATCAATGGAAAGCTTAGCTATGTGATGTATAAAGTGATGTATAAATCTCAGATTTAAAAAAAATGTTGTATTGGGTTTTGTGGTCCAGGCAGGGTGACATAGAGTAACAAGGATACTGTAGAATAAACATCCTTTCTCCAAATAACCTTCAGTGCAGTGGAAAGGTTCCATGAATTTTAAAGGTCCTTCATAGAACCCTCAATGCCAATAAAGAAACTTTATTTTTAAGAGTGCAGAAACATTTTGACGTATTTTCATGAGTAATTACTAATGGCATGTAATATTGAATTAAATATGACATACTAGAAAGTATTTGTCACATTTTTTGTCATGATGTGAAATTACAGGCATTCATTGATTAGTTTTAGTTATGTATTTACACCTCTTGCTTTCTCCCAATCTCTTTCCCTCCTCCCCAAAATCCTACACTCCCACAAAAAAGTACTATTCATTGTTTCCAGTCCTTGGGAAACAAGGGCGATCTTTAGAGCAAATTATATGGATGCATTCCACCTCATATATTTGTCAGGCATTTCAGCAGTGGAGCACTCATTAGGAGAGGCAATAAGGAGCACTGACAGGCAGCTTCAGTCCACCTCAAAGCACAGTCCATTTACGCAGGCCCTCAGGAGTGCACATACACGCTGCTCCTTAAAAAACACACTCTCGTTACACTCTCCTCGCTCCGGAGTGTGTGTATTGAGACACATTTGACACAGATGTGTGATTTAGATGAGGTGAGTTTAGGGAAGTGATTGGTATAGTTTGACAAAGGTCAGCAGAGTTGTCTCCGGTGTGTGTTGGTGATTTATTTCGGGAGTACTGTGGTTTGGGCGAGCCGGCCGGAGCTGTGTGAGAAAGACATATTTTTGTGGATAGGAAACTGGTTTTATTGGTTGACGAAACCTCAGAGTTCCAGCTGTTTCCGAGCTCTGAGTAAAGGCCGACAATGTTACTTCAACTCCAGACAGATTTAGGAGAGACTGAGAAAAGCTGGGAAATGGAAAATGATTTGGCAAATCTACTTTAAGATAAATGCCTTCAGATCCTGTCGCTGTATCTTCCTTAAGACATTCGCTCTCCACACTAGTAAAATATATCTAATCACCTGATGTATAAATAGCAGCTACAATATTTCCAGTAGGATATAAAGTTCAGGTTTTTTAATACCTCGGATGTAAACATTTCACACACTATTGAGTCTAAAACTGCAAATCGACGCCAAAACAAAGACAAAATGGGCCATTTCACGTAGCATTCTCCCAATGAGCCATTGAGCTACATTACGATTCAAAAGGTTTTGTCATTATCATTGAATAAATAAGTCTGAAACAACAGATAACGAATTGATAGACAGCAAGCTCTCAGTATTTCCACTGGTAAACACACTCACGTCACCAATCTTAGAACAACTTTCAGTCATATCATGGGAAAAGTTGAGTCAAGCATTGTTTGAGCTGGTTCTGCTATCTCTCTCTTGTTGGTATACAGCAGTCAAGTCTATATTCAGTTCAGCTGTCACACTGTTGCCACAGAGAACTATTGTCTGCTTATGTGATTACAACATATAAAAGGTGTTATCAGGTTGCTTACCATACATTCTGGAAGAAAACAGTGGAAATTGTTGCAAATTTGTAAAGGGATAGTCACCCCAAAACAGAAAAAAACAATCAATTACTCACCATCATGTCATTCCAGACCTGTAAGACTGTCTGTCCCTCCATAGACCGCTATTGATACTTTGATGCTTCAAAAAGTTCATAAAGAGATTGTAAAATGAATTCTAATGAATTGGGTGGTTTATTCCAAATTTTCTACACGATCACTATATAATGAACAGATTTAATTTTGGCTTTTATTCACCTATAAACATTCACCAATTCACACATCAGTTGTGGTAAACGATAGCTCAAGCATGTTCGTTTGACATTCAGGAACCAATGAGGTTCATTTAGTGTGTTACATATCACGTTTGAGCTTCTGCAAGAACCAGTGAGGTTCATTCTCATGTTACGCTCCACGTTTGAGCTTCTGCAAGAGCCAATGAGGTTCACGTGTTACGCACCACGTTTGAGCTTCTGCAAGAACCAATGAGGTTCATTCTCATGTTACGCACCACGTTTGAGCTTCTGCAAGAGCCAATGAGGTTCATTCTCATGTTACGCACCACGTTTGAGCTTCTGCAAGAGCCAATGAGGTTCATTCTCATGTTACGCACCACGTTTGAGCTTCTGCAAGAGCCAATGAGGTTCATTCTCATGTTATGCACCATGTTTGAGCTTCTGCAAGAGCCAATGAGGTTCATTCTTGTGTTACACAGCACGTTTGAGCTTCTGCAAGGACCAGTGAGGTTCATTCTCATGTTACGCAGCACGTTTGAGCTTCTGCAAGAGCCAATGAGGTTCATTCTCATTACGCAGCACGTTTGAACTTCTGCAAGAGCCAATGAGGTTCATTTTTGTGTTACGCAGCACGTTTGAGCTTTTGCAAGAGCCAGTGAGGTTCATTCTTGTGTTACGCAGCACGTTTGAGCTTCTGCAAGAGCCAATGAGGTTCATTCTCATTACGCAGCACGTTTGAGCTTCTGCAAGAGCCAATGAGGTTCATTCTCTGTGCTACGCAGCACGTTTGAGCTTTTGCAAGAGCCAATGAGGTTCATTCTCATTTACGCAGCACGTTTGAGCTTTTGCAAGAACCAATGAGGTTCATTCTCACGTTACACACCACGTTTGAGCTTCTGCAAGAGCCAATGAGGTTGAATCGCATCCAAAATAAAAGTCTGTGCTTACATAATATATTTGTGTGTGTTGTATATAATTATGTTGTATATATAAATACCTATGCATGCATGTGTATATTTACAAATTTTTGCACTTAAAGTCATATATATATATATATATATATATATATATATATATATAAATTTAATTTTAAAATTAAATATATATTAAATTCTGTATATATATATATATATATATATATATATATATATATATATATATATATATATTAGTGCTGTCAAACGATTAAAATATTTAATCGCGATTAATCGCATTAATGTCATACTTAACTCGCGATTAATCGCAAATTTTTATCTATTATAAATGTCTTTTGATTTATTTTTGTTACATTATTTTTTTTCTCATTTTAATGCTCTTATCAACATGGAAAAGTGGATTGGCTTGTTTACTGCAAATGTTTTTTTATTATTATTATTATTGAAAATAACATTGGAATAGTGTTCAATTTCACACTAGCATAAATAATCTCTCACACAATGTAACACTGTCTATCAATAAAAGGGTGAAAGAAATACTGACGAGGTCCTTATATTGACGAGGGGTGGAGAGTGTGTGTGTTTGCTTGGCCATCATCAAGTGGTGTTCCAGACTGGACGTGCTGCGATGATGATAGCTCAGTTCACAACGACAAAAAAACACAGATCACATGGTCTTGTTAATGGGACAATTTGGCGACTATCCACTGCGTATTGTGCACACTCCTTTATATATATATATATATATATATATATATATATATATATATATATATATATATATATATATATATATATATATATATATATATATATATAAGGAGGAGTGTGCACAATACACAGTGGATAAATGTCCCTGATATTTACAAATGTAAACATTCATTGACTGTGTCCATTAACACATTATGTAACACCTGTCATTATGATATACAATTTAAAGCCAACCTGCTCTCAGGTGTCCGTGTTTCATTGCAACCAATTGGACGTGTGCATTAAGTGTGTGTTTGTTTGCATCTCAGTGTTTCTGAGATCCCTCCCGTCCTCAGGCAATGTGTGTCAGGGTGAAAGTGCTGTTGGTCAGAGAGGCTAATGCTGACATCTGCCCCCTGCCAGCTGACTGCCCTCTGGGACAGGGATATTAACATGCACAAACCACACACATACAACGTCATTCCCTCTCTGTTTTTCTTTATCTCTATGGCTTAGAGCAACAGGTGTTCCTGCAGCTCTTATTAAACATAATGGGACTATCTCTTAACCTGTCCTCCTACTTTCTCTGCTTTCTTATCTTCTATCAAAAACAAAGGAGTAACTCAATCACTATAGTTGCTTAGATCTACATGGGATTAAGGTAACAAAGTTTCAGGCAGCGCCGTCTGTAGGCGCGTGCCAAATCAGTGGGTAAAGAGTCCTGGAGCCGACCTTTTCTTGAGCATCTCACGGTCCCTGAGGGCTCCAAGGAGGGGTGGCCTCTGAGCCAAATTAACTTATCTTGTCCATTTGTTTCTCCTAAAACAGATTACAGAGAGGGATCCCACACTAGATGCACTTGGGCCCCTCACTCACTCACTCCCCGACTGAAGCCCATGGGCGCTTGACGGGCTTTGTTCATGGTGCATTAACTCTGTCACACATTAGCTCTGACCACAGCTAATTGACTGCACTTGAGTCAATTGCTGTATAGAGTCCATATTATGAGCTTTAAAGGGTCTTTACTTAAAGTTCCTTTTAGCGAACCATGCTGCTAGACTCTAGAGTCACTTGGAAGCTCTGTGGGAGTAAGGAGACCTTATATGCAGATTTTGGATTTTGGTCACTAGCATATCAGACTAATATGGAAACACAGAAGTGTGGTTTATTTCAGGGAGCTTCCTGAAGTTTTCTTGGATAGCGCTGTCAGGAGAGCAAACAGTTTGAAAGACTGCTGGCTGGGAATCAGACGTGGGCCTAGGAAAATTGATGAGTGTCAAGGAGCCTGAGCTTCAGCGCACAGACTAAATGGCCATATTTATTAGACGTTACAACAACAAATGGATGCTTATTGCTCTAATGGCCCTGATTTCCTTCTTGTCTCAAGGAAATCCGCGAAGAGCAGATGCACAGGGCCATTATTCAGTCAGTCATCTGACCTTAGATTCAAAACATTTAAAACATGCACTCACGCACTTAGACAGAAAAAAAGCAAACATCAGTCACATAAAGGTTTTTGCATGTTTTGGATAAACATGTTAAGGATGTCGATTTAATTCAGAGCAAATAAGAAAAGAAAATGTTAAAACAGCTCTGGAAAGCCAAATATGTCTGTCAGCACATGTATAGACCAACAATTGCACACAGAATGCTAAAATCAGATTACAAACAAAATAGATAGTTACGAACAGTAGGATAGAGAATTTTATATGGAACTTATATTGACATTTTTGTAAATGAATGAAGTACTTGCACAGCATCTTCCACATTTTATATGTTATGGCTCTTTTAGATAACAATTTTCACATATTTTTTCAATGCAGTCTCATCCCAAGACGTCATATAACTGACGTCTTGGGACGCTCTTTTGACCATACGTCAATATCCGCCTTTTCAGGGTACCCTTAAACGTCGGTTAGATGAGCGTTACTCGGATCCTAACTCTACCCCAGACCTAAACCTACCCCTAAACCCCGTTAAAGGTAAAGCATCAGTTGTATGACATCCCAGGATCGTCATATAACCAACGTTTAAGGGTACCCTAAAAAGGCGGATATTGACGTATGATCAAAAGACGTCCCAAGACGTCAGTTATATGACTTCTTGGGATGAGACTGCGTTAATTTATTCATAAGTAGGCTGACTATTTCTACTAAACAGTTCATTAAAACGATCATGTTTTATGTTTGCACATGCAGATCCCTAAAATCAATAGCAAACCAGATAGATTGTTGTGTAGGTTCAGTTATAAGGATTTTTTACATGGAAAATATACTTTTTTATATATACATATACATATATATTATTGTATTTAAACAAAAAAAATTTCCTTCAATGTTTTTGTCTTGTTTTCCTTTACAAATATCTAAAAACGAATTAAAATTATGTCTTATTTTCTGGAAAAATAAATAAATAAATAAAAATGGGCCAATGGGGTCAGAAAAATCATCTTGTTTTTTCAAAAGTTTATTTTTCTGACCCCAACTGCATGGCAGATTATAATTTTGGTCTAGTTTTAAGCCTTAACAACATTAATTCTGATTAATTTTTCATAAAACAAGACTTAAGTCAGTCAAGACTATCTTAAGTAATTTGGCTTCTCAAGCAGCAAATGTTTCTGTGATTGATAAATCTGTACTGGAAAACAAGACCAAAAAAATAAATAAATCATTGTTTGCAGTGTAATGTAAAGTTTTTGAATAATCTTAATGCAAGGTCTTTTCTCAGAAAATATCTGCATTCTGAGATTTCTACATTTATTTGTAATCAATATTATGAATGAATCAACGTATAAAATATTTTAATTTTTAAAACATGTTAATCGATTGAATGTCCTAATTCGGTTGTCTAAAATGTTCTTTAAATGAACCAAAGCATCATTCAAACAACATAGGCATTCTTTCAAAGGAGAGTGTGCGTGTTTACATGTGTTCGCAAATAATGCATATTAGCCTCTCGTGAGTCTCTCCGTGTTCTATAAACAGCTCTACGCTATTTAAATCTGGGTGTGACTGAAAAAGCCTTGCAGCACATTAAAATAGAGGCCTCTCAGTGCAGTAATTACTCCCAACAGGAGGGATTGTTTGACAAGGCACAAGGCAGGGGTCAAAGGTCACGCCCTGTCTGCCTCCCTTGTTTGCCAACATGGACACAAGATCACAGCCCGCCAAGGCGCTGCACGTTCTTTCACATTTTGCCTCCATGCAAACAACAACAGCTCTCAGGATCCCTGTGTCATTTGGAAACATGTGTCTCAGACCTTCAATTCTGAGTTCTTGTTCAATTAACATGTAACTTCTACATTTGGCATTTTCTTTCTCTCTCTCTCTCAGTCGGCCTCAATGAATGTGGCTGATTAGTAATTATGATAAAACGCTTGTTGCCGCGAGCAAATTGAGTCCTGGGAGTCGGCCGTCCAGTCCGTGATTGATCATTAGTCTTTTTAAAGCAGATCACTGGTAAAGAGAAATGTGGCGTGAGGCACGATGCCCGAGGCCTCAGTCAGAGAGGAGATTGTGTGTACCTTTATCTGCTGGTATGCTGACTGATGGAATATGGAAATGCAACATGATCAAACAGAGTAAAGAAGTAATTATGTAAGTGAATGGACTGCATGCACAGCATCTTCTAGATTTTACTTATATGGCTCTTTTAGATAACAATATGTGGTTATTCATAGGAAGGCTGATTTGTTTCTACTTTTTAGAGCTGTCAATTCACCGAAAATATCATGTTTTTGGCATTAACTGTGACCCATTTTTAATTGCAGAACTGCTGCAATTCATCATGTTTATATGCTTTTCTTTCCAAATGTAGTGCATTCATGCAAGTAATATACTGTTTTCTCTTACGAGAGGTTCTCTCTGTATCTGCGTAAGCTAGCTTACGCTACGGGAAGATTCTTCTTTGCCGAACAATTGAAGCCAAAAATTTTTATAATTTGTAATCATTGTCAACGCACTTCTCAGGTGCAGGACCTAGAGCGGGCTAACTAGCAGGCTCATTGGTTCGTTTCTGGGAAGTGCTCAAACCAATTCGGAGAGCGGCGCTGAACCCGCGCCCAATGAGCGGACGACGCTCGCTTATTACGTCAAAGCCCGCCGAAAGGGGCGTGGCTTGAGTGTATATAAGCACTCTCCGTGGTTTGGAACAACGATTCATTTTGATTCAGCGATCTAATCGCCTGCCGTCTGCAAGACTGAAGCCGTCGTCGTGACAAGGCACCTTCTAGCAAGCAAGAAGCCTGAAGAACCCGGCCTCTGCCACCTTCAGCCGCCTCAGCGAGCTAGCGCCGTCCGACGACTTCCACTTGCTCCTTCACAAAAGAGCGTGAGCGTCTTTTTAAAGATGTCTCGCATTTCCTGCGGCTCATGCCGCGCACCGCTCGAAGACGGAGACCGCCACCTCATCTGCCCTCTCTGTCTCGGGCTTGAACATGCGGAACTCGCCCTCGCCGATGGAGGATGTTCTCTCTGCGAGGCGATGACAATGCTCTCTCCTGCGGGCAAGACTCCTCATCGTGCAAATCTGCCGCAAGCCGCGCCGCCTCTGACTTCTCGCGAAGAAGAAGCGCCGCTCTCGAGAGGCCGCGGAACCTGCGATGGCTGCGCCGCAGCCGCCGCCCCCGACCGCTCTCTTTCTCCACCCCGAGCTGGACCCCCCATTGCCGCCGAGTGGCCGCTCTGCAGCGTCCCTCGAGCTCTGAGGAAGAGAAGAGTCGCCTTCGTTGCACGCTTCTAACAGCGACGAATGGTCTTCACTGGGCTCTTCGGCGTCATGCTCCGCGGGACCGCTCCTGGCATCGAAGAGGACCTAATGCCGCCTCCTGACTCTTGCCGTCGAGCGTCTGGGCTCTCGACTGGTCGCACCACCACCCGAGCTTGCCACCGGAACCGGATGGATGGAAAGTACCTGCACCGGCGCCCCGCTCCCGCTGGCACCCGGTCCGCTCCTTTCCTGCCTGAGCTCCACGCCGAGCTCACTAAATCGTGGAAAGCTCCTCTCTCGGCTAGGTCCCGCCCTGATGTCTCCGCCTCGCTGCGCTCGGTGGACGGAGCCACCGAGAAGGGCTATACAGCGATGCCGCCCGTCGAAGATCTGGTCGCCGCTCACTTGCCGCTCGCCCTCCGCTGGATGGCGATCCTCCCCTAAGCTTCCTTCTAAAGCTTGCAGAGCGTCCTCTACCTTCCACACCCGCGCCTATGCAGCCGCTGGCCAGGCCGCTGCAGCGCTGCACTCCATGTCGGTTCTCCAGGTGCTGCAATCCGACCTGTTGAGTGACATAGCGCAGAATGAGAGAGAAATCAACGGCCGTGCGCTCAACGACTTAAGATGCGCTGACGGACCTCTCCCTTCGCGCCACCAAAGCTGCCGCTCAAGCGCTGGGAAGATGCATGGCCATCCTCTGTGTCGCCGAGAGACACTTGTGGCTCACGCTCACGGACATGAGCGAAGCTGAGCGCTCCGTCTTCCTCAGACGCGCCCGTCTCACCCCTCTGGCCTCTTCGGATCTGCCGTCACGGGCATCGGAGAACGCTTTTCTGAGGTCCAGAAAGCCACCCAGGCCATGAATTTGTTCCTGCCTCGCCGCGGTAACACTTCTGCAGGCCGCTTCGTGAGCCCCCTGCCAGAACGCCTCAAGCCGACGCCGCCCGCAGCAAGCTCAGGCCCATCCCCAGCACAGCAGAGCGCGCCCTCGCTCTCGCTCCGAACAGCCGTACGCAGACAGGCTCCCCAAGCGCCCCGCCCCCAAGGTCACGCTGAAGCCTGATCAGCAGAAGTCCGCCTAGCACTTCTGGGGAAAAGACGGCTTCTCTTCCGCCTGGCCGGACCGCCGTCAAAGTTTCATCCTCTGTTAGTCCCCGAACCTTCGCCCGACTGCAGCAGCGGATCTCGCGCCAGACAAGAGCTCGGTGACTCGACCCCGCTCTTCGAGCGACAAACATTTTTGCAAATAATATATATTTTCTTATTAACAGTGTGATTCACATATTGGTGATATTGTTTAATACTGAATGATACAACATTCTACCATACCACTGAAAATTGCTTTGCTTTTGTTAAATGGCTCAATAGATTTGAGAATCAGTTAAAGTGATAGTTCAGTTTGAAATACATTTTTGATATGTTTTAGCTTACCTCAAGGACATCCAAGATGTAGGTGTCTTTGTTTTCACAGTATTTTCAATTTTTAGATCAAATCGTTCTTGTCTGTCAGTCATATAATAGAGGTATATGGGATCTCCTAAAAGAGCATGCACAGAGAAGTCCAAATTAAACATGATTTAAAGGGTTAGTTCACCCAAAAATGAAAATTCTGTCAGTATTTACTCACCCTCATGTTGTTCCAATTCCGTAAGACCTTCGTTAGTCTTCGGAACACAAAGTAAGATATTTTTGATGAAATCTGAGAGCTGGATCACTCCTCCATACTAGCCCATAGTCTTCTTGAGGAATTGAAACTTGCTGGCCTCGAAAAGTAATTAAAGACATCGTTAAAATAGTCCAAGTGACTACAGTGGCTCAATCTTAACTTTATCAAGCGACGAGAATACTTTTTGTGTGCAAAAACAAACTTTATTTCAACTATTCACTTCCTTTCTATGGGCCTGTAGTCAGTTAACGTAGTGTGATAGCGTAGAGCTACGTCACATGTAGGCTCACTATTGGCCGACACTGGTCATGCGTGTGATGTGTGTCATGTTCAATAACAGAAGCTTGCGCTATTAAACTTAGTAACCTGACTCGGAGGCAGAGAGAGAAAGTAAATTAATAGTGGAAATAAAGTTGTTCTTTTTGTTGGTTTTTTTTTTGCACACAAAAAGTGTTTCGTTGTTTGATAACCTTAAGGTTGAGCCACTGAAGTCACTTGGACTATTTTAACGGTGTATTTAATTACTTTTCGAAGGCTAGCAAGTTTCCTTCCTTCAAGAAGAGCTATGGACCTAGTATGCAGGAGTGATCCAGCTCTCAGATTTTATCAAAAATATCTTAATTCGATGTTCTGAAGATCCCTTAAGGGATTGGAACAACATAAGGGTGAGAAAATACTGACAGATTTAGGTTTTCATATTTGGGTAAACTAACCCTTTAATGACTTGTAAATGTAAGTACACATTGATGGCCTAAGACATGAAACGAGCGGATTGTGTGAGAAAACAAACAGTTTTTATATCGTTTTTACCTCTTGTAACCATAGCCACGTCCAAGTGATCTGAAGCAGGGGCGTAGCCAGTATTGGGCCAGGGCGGCACTGGCCCGCCCACGTTACTCACTGGCCCGCCCAGGCAAGTTTGATAAAAAATACATTTTTAGCTTATTTTTATTATTCAAATGTATTTAAGAAAATATATTAATATATACTTGATTTATTGTTGACTGCTGTGTGTGTTTAATTCGTTTCCCAAATAAAATGGAACTGTCAGAAGAAAGCCTCCCTCCGGAACGTTATTGGTTGCTATGGTTGCTGGGGGTTCGACAGGAAAACGCTCACTGGCACCGGCGCCACAATAATGGCTAAACAACTTTCTTTAATGTGATATTTGTAAAAAGCGAGAGTTGAGGAAGAAGACACGCCACTGCCTTCATCTACCGAGTTCACAGCCCAGTTCTTCAGACTCATTAACCCACAAGAAGGTTAGTCAGGTGCTGGCGACGGCCGCTTCTCTCTCCCTCTCTCCCGGTCAGCCTGACGCGGTTTTACCTGCCGATCTAACTGCGATATTATTAGTATTATTTTAGCTTACTTTACTTTTGGGTGAACTGTCTTTACACTACTGATTAGCCTGAATAAAATCAACAGGTTATTGTCTACTGGTTTATCCAGCCTTTATAGAGCTCTGTTGGTTAAACATTATGATTTGCCGAATACAAATATACTGGTTTTGCAGTTTGTCTATTAATTTTCCTACTTTCTAAGGTTAATTATTATTGAAGTCTTTTTTTTTCTATGAAAAACTATCAGGCCCACTCACATTTTCACTGGCCCACCCAAAATTAAATTTCTGCCTATACGCCACTGATCTGAAGGCATGGGCGAAGGTCTGCGCAAGCGCCGAAAGCGCTGGAAGTGATCTCTTTCGTGGTTGCGAAAATATAAAAATGAAACGTTCTCTGTTTGATTTGTATCAAATCATCTTCCATTGCAATGTCCTGTATATATGTTTAGATCTTCACAGAGAAGGGCAACACTTCTGAAATCTCTGTAAACAATGAATGACGTACACGCAAAAGAGATCACTTCTGGGGCTTTTTCCGGCGCTTGCCAGTGTCTTGGATGCCCTTGAGGTAAGCTAAAACATATTACAAAATTCATATAATATTATAAAATTAATTTCAAAGTGAACTGTCCCTTTAATACTGTTAGGCAGGTGTCACATGATCCTTTACAAATCATTCTAATATCCTGATGTTGAAACCAGTTTTTATTTGATTTATTTTATCAGAATTATTTGATGAATAAAAAGTTCAAAAGCACAGCATTTATTTGAAATGTTTTTGCAACGTCTGACACTTTTAATCAGTTCATTGCATCCTGGTGCTGGTGCAGTTATTTTAGAAATCTTTAGAAATCAGACAGTATGCAACACTTTTAATGTCAGATTGAATAAAAAGATTGAATTGTTGACATCAATCTCAAACTGTAAGGTGTTAGCTTTGCCGATCCTACTACTTTAACATATGACATGATTATCAATGATTGTCATTTGCATGTCAACATATAGAAATAATTGGTAACACTTTACAATACGAGTGCTCAACTAATAGAGCATTAATTCATGCTTAACTAATGCACAGATAATACTGAATTAATGTGTAACTAATGATTATTTAAGCTATTCATTAACGATTACCACATTAGGAACTAATTAAGATGCTGTAGGGTTAATGTATTAGTTCATACATTAATTGTTATTAATTAAATATGTAATTGTGGATTAATTCCATAATAACTCATTTTTTAACTAATAGTGTTAATTAATATGTAAATTACCAGAATGAGCCAAAGCCTTGTATTTTAACTTTGAGATAATATGACAGGTACACTAATATGCATTAATAAATCATTAATTACTTAATTGTTAGTGCAAATTCATGTGCAAATTACTACAATTACTAAATGACTAGTTAATAATGATGTGCCTCAACAAGTAAAGTCATAACATAATGATACCTTTGCAAATCATTAGCTAATGATTAATTAAAGCAGGCAACTGGAAGTTGAAGTGCATAGCTTTGACTAATTGTGGTAATTAACACATTAATTTACACTATTAGTTAATAAAATAGGTTATTAAGGAATTAATACACAATGACACATTGAATTAATAGCAATTCGTGTATTACTTAATCTATTAATCATATGACTCTTTATTAGTTGCTGATGCAGTAATCATTTATTAATGGTTTAGTTCTTAATGAGTTATACATTTTATGATTATGTGCATTAGTTAAGGATGAGGTGATTATTCATCACAGTGACATTATGATCTGTGCATTAGTTAAGGATGAATTAATGCATATTAGTGCACACGTATTGTAAAGTGTTACCAAATAATTGTCAATTAAAATGCACAACATAGTAATGAAAACATACATTTAGCGTCAATTCAGTACTCTCTCAAACAGTGGAGCATTGCAGTTGTTTTACTGAAAGTGCACTAGCACTAATGCTACTATAATCTCCTTCAACTCTGTGATTTGTAGTTCAAGCTGATATGTGGATAAATGTTTGCTACTAACAAGAGGTCAGAATTTGGCTGGTTAGCAAGGTCCAGTTAGACCCTTCTGGTAGATGGTGAAACTACCCAGTCTCTAAAATACTTCCTATCTTTCAATCTGATTTTACTATATTATTCACCCAATGTGCAACAGGCCATTAAGATGAATGTGAATGGTAACAGATAACTGTTTCCAGTTATTACAGACCTTTTTGACTTCTAGTCTTTTTTGGGGGAAGCAGTGAAATGGACTGTGTAGGCCTATACGTACAGTCCCAGCCACTACTTTTATCAAATCTCTTGGACTGGAGAGCTTGGAAAATGCAATATTCCATTAAATTTTGAAGGTGCTGCACACTTCTGTCACTGAAAATATCTGGATATGAAAACCCACTTGCAAACATTCATTCGAAGTTGCAATTCGGGAACTAAGCAACTGTGGCTGATTGTAAACACATCACCAGAAGCAAATGAGCGGCAATATTTCAAATTGAATGTTCGTCATGAAACCCACAGCAAGTAGTCCGTTCGAAAGAAGTGTAACAACAATCTGTTTCAGAGGTCAGTGCTAAATTTGCGAGGTGGAAATGGATGCCCTGATCTTAGATCATGAAAAATTAGTGTTTATAAGGCAAAATCAATAATGTGCGACCAGTACAAATTTCTTTTTTGAATTAATGGAAATGCTACAAAACAGCTATGAATGATAACGCAGAAATTCATTTCTGCTTGTGCTTTATAAATAAGTACCAAAGCATTTTATTTTGGAGAAAATAAAAAAGCAACAAAAATGTACCATTATATCAAGTGATAAATACACAGTCCCTATTAACTGGTCTGCCTGCTGACCTTTGCCCACCAAGCAGCATTTGCGTGCATCGAAGCTTTGGACTACAGGTGAGAAAGCTCTGACCTGTCAGCGGTGTTAGAACCCTCTTCAGGGCGCAGAGCACATGTGAGGCTGAAGGGAGGAATGTTAACAGTCGTCATTAGTATCTGGGCTTCTGAGGGAGAGGGGCCCAGCAGCCCCGCTGCGAGTATGTCACCGGCTCGCGCCGCTATCTCTGTTTGGGTTTTCCCACGTTATGTCATGCATAGACATGCACGTACGCACGCTAAGTCGTGAGAAGCAGGTAGGGATTTTGTTTTGTGTTTAGAGTACATGACTCCAACTGAGATTTATGCTTGCAGCAATGTGTAGATTTCACAGGGGAGAATGTAGTTCATGTCCAGTGTATTTAAGGAGCCATGGCACTTAATTGAATAATTGAAAAAAATACATTTAGCACATTTTATTAAATGGCTCATAATAGGGAAAAAAACCTTGTTTCAAAGATTTTAAAGATGACATGAAACCAAAAAAGTTATCCTATTTTGTTTTATGTTGTACAACTGAATTGTTCGCAAGTTTATTTATATGCACACAAAGCTGTCACTGGGGCTGTACCTTTTCAAAAGGTAAACTTTTGTCCATTTTAGGTGCTAAATGTCCATATCATGGGCTAATATGTACATTTTAGGTGTTAATATGTACATTTTAGGAGTTAATATGTACATTGCTAATATGTACATTTTAGGTGCTAATAAGTACATTTTAGTTGTTAATATATACATTTTAAGTGTTCATGTACATACTAGGTGCTAATATGTCCATTTCAGGAGCTAATATGTCCATTTTAGGTCCTAATATGTATATTTTAAGTGTTAATATGTACATTTTAGGTGCTAATAATTATGTACATTTTAAGTGTTAATATGTACATTTTAGGTGCTAATATGTTCATTTCAGGAGCTAATATGTCCATTTTAGGTGCTAATATGTACATTTTACGTGGTAATATGTCCATTTTAGGTACTAATATGTACATTTTAAGTGTTAATATGTCCATTTCATGAGCTAATATGTCTATTTCATGAGCTAATATGTACATTTTAGGTGGTAATATGTACATTTTAGGTACCAATATGTACATTTTAAGTATTAATATGTACATTTTAGGTGCTAATATGTCAATTTCATTAGCTAATATGTCCATTTTAG
The DNA here is from genome assembly GCA_030378365.1 of Hybognathus amarus. Taxonomy (NCBI): domain Eukaryota; kingdom Metazoa; phylum Chordata; class Actinopteri; order Cypriniformes; family Leuciscidae; genus Hybognathus; species Hybognathus amarus. The sequence continues at coordinate 416,696 of JAQIUQ010002032.1, forward strand.
GTGGTAATATGTACATTTTAGGTGTTAATATATACATTGTAGGTGCTAATATATACATTTTAGGTGCTAATATGTACCACTAAGGTACCAATATGCAGCCTTTGGGTACAAAAGTGTACCTTTTGAAGAGGTACAGCCCCAGTGACAGCTTTTGTACCTTTTTTTCTGAGAGTGCAGGAGACTTCACATGCAAAAACCTCTGAGTCTGTGAAATACTTCTTTTAATTTAGCATTTTTGGTTTCACTTTAATTGATGGTCCCTTTAACACAATATGTTGTCTATAAGTAACATTGCATCTACATCTCTACTTACTCTCATTAGAGTATTAGTAGAGTATTAGTAGACTAGTAGGGTTAGGGTTATAATAAGTTGGCATGTAGTTGTAAAGTTACTTATAGACAGTAGATTGTCTGTTGAAGGAGCATCACAATAAAGAGTTAGCAGAGACTAAGCAGACAGTACACCAATACTCTGATGAGAGTTAGTTGACATGTAGTTGCAAAGTTACTTATAGTAAACACAATGTTCAAAAGGGATCATCCAAATAAAGTGGTACCACATATATCAGGATCCTATTTAGGTTCAGTAACTCTCTTTAATGGCAATGAAAGGGTTATCAGTCAATTATTGAAATGCCTCATTTTCAAAAAGTAAAATTAGAGTAAAATTATTAACATAAAAATGCTAATTTCAAATTAAAAATCACAGTTTATATTAAAGCCACAAAATGCAAAATTGTTTTGCCAACAGAGGACGCTAACCTCTTACAATAACAAAGGCGTATATATATATTACGTATATTCCGCATTAAGCGGAATTATGGATCTTGTCATCAAGCTGATGGATCTTTTATGGATGAGTGAAACTGAATACATTGATGTTTTTAAAGCTACACTGTGTAACTCCTTTTGTTTATTCTTAGCTAAAACACAGTTCTTTCAAAAATATATGTGCTCATTAATGTATATTTACTTTGTTAAAGTAATAAAGTATTCTCGTGAGTGTATAATATGCCATTGAAAATACATACGGGTAAGGGGTTCTAATGTCGGTCGCCACGTTGCCCCTCCATCTTGAAAGTACATTAGCCAAAGAGGGACATACCCGTTAATTCAAGCTTCGCCTTTCGCGTTTACGTTTGAGTTTACACTCATGGACGAGGTCGAACTGGAAGCCATTTTAATCTTGGACTACACTGGCCACCGTAGGAGTTAAAACGAAATCGGAATTTAGAGGAACAGAAACTATTATTCACTGGATGGTCATATACCTTTTCACCGCTAGATGGGGGTAAAAATCACACAGTGTAGCTTTAACATGACTGTAGTATGAAGCAGGCCGCGATTGCTAGACGTATACCAGAGCCAAATGCAACGGGAGTCCCGGATAGACTATAAAGGAAATAAGGACATTTCATTCTACCGAACTACACACTGAATTACTCACAGGTCAGTTTATTAGAGGAATTAAACTTAAGGTAGGCGCTGCTTCACTTGCTCTAACAGTTAACGTTACACTATCACACTACTGCATTTGTGTGTGTTGAATGTTGTTAGTTAGGTTGTTTGTTGGCTGAATGAGACTAAGCTAGATCAACATTAGAGAATAACATACAGATCATCTTCTAACTTTTCATAATGTTGAACTATATAACATTTAGTAGTTTTACATACATTGATTAGTTTGCTAACCTGTTTGCTCAAGCAACATGCAACACTCGCATCTCTGTCAGAGTCGAAGTTAGTCGCGGTCGTGGAGCTTCTCGGTATCTCCAAAGATGTTGATCTTCGTTTTAGTCCTCTTTTTGTCTCAAAGTCTGCTTGCCATGCTCCATAATGTTTGAACAAAACCTTGCTAGGGAGCGTGAGCGTTCACGCTGTTGAGCTCGCATAACGGGCATAACCGACTCAGTTGTCCACGTCTGTTGCCATGGTTACTATTGCAGTACGAAGTCAAACCTGGCGGAAACCGGGGTTATGTGGATATGACGTCATTAGCCGCGTTTCCACCGCAATTACCAGGAACTATTTGTCCCAGGAACTTTTTTCATAGGAACCTTTTTTGCCCCAGACCGCTTGCTCACTGCATTTACACGCGGGCTGAAGTACCGGTCCGGGCGGGAAGATGACGTTGAACTGCGTGCGACTGCTCTTCCCAGCCTGCGCGTTTGTTTTGAGTTTTGTATGGAGGAGATTCAAGCTTTGCTGCTTTTGTGTGCGATTGGTTTACTAACGAGGTAAACGGCAGAAAGAGACGCGCACCCAAAGCGTATTCAGAAAGCTTGTAATGCTAGATATAAAAGTAGACTTTTGTTATCAGCGGACATTGACCGTGAGATGGATGGGACGAACCACGCCATCGGACAGAAAGAATAGCGTGATAAGAACCAATCAGCATGTTCAGCTCACAAGTCCCACCCCAAAAGTTCCTGAACTCTGAAAAAGTACTACCTCGCCAGCAGGTACTTTTTGGGGGGAAATTTTACCCGGAACTTCATTTAGACCCTGGTTCCTGCGGTGTAAACACACGAGTACCACCCAAAGTTCCTAGTTCCTGGGGAAAGTTCCTGCGGTGGAAACGCGGCTATTGACTAACACAGTCTCATCCCAATCCGTCATATAACTGACGTTTTGGGACGTCTTTTGACCATTCGTCAATATACGACTTTTCAGGGCCCCCTTAAGCGTCGGTAGATGACGATCCCAGGGTCGATCATACAACTGACGCTTACCTTTAACGTCAGTTAGGTGACGAGTTGGGTTTAGGGTTAGGTTTAGGTCTGGGGTAGAGTTAGGATCCCATAACATCATCTACCGACGTTTAGGGGCCCTAAAAAGTCGTATGTTGACGAATGGTCAATGTCCCGTTTCCTTGGTTAAAAATCGCAATTTCTACGATTTACAAATAGTTGGAAACATTTGGGATATTGTAACTAAGCAACTAAACAAAACATATAACATTGGCCTGTTTTTTTTATATTTTACTGCAAAAATCCTGCAAATTGTAACTTTAAATACTAAAAATAAGAAATGCTTCTTGTGTATAATAGCCAACGCGTTCTCATCCTTTAGCGTCATATAGAACGTTATATGACAAAACGGCGTTATACTACGCACATGGTACCCTTTATCGTTTATATAACACGCGCTGTGATGGTTAGGTTTAGGTGTGGGTAGGGTAGAGTAGTCTCATATTACGCTAAAGGATTTATGACGCCTTAGTTCGCGTGTTATATAAACGATAAAGGGTACCATGTGCGTAGTATAGCGCCGTTTTGTCATAAAGCGCTTTATGTGACGCTAAAGGATGAGAACGGGCTCATAATAGCATATTATAATTATTTATAAAAGATTATATGACACCGAATACTGGGATAATGGTATAAAAACTCAACTTTGCCATCGAATGAATAGGAACAGCATTAAATATATTCAAATAGAGAATAGTAATTATGAATTGTAATATATTTTTTAATATTACTGCTTTTACTCTATTTATGATCTGATAAATGCATACGGGTGGACAAGAGACGTTCAAAAACAGTAAAAGAAGGCTTTAACACTTAGAAAAAAAATTCAATGGGTTTCTATAAAGATATATAGTTCCTCTAATGGAAAAACCTAGGTTTAATATATGAAATGCCTGATATAACTCTAAGCGTATCGTTTATAGTTAAAATATAAATACACTCTAAAAATGCTGGGTTGTTTTAACCAAACTTTGGGTCAAATATGGACAAACCCAAACGTTGGGTTAAAAATGTAATTAAAAAATGTAACCCAATGGCTGGGTTTGTCCATATTTGACCCAAAGTTGGGTTAAAACAACCCAGCAAGTTTTAGAGTGTAACTAAATAAATAATTACATACTGTAAAAAGCAATCTGCAATTTCCAACCCCATTGTACATTCACACAAGGGTTTAAGAGGGATATAAACCCTAGGGGGAACACTAATAAACAGAAAATGTATCTTTATAGGGAACATATTCCCACACACCGTCATGAACAGCACCATCTTGATTAGCAAATGTGTAACATTCCTTCGCACACTTTATGGACACTTGTGCGCTGAAGTCTGAAACATCGCTCCCAGTTTGCAACATTAACGGTGTGTAGAGTGAATTTATGGTGCGGTAGACTGGAGGGTGAGATGGGCTATCCTGGAGGTCAAGCTGACCAGGGCAGATAACACAAGCTGATCCAGGGCACTACAGGCCACTGTTCCCCCTCTCAACCCATTCCATGGATCTTCAGCCCCATCCGTGCCTCTTTGAAGTACCTGTGATTTAAGGTTATGAGAGAAGGACTCTGGCGAGGCCTCATTGATCTCCAAGCGTATCGGCGGCTGCGACTCTGCCACGCTTTTGTTGTGAGGAGATTGACCCTATTTTCATCTCTCCGTCAACGTCTGATGACCGGACGGTGAGTCCAACCTCTGGCATCTGGCTTCTCTGAAGTGATGCTGTAGAGTGAAATACTGAGTGAGCGGGATAAACATTTGCTTTTATGCTGAAGGTGCCGGAATTCAGCAAGCAGATCTCGGACATTGAGGACAGCACATGTGTGCTCCAACGGATGGTTGGCTTGAAGATGATTGCGTGTTTATGTGATGAATGGGATTCTTAAACAGCATGCGATTCTACAAATCCTAATCAGAAACTATCAAGGAGGAAAATCGCTTGCCAAATTGAGGCAGATCCAGTTACTCCAATCAGATTGCAATGGTGATAAATGTATAACCAGAAAAGCACATGCCGCAATCGCACACATCAACATTACTTGCTAGCTTGTTGTTCCAGCATCACTGACAAGTGTTTGAGGATGCATGCCATGGAAAGAAAAATGGCTGCGGCGGTTCTTCTTGTCTAATCCATACAGCCAAGCTGCTTTGAAATTTAACAAGCAAAAGAATTACAGCTCCTGAATGTCAAGCGGTTTATTTTCTTTAATGCTACAGGAAGCAGCTGCCATCTACTGTATGTACACAGCCCACCCTCTATCATCCATACGCAGTGCACTCTGCATTGCATTAAATCTCTTCTACAATATAGCAAAGCAGTGCCATGTGATGATCATTCTGTGCGAGCTCAGAGAAAAATTTTTTCAAGAAGTCACACTGTTCTATAGGCTGTTGTTATTCGGTTCAATAGAAAATAAGCAGTAATAATAATAATAATAAAAACAATAAACGTCTTTAGACATTTTCTCTTAGCGTTCATGTTGATTTTTCAAATGGCTTTGATAAACTTTTAATACAGTTTTGACAAAATGATCAAATTTAATCTCTCTAAAAATTTCATGTGGTGTAAACCATCAAGTAAAAATACATTACTGTAATTAGGTACTGTAATTACACATTACTTACTGTAACTGTAAATAAGGTACACATTTCCTACACATTGGAATAATTTGCGTGCACACTTCGAAAACTTTTTTTAATCATTTTTATAATGAATCATTCATAAATATAATTAGATTTTGTCACACAAATGAATGTCAAATTATCCGATATTTGAAGAAAATTATTTATTAACCTTGATATCATGAGGGTTTGCAGCACACATATTTGTTTTGACAGACAAATATATTATTAATAAGCAGTAAAGCAGCTTTGTATTGACAAAATAAATAATGCTTAAAAGGATGTATTTTCCAAAATAATATATATATTTTTTATTACGCTTTGTTCATTGTTCATTGTTCTCAATCCCAAGGCGTCATCTTAACTGACGCTTTTGACCATGCGTCATCTAACTGATGCTTTAGGCACCCTTTAGCGTCCTACTAGTCTAATCCTAAGGCCGTGTGTCCACCAAAGCATTTTTCCATACACTTGGCGTATGTTTTCAATTGGTTTCAATGGGAACGTTAATTTTTTAAACACCATGAGCGTCCACCAAAGTGTTTTTAGCCTTTGGGCGCTTTGGCAGCACAACGTTTTTTTTTCCGTTGAGACGTTTTTTTTTCACTTTGACCTACTAAAAAAATTATGTTTCATCCATTTTGTTCGGTTAGCTCTGCTGGTTTGTCATTGTACAGAAAGAATGTTGTGACAGTTGGTTGGTGTGGTATTAGTCCCCCCTCCTCCACTGTGATTGGCCGGCTGGGTAAAAAGCGACAGTAATGAGTGCTGCGTTTTATCCAAAGTTAAAAAAATTTTTAACTCCTTGCGACCCAATAAAAACGCTGGGCGCTCGGCACTTCAGCGTGAAAAAAAACGCCCAGCGCCTCGTTATGCTCATGGCTTTTAAAAAACGTGGCACACCCATTGAAAACAATTGAAAAAGTACACCAGGCGCGTGAAAAAACGCTTTGGTGGACACACAGTGTTTAAGCGTTTTTTTTTTCACGTGCAAAGCGTTTTTTTACTGGTCGCAGAGAGTTGAAAAATGTTCAACTTTGGATAAAATGCAGCGCCAAAATCAATTTTTTGTATGAAAAATAAATGTTTAGTATGAAACAAATTATCTGCGAAATCAGGTACAAGTAAACTGTGCTGTGCATATTCTGTATCATAGCAACGAAACGTCTTAACGAAAAAAACGCTGCGCTGCCAAAACGCTTTTAAGTGCCTAAAGCACGATGTCTTCAGCAGAGCGTCTGGCGTTTTCAGCTCCCTAAAAACGCTTTGGTGGACACACGGTCTAACCCTACCCCAGACCTAAAGGTAAAGCGTCAGTTAGATGACGCCCTAGAATCACGTCATCTAACTGACGCTAAAAGGCGCCTAGTAGCGTTGGATGTTGAAGCATGGTCAAAATTGTCAGTTAGATGACGCCCTGGGATGAGAATGCGTTGCAGCAAGACAGTTGTCTCAAACAAACGACTCAAAAAAGAACGAGCCGACACGAGATGTGTTGCGGCTTGAGTTTTAGACCTAAGCTAACGGCTCTGATAGCATTTCCAGGAAGCAGTCTTTAGCTATTGTTTTGACTGGATGTATTAATCTATCAGGCTTTACAACAGTTCTCTCAGGTAATTGCTTGTTCATAAAATAATTGAATTATGAAGTCACTTACACAAAGCTCCGCAAATTCCCCTTTGAACTCGAAAAGAGTTTAGTGTGTAGCAGCATGGCAGTCTGTCATGGCCGTTGAGAAGTCGCTATTAAAAAAATTAGTTATAATTGTGAGAAAACATAAACTCTTCATGACCAAAAGATTGCAGATGGAATCTCCATGCCAACATTTCCAAGGAGATGGAGGTTGATGCAGAAACGAGAGTCAGTGTGTTTACTTTGGTGGACATTGGTGTCCTTGGTGTCACTTCAGTGTTGAGATCCCATGCCTATATTGAGAAAAGATATTCTGCAATATGACTTTCCAGAACAAATATTTTAAAGGACACAGTTTCCAAGGCCTCAGAGCTTAGAAACCACTCCACATTAACATTATCTTGCGGTTAAGTTCTGTCACCTTTCAGCAGAGCTCTAACCACTGCAATGCTTGATTTAGCTGTCAGTAGCACTTTAGCACATTTTGGCTAAGGTACGCTGGATCCTCCACTGCAAATGTTCTGTTCACTAACATCACTTCCTAAATCACAGCTGTTTGGTGGAATGAGGGAACAGAGTGACTCAGACGACCAACCCTGAGTCTGAGATCAAGGTCTGTGATGTTGTTTGAGGTTCTCAAAATTGAGTGTGATTTATATGTCATGGGGAAAAACTGTCGGTTTTTGCAATTTTGACAATGATGACCTTATGAGTGGGGAATGGTGGACTCCAAAAGGCCTTTTGGGAGACAAGCTGCTGCTTCATCTCAGACAATGGAGCACTGTACTGCATTTCCTATTATTGCCTTGGATCGTTTTTAAACATATTAGGTCACTGTGATGTGGCCGTTACATATCGCTGCTCTAAAGCTGACCCGCTGATCAGATTCAAATGAGTGATCGTTCTGAGATCAAAAGATCATCTGTTTTTCAGAGAGGCTCGTATGGACTGTGTAGAATAATAAAATATGGATTACATGATTTAAGATGGATGTCACGTTGTCCACTTTGAGCTCTGACCACAACTTTCTAGGATTCACATTCACATTATTTTCCATTGTTAATGGCTGAAACGTATCTCTCTTGAGTAGTTCTTCTTGGCAGTCGCCACTCTCCGGTCAGCAATGGGATGAATTTGGAACAGATTGCAGATTAAACTTGAGGAGGTAATTAGGCCTAAAGAGGAGATAATTTTGCTCCAGCCAGGCTCCTGTTGTTTTAAGTCCTTCTGGAAAATGTGGATTTTCCAATGATGACCATTTAAAGGTGTCACTGTGGAGCCATGGTGAATTAAAGGGAGTCACTACATAGTCTAAACAAGCAATCTTCTCCATTATCAACAGCCTGACAGGATAATAGAGTACAACTGGTCATGTGACGAGGGCTATGGTGACAAAAGACCGGCATCTATCATTTAGCCGTCTGCAACGGCGCACTTTTTTATTAGCGCAGTTTGATTTAAAATGAAACAACGGGAAAATTAGCAAAAGGGAGGAGAGTATAGAAAATGCTTGAATTTGTAAATATCTCTCTCTGTGTGTGTAAAATGAATTTATTTATTTATTATCAAACATTATTTAATTATCGAACATTATTTAAATGTGTTTCACTTACAGGTATTTGTTATCATATTTTACATTTGCAATTGAAATTATCTATTCAGCAGATCAGATGCCTTTATTATTATCACCTTACCAAAGTGGAACAAAAGCAATTTGTCAGAGCCAACATTATTTGTAATATACAATGCCAGATTTAGCAGCAAACTGGATAAGACGAGCAGAAAGGGAGACGAAATTCAATTTTTACATTAAGATGTCCATGTTCTTGTTACAGCCTCAATACCAACTAATTCAGCATTGAGGTACTTTAACGAACAAAGCAAAAACTACCATAAAAGTTCAAGAGGTTATAAAGGTAAATGATTTCATCTGCCTGGCCCAAACTACAGCAATGAACGTGGGCCAATAGCAGCACAATGAGCCGGTCCATTCCTCTCCTAGGTGGAAACGAATAGTTAGAGTCCGTAATCTCCAGAGACGCCTCCAGCTCGCCCCAACCCCGAACCCCCCTCGCCAAGGGCTTTTAAGTGGAACCTTCTGAACATCGAGCCAGCGTTTGCTGGATAGCAGGCAGCTGGACTTTGTCATGCATGACCAGGGACATTCTTGTTAGTGTAGTGTAACCTTTTCTGCACTAACACAGATAACACTGGCACCTAGCTGGGTCCTAATCTGCGTGCAGTGCCCAAGCAAGGGGAGGGAGACCGGGTGGAAGCTAAGAGGTGGTGGTGGGGTGAGTTTAAATTATTCCGAACAGCAGGCCAGCAGCAGTGGCTATAGGGACCCTGGCACCCCCAACACCGGTGGTGACCTCACTACACTGAGAAAACAGATTCCCATTCAGGGACATTTATTGCATATCAGCCTGAGATCCTGAAACCAAACTCCTACTGTAGAACAACATTGGTGCTGTTCCTCAGCCAAGTGCTTGACATTCGCTTCCCTTGTTTTCCTATCGGAATGCTTAGATTGTCAGTTCGCATCTGCTTTATGCTGTCTCTAAAACCTTGAATATGCAAACTGGTTGTTTTTCAAAAGCGGCCCCGACAGCATGAAATATGTAGGCATGTTGCAGTAGTCTGCATCTTTAACTCTTCGCCGCTCGTGCATATTATGCGCCAGATGATCAAAGAATCGAGAGGTTCATCGCTAAAATGTTCATCTAATCTCAATAGAGCTGCAAGGGATTCACTGTTGGTGTGGAGAGCTTAGCTGCTTCAGGGAGAGGGGCCTTCAGACAGAGAGAGCCAACATGTGTACTCCAGATGCCCAAATGCAGAGGTGGGTGTGAGCCACCCTAGTGCTGACAATAATTCGGGGACAGCGGGTGTCAGGCTGAGAGAGGCCTACACCTCATCACCCCGCCGGCTAATTGATTTCCAAATGAGCCGCGGTATTTCTGCACAGTAATCTTGAAAGGCGGTCATAAAAATGTCCGGGGATACAGGGTGTGCCGCGCTTTTATCTGAAAAGCAAAAATGTCTCTCGCTTTCCTTTCCTCTCTTATTTCTACAATCGCTAACCTTTCTGTCTTTCTCTTTTCTTCCACTCAAGCTTTTTCCTCTTATTTGCCTTTTCCCCTTCATGCAGTTCTAAGCTGGCACACCTGATTTTTTTTCTTTCTTTCTCAAATGCAGCCCTTCTCTTTGAGAGCAAATGTCTGAAATGGAAGAACATCCAAATCAGAACCATATTGGTGCTCTTACCACACTCTGTGCAAAAATGTGTGTGTATGAGAACAAAGTGAGTTCTCTACAACTCCAAATCTTAATAGTGTTCCTAAAACAATGATGCATTGTTTTTTCCCATTTAGCTGCTGATTAGGTGATAAATCAGTATGGGGTTTGGTGTTGTGAATATTGGCCATCAGTCCCCAGGTTATTTTGGTAAATGAAAACCAGGGACCATGAAAACCCTTTACCCATGACATCTTTATCTTGTGCTCATGTCATCTTTACCATGAAAATGTGCTGTAATATATTGATGTTTCTTTAAGAAACCTGACAACCATTTTTTTGAGTATAGTGGTACAGCTGTACAGTACAGTGAACATGTGGGAAAGGTTAGGAAAGGTGAGCAAGTGTGAGCTTCAAAATGTTTTTTTTTTCGAATTAATTAAATTAGACTATATTTAATTTACAGTGTTTTTTCAACTGTTTGAACAAGTTAATTGCCTAGATAATTTAACATTGCTTGCAACGATATGAATTCCGCTTCTAGTATGAGCTCAACTTGATTTTAGGGAAATAATTATTCTCCAAAGTCAGCAAAGTAATATCCCTCTTTATTTAATATTTATGTAACATTCATTTTCCTAGAAGTTGAACAAAATATGAACATTTTTGAAAAGTTGAAAATGAAACAAATATACTGTACATTTTATATTTATATTTATGTCATGGCCTCAAAGCAATAATATTTGTATTTCAAACAACTGTGTTATAAAATTTGGTAAAATATATATTGCACTAATATAATATAGTATTATTACACTGGTTGCCTTAATTTTAAATTCATTGAAATGGAAAAATGGAGTTAATGCAGAAAACTCAAAATATTAACTACATAAATTATATGAACTACATAAATTATTGTTGATTGTTGATTTGACAAAATATTTTTTTACAGTGTATATAAATAAAATATATAAATTGCATAAAATCTCAAAAACAAATTTTATCAATTTATTTTGCTTAGTTATATGAATTAGAAGTTACCGCAGTGCTTGATAATAGATATTTCTTTTACAGAAATGTAAGTGATGAAAGGTTATATTGGAAAAATAACAGTAATATATATATATATATATATATATATACATATATGTGTATATACATATATGTATATATATATCTGTGGTTGCCAGCATCATACCGTAACTGTACAGTGTGTTAATGTTTTTGTGTTAGAGCATATAACTGTTAAATTAAAGTTTTATACTGTAGCTGACAATACGGTATTTAGCTGTTCATTTAAAAAACAGTAACACGCCGTATTTTTGCGGTATGATGCTGGCAACCACAGCTGCCAGTAGTTTACCATTTTTTTATTTTTTACAGTGCACTATATATATATATATCTATATATATATATATATATATATATATATATATATATATATATATATATATATATATATATATATCTTAACACTTAACACAATCAAACATATTTTGTAATGAGCTCTGTCATGGAGGAGAATATCTCAAAGCAAACATTTCCACAGATTACTCAAAGCTGTTGTCCTGAGACTGTCACATTTTAAACTTCGGGCTGGGTAGAGACATTATACCTGGCAGAGCTGACAGCTAACTGACCACTTGCGGCTCTGCTGGCATTTTGCCTCTCTCCCTTAGAGCCATCCAAATGTAAATATTTCCTTAGTTACCTTGCTTGTTGATCTGCAGACTATTTCCATATTTATATTGCACTCAAAACATTTACTGAAGACAATGTGAATTGACTAAGGTGTTGTTCCATTAACAGTAACACAACTTTTTCCTTCTTTTTTAGCTACTGTTCCCCACTCAGATGAGGCAGTTAGTGCAAGAAAATTTTAGCACATTGATACAATGTTTAATTTAATGCCACCGCAGCTGTGTGTGCATTCAGGTATATATATATATAAATATATACATATATGTTTGTCTTGTAATTTGCAGTTTTTTTTACATAGTTATTTTTATACCGTAATGTATTTTTTCTTATTTGGTATTATTTGCATAATGCAAAAAATTGGAGCCAAGCCCTTTTTGATGTGTTTTCAATGATTTCAATGATTAACACGCACAACTCCACTCTCTGCAGAGTACATTCTTTGAACCTTGTTTCCTGTTTGTCTTTATGACACTTAATACACAATCCAGACCAAACAGTTTAATACAGTTCCAGCAGCTTTCTGGAACAGAAACACAGTTCATCTAATGCCTCTTTCATGGAACAAAACTGACAATACAAAATTCTATAATAACATTGATAAAATATGATAAAAAAAAACAGATTTGTCAGAAAGCATTAACCTCTTAATGTGTGTGTTTAATTTGAGTAGCGGTTTAAAATAAATAGAAACGAGAGAAACAAAAAACAGAAAACTCTGTGGATGCAGCCTTTATTTACATTTTCATTTTTAAGATTAAGATAATCCTCAAATGTCAAGTATTTTCAAACATATTTTGAAGAATCTATATATCAGAGTGTAAATTCCCTTTATCTCTGCACTGATGGCTCCAGAATACGCAGAGCTTGGTGGCTCCTTCTTATCAGAGCCTTGCTGAGCCTATCATCACTTTTAGGAACTACAAGGTGAACTCTGACCTCTGATCCCTCTCTTCACTAAGATATGGATAAGAAACATAGTTCTCCCAAAACGACTGATAAATGCAAACTTTTAAAAGCACATTTTCACAGAAGGAGTGGGGTCTGGAAATGACAAACTTACTTCTCCTCTTAAAAGTCAACAGATGCATTAGAGTAAATGAAACATCTCCATCCAAGAATTTTATATACAGAGGCTTAGAATGGCCATTTGAAGGAAAAAAAAAAAACATTATGAGATTGGTAAAAGCAACATCATGCCATTGATTCAATAAATCACAGGCAGACCACATCACAAGATGCAGAATGGACAAATAACAAAGTCAGCTATGACACTGTGTCTGTTTCGCATTACGATTAATCGTTGCATATACAATATAACCACGTTATCAACTCTCTCCCCTCTCCTGTTCCAAGAACAACCATATATGCTGGCATCAATTACCCATCCCAAAATTCGGTTAGCTCTTCTTTTCACAAAGCCGAAACAAAAGCCGATGGCTACACAGAACCACACTGGGGCTGAGGCTAAACAGATTAGCACCGGGGCTGCTGGGTATCTGGTGAGTGTCAGCGGTTGCCTGGCCAGTAGTTTGAGTTTGCGCGCGTGTGTTCGTTGGACTGGCTTTGGACGTCCTCTCTCAGTCCTGAGGCTTCATTCACTGATGCGTTGTATTGTGGAGTCGGTTTTGAAATCGGGTTAGGGCGACAGGGAGAGAATTCAAGCATTTGCTCGCTGATTTGATTTAGCAAGGGCAATCGGTCGGGCAGTTTCTCTGATTTATAGCTTCCTGCTTCCCTTTTGCTCCTCACGTTGCCCTCTCACATACAGTACTGGATCATGCTGCTATGGAAGAGGGCACTCGTGCTGACCAAAACATACACGCTTGCAGACGCAGACTACTAATCGAGTGGTCACTAAACACTAGGTTTGTGCTACAGTTTTTGAAAAGTCGCTGTGACAATTTTTTCAATACTTTTAGCAAATTTCCTTAACTCGTAACGCCAACACATTTACAACACACAATTGGCAAAACGGTCAATTTCATGCTCAAAATCACACACTGTAAACTAAACTCCAACTCACAATACACTATGTCTACCAAAAAACTCTCAACTCTCAGGTTTGGGAAATGAGTGCATTTGGTTTTCCTTTGCTGTAGAGATTCAATACAAATATAAAAAATAATGACCCTTCTAGAATAGCAGTTTAGAATTTTTTAAAAAAAAGACAGAGACAGAATTGGTGCAGTAAAGGCTTTATTTGCAAAAGGACATTTCTGCAAGATGCAATAGCTGGCATTTACAGTATAACTATATGTGAAAATACAAAATATACAAACAGAAAAAGCCGTCTGCTAATTATCCTACCCTATCTCACGACCAATTTGTACGAATTCGACGAATGATTTAAAAAAAGTGACTAATTCGTACGACCTTACTCGTACAAATTCTTACGATTTGTCGAAACCCACGTGATGGTTAGGTTTAAGGGCGGGGCAAGGGGTAGGTCATTCGTACGAATTCATAAAATATGTACGATTTAACAAAATCGTACTAATTCGTACGAGTGAGGTCATATGAATTGTTATGAATTAGCCACCTCGTAAAATTCCTACGAATTCTCGTGAGATCGGGCTGAATAATCCCTGTCTTCTCCATTTGGCCACATGTTCTCATCCACATCACACCTGATAAATCGTCTCTGGCAAGGCTTCTTGGGAAGAATCATTTGGCATTCCTTATCCACCCATCCCAGTGTTCTGGGATGTCTTGGCATGCAGCATCCATTGCATCCAGGAAGGACATTTGGTCCTGTGGACGATGGTAAAAAACCTTCCATCTCCAGGCTAAGAAAGGGAAAGGGGAGTAAATGGCAAGGAATAGGGGACATCATCCTCTGATGGGATCAAACCAGCCTGTGACTACACTGGAATTGTGTTCTTATCCTTTGGCGTCATATGGGTGACACCATATGACATTTCAGTCGAAATACTACGCACATGGCACCCGAGTGAGGTCATATGAATTGTTATGAATTAGCCACCTCGTAAAATTCCTACGAATTCTCGTGAGATCGGGCTGAATAATCCCTGTCTTCTCCATTTGGCCACATGTTCTCATCCACATCACACCTGATAAATCGTCTCTGGCAAGGCTTCTTGGGAAGAATCATTTGGCATTCCTTATCCACCCATCCCAGTGTTCTGGGATGTCTTGGCATGCAGCATCCATTGCATCCAGGAAGGACATTTGGTCCTGTGGACGATGGTAAAAAACCTTCCATCTCCAGGCTAAGAAAGGGAAAGGGGAGTAAATGGCAAGGAATAGGGACATCATCCTCTGATGGGATCAAACCAGCCTGTGACTACACTGGAATTGTATTCTTATCCTTTGGCGTCATATGGGTGACACCATATGACATTTCGTCGAAATACTACGCACATGGCAGCCTCTAGCGTCAATATAACATGCATTGTTATGAATAGGTTTAGGTCTAGGGTCTCATATAGGTCTCATATTGCCGCTAAAGGATGGCCGTTTTTTTGGGTTTCTCACATATTTTAGCTCTTTTCCCGATGTCTTCCGTTTTAATATTTTGCCGTAAAATATACCGTATTTTTACGCTCTGACTGTGTTAGACAAGCTCGGACAGATTCGGTTTGAAGTCATTCATCCTCGGACACGCGCGATACGCTGTCACAAAATAACACAGTCTCATCCCAAGAAGTCATATAACTGACGTCTTGGGACGTCTTTTGACCATACGTCAATATCCGCCTTTTCAGGGCCCCCTTAAACGTTGGTAGATGACGATCCCAGGCCGTCATACAACTGACACTTTACCTTCAACGTCAGTTAGGTGACGGGGTAGGTTTAGGGGTAGGTTTAGATCTGGGGTAGAGTTAGGATCCGATAGCAGTCATTCTACCGACGTTTAAGGGGGCCTGAAAAAGGCAGATATTGACGTATGGTCAGAAGAAGTCCCAAGACGTCAGTTATATGACATCTTGGGATGAGACTGCGCTGCACAAAAAAGGCTGTACACAGACATGTGAAATGAGATCTTGCCGGTCTTGTGCACCCAACGTCATTTTTGCCCTGCTTGTGTCAAATATAAAGGCTTTACAACGTGTTCAGCGTGCGCTCTGATCTGTAAAGGTGCACAGACCTCTCCCAATGTCCTGCACTCGGCCTCCGAAGCACCACTAACTCCCCCTCCATTTCCCCAAAGCCCGTCGGTTTCAGAAGATATTAGAGTATTTAAACATTCTCTATGATACATATATATATATATATATATATATATATATATATATATATATATATATTATTTTTTATTTTTATTTTTTTTAAATGACACAATGTCTCTTTTTCACTCACACATATGTAGGCTAGTTATAAACTCTTTAGACTCTCAATGGTTAGAGCTTTATTTTTAAAGTTTGAGGGTAAGAATCGTGTAAAGAAAAAAAAATCCCTTATTTTGGGGATGGATTCCGGGAAATCTCACTTATTTTCAATGTTCAATGTTGACAGCTATGGTTCTGCGTGTTAAATTGATGCTAAAGGGTGCCAAGTACGTAGTATTACGACAAAATGTCATATGGCGTCACCTATATGACTCCAAAGGATGAGAAAGGGCTCGAAATGCCACATTGTGCCATATTTGCATAATTCAGCTCTTTCTTAACAGTAGAATGAAATACAGGGGATATATTTGTGTTTCAATTCACAATATAACAGCTGTTTACCTTGACTTTAGCCTGTAAGGTTAGGTTTAGAACATGGTGTTATCTGTTTCCAACATACATTGTTAAAGCGTTGGTAAATTTGGCAGTAAAATCCATTGTTTTGGTCTTGTTTGAGCTTGTGTTTTTCAAGCAAAGAAGTTCAAACATTATAAATTTGTGTTAATTGTATGCATTTTGTGTTAAAGCAACAAGAAATGTGTTAATAGTATAGCTTACACAGATGGATGTAGTGCTAACTGTTTTTTAGAGTTTTGGGAAATTGTTAAAACTATTGAAAAATCTGTCACAGCAATCGTAAAACAACTGTATTTTAAGATGAAGAAATGCTTCCACGCCCCAGTTAAGGAAATCCTCGATTGCTTTCTGGCAGTCCTCTACAGGCGGTCTCTGAGACTTCTCAACACAACAATATCATTTATTTCTGGCCAGGCAGTTGCGAGGCTGGATAATGGCCGCCTTTGACAATGCCACCCGCATACTGAGAGGGACAGAGGAGATGAAAGCTGGCATGCAGCTAACCTTTGTGTTTCAGAGAGATGATTCTCCTAATTGCTTGTGACTGCACGAATAGCCTTGGAGACGACTGCTGTCCCGGACAGTATTAGGGTGTGCCCGAATGCCTGTGTGCCCACACACACAGTCCCATACAAAAGGCCCACAGAGCTGTAGAAAGCAGAGTGGCCATTGTGCAGAACCACTTCGAATTCACACATGGTAACATGGAGCCTTAACAGTTTCCTAAATTTTCATTGACAGCATTTAGTTCAAATACCACATCACAGCCAATAAAGTCCAGTGTTCTCTTTTTTATACTATATATATTATACAGTACACTGACAAATGAATTATTTATGCTGTAAATGATAAAACATTTATTTTGACAAATATTTGGCCACTTAATATGGATTGGTAGCAAAAAGATGATTATATATTAAACATATTATTTGAAGTGCACAAGGCTTAGGTGTGTGTGTTTCCAAGATACTTGGAATTTAAAATATTTACAACTGAATCCTGTCAACGTTTTCATTACTTGTCTATTGCATTTGAAATCAGCAGTACACTGCAGTAGGTTCTATTTGGTGAATAGTGATGGATGGCGCATACAAGATGTGTTTATGGAAATTATAGCATGACTGTGTTTAGTATGAATGCAATCTGATTGTATTAGATCCGCCTCAACAGCATTGTTGAATAGTGTTCATTACACGTGAACTTCAGAATCCTGGCAGAAATAGTATGTAGTAGGTCATCCATTTTATGAACACTGTGAATTACTCATTTCTCATTCTACTTTTCACCAATAGGTATATTAAAACAGTTGGTGCTGAGGCAAATGATTAGCTCAGAGTAAAAAAAAAGTAAAGTCCATAGTTTTCAGAAAATAAATAATATTATTGACAAAAATGTATGAAAAAAATACTGTGTTGAGTCAGAATTCCTTAGGAAATGAATACGGGTCAGTTTATCCCCCTTGGTCCTTTGCTGTTTCTTTTTCATAAATGGCTTGCCATTGAACTGAGCAGGTGCCAGCTTCCAGCTCTATGGAGATGATGCCCTTTATGCACCCACTATGTCCCAGAGCTGGCTGCTAATGTACTGTCTGCATTTATGGCTGATGTTGGACAGTGGCTCAATCAAAATCAGTTGGTGCTAAATTTTACAAAAACAGTCTCCATGTGTTTTTTTTTTTGTTTGTTTTTTAAGAAACTTGATCTAAGTGAAAGATTTAAAAATTAATTTACAAAATGGAATAATTCAATCTATTACAGAATTTAAATATCTTGGCTTGGTCATAGATCCTCAACTTAAATTTACTAAACATATAAAGAAAATCTCTAAAATAATACAAGTTTTAAGCTGATCAGAAATTACATACCAAACCTGGCAACCCTGCTGTACATGCATGCTATGATATTTCACACTTTGGGTGCAGGCTGTCTGCAACAAAACACATTGGTTCACTTTACATTCAAAATATAAAAATTATGGATAAAAAGCCAATCTGTTATCACTCTTACATCCTCAAGAAATATAATAAATTAAGCTTTAAAACCTTCAGTAATTAATTTTCAAGTGTATTAATAATTTAGCACCCGAGCCACTTAGTAAATTTATTCAGTTTCACTTTATTTGGATGGTCCCTTTAACACATTCAATTGACTATAAATAACATTGCACCTACATCTCTACTAACTCTCACTAGAGTATTAGTAGAATATCAGTAGACTGGTAGGGTTAGGGTTAGAATAAGTTGACGTAGCTGCAAAGTTACTTATAGTCAGTAGATTGTCTAATGGAGGAGCATCACAATAAAGAGTTAGCAGATGTTAAGCAGATAGTCTTAATACTCTAATGATAGTTAGTTGACATGTAGTTGCAAAGTTACTTAGTCAACAGGATGTTCAAAAGGGACCATCAAAATAGTGTTAGCCTTTATTCAAATACAAAACAGAAAAAGAGTTCCCAGAAGCAGCACAAATCATAACTGTACAATACCATACTGTAGGACAAGCTTCACACAGACAGCCTTTTAAGAGCTCTAGACTCTGGAGTTCGTTACCATCTGACATTAAGGACATATCTGACTTCAAAAAGTTCACTTCCAGGATTAAGTTGTGGCTAAAGGCAAACCAAACTAACCATTTTTAAGTATTGTTATTTTTCTCTCTCTCTGTGTGTGTGTGTGTGTGTGTGTTTGAAGAAATGTGAATGTTTTCCATTTGTATGTATTATTTCTAATGTACTTAGAAGGGACAGGAGTTGAAAATTAGCATTAGCTACAAACTCTATATGCTGTGCAAAAGTTATAGGCTTTGTATTGTAATTTGTAACTATGTTTATGGTCGCTGTTAAATAAATAAATAAATAAATAAAATAACAAAAAAATATGAAAAAGGAAAATATGAAAATTTCATTGATCACGGGTCAGAAACAAGTTTTTTTTAAATAAATAATTTTAACTTAATAAAAAATATTTTTTCTTTGATAAAATATATAAAAAATCACAGCATGTTTGGTCAATTTGACCCCTTTATGCTTTCTAGGGTTAACAACAACAGTAAACAAAAAGCATAAAAATATGTTGAATTCCTGCTCTATAATAAGAACAGAACGTCTCTTAGCCAATATTTTTATTATTGTTTACTGTATATTGGACAGTCATTACCAAATAACTCAGTTTAGATTTAGATTGTTAATAAGTTAATAAAACAATCTTAGCTTTTAATTATTACAAATTGTAAATTAAATTTTTAATTTCTATCATCAAACACTCATGTGCGTTCAATTACTTATTTTTTTATTATAGGTACATTTTGTGTTCTACAGAAGAAAGAAGATATACAAGTTTGGAATGACATGATGGTGAGTAAATGATGACAGAATTATCTTCTTTTGTTGTTGTTGTGAGAATTACATTTGATGGTAACCTGTTCAGTGTTACTCAAAGGCATAGGAGCAATGGGTGGTCCAGTTATGGCCCTTTAAGAGCCCTCTTATTTCCATCCACAGCTGTCCTCACCCCAGCCTGCTGTCCAGAATCCAGCCACATATCTACCAGCTGGCCTTCAGTGCCGCTAAAGCCTCTGGTTTTAGGGTATGTGACATCAAGGCATCGGAGCAAAGGCCTAATCACGTTAACATCCACAACCAGACGCTCCACTCATTTGACTAATCAAAGAGAACAGCTCGTTCAGAGAGAAGAGAGGCACTGTATGAGGTACTTCCTATCTCCTTTTCTTATCTGTTCATCCCTGTACAGCACCTATGCAGCATGCACTTAATGTGGCCTGGACTCACTCATTAGCTTCCACATGTTACCTGGAATGCTCTGTTGTGGGGAAGGGTTTGCATGGCATATACTGATAGTTTTATTTTAATTTTTTTAAATATGTTTTATTATACAGTATGTTTTGCTGCGATCAAATTGATACAGAAACAATGTTACTATTGGATAATAAATGAACTTTACATGTCAAACTACACATCTGCTTTGTAGTTGCTTCAATATTATCAAAACTATATATGTTTTTTTACTATTGTTGGTGCTATTTTCAAATAAGTTGATTCTCTTAAAACAAATATCAAAATCACAAAGTATTTAAGTGTACAAAATAAGTGTTCCATCTGTATAAATGTTTCATTCACAGTGCCTTTCATAGTTCTTACCATTGAACTTTTAATTTGCATCTCTTCTTGGTCAGTTTAATACATGTGTCTATTATTAAATCCAATACTGAACTTACAGTAATGGACAATGAATTAATAATTTGGTACACATATAGATTTCGACAGATATGGACAGTTTTCATAGATCTCGTTTGCATTTTCAGATATGGATATCCAAATGTAATTAATCAATTATTTAATTAATTTTACATAAGTAATGTATAGATAGTTATAAAACGGGTAGTTCGAATCCTTGATTCTGATTGGTCAAGAGCTGTGCTTTATTCACGATAAAACACGGCTACGAGCCGCTTCACCCAACGGTTCTATTGATCGCTGCGCAACACTGCGGTTCTATGTTGTTTTTATTTGAGCTTTCATGCATTTTACACACTGGAACGTTGTTGCTATTCACACTCGGGGACTATTTTTTCCAGCGGAAGGTAGGCTTTTTAGTGATTTTACTTTCAAGAAAGTTGCACTAACATTGTTTTTTACTTTAATATTGTGTGGCAACCGTTTTATAAAAGCAATAAGATACTCGAGGCAAGTGCTGTATCGATGAATGAGTAACAGCTGAAGGGGTTGCAGGCACTCCGCTTCACGTCGTGCCTAACAACGCCCTCAGCCGTTACTATTTCACGATACAGCACAGCCTCTCGTACCTTATTGCTTACATCAGCGTTCACAGAGAGAGAGCGAGAGAGAGAGAGAGAGAGAGAGAGAGAGAGAGAGAGAGAGATTTGGGATTTGTGACAGAGCAGGATGTACAGAGAGAGAAAATGTAGTATAGCATCAGATTAATCAGAGATGCATTGGTAGAAGAGAGACAGATTGCATCAAACAGCTTTTTACATTATATGTAGGCCTATGCGGTATGCTGTGATACTGTAACATTACTGTATACTCCCTAAATATCGTAAAGGTCAGCTTCTGTACATTCAGTATGGGACAGAGAGAACATTTACTGATATTGCCAGCAAACTTTTAGCACAAAACCTCACAGGCAGTTTCATAACAGTTAAATGACTTTCATCACAACTTTTTGATAACATATTGGATACTATTACAATCATTATGGATTTTATGTTACATAAGTAGATAATGTAAGTGTATTTTATGTGTAGTTCATCAAAGCCTGTGTTACTGTAATTGTCTTTTTTAGCAGCCAGGGTAATTTAAAACGTATATATTGCATTGTTTGCTATTAAATGATTTTGGACTGTTTAAAGTACTATTAAAAGAAAATCCGGCAACGTTTCCTTTTACAGTCCAGTTACCCATGTAAATACTATGTACTTATTGTAGTAACTACAATTACTGGGTAATAACTAGTACTAACCCTGAACCTACCCCTAAACCTACCCCTGTTCCATGTACTTACCTTATATTAGCCAGTACTTTCTAGGTACAGTAAGTATACTGTAAGTACTGTACTGTACAGCGTTACCGAAGATCCTACAGTTGTGTTTCGGTGATTAAACCAAATGTACACATTACATTTTACAATGATCTTGTGTTTGAAACAATGATTATGTTGAGTGAAATGTGCATACCATTAATGAAAGCATGGCATCAGGTTTTGAAATAATGAGTTACAAATGGGATCAGTTTAGATTTTTCAACTGAGTGTTTTGAAAATGTTCACTTTACTTGTGAAAACATATCAAAGTTAATAAAAAAAACCTGTAAGTCAGAGGAAAAATAATATTAATTGTTATGTTAATATTATAAAGTAATATTAATATATAATTATTTTACAAAAATCTTTTTTGAGCATTCAGAACTCAAAAAGAAAGAACAGTCAGTCTCAGTAAAACAACATTCAAAAATATATTATATCAATGGTCGCATATATATATACTAGTACTATATATATTACTACAGCTGTAATATATATATGAAGAGTGCCATTTGTGCCAAGTGCCATTTGACATTTTCTTCTAAAATGACCATTTTTATCAAGCTTGTATATTTAAGTTCAGTAATTTCACAATGAAGATTACTTATTAATTGTCATTTAAGTGAAAATACTGAACTTAAATATACAAGCTTGATAAAAATTGTCATTTTGAAGAAAATTTCAAATGGCATTTAGAGGCTTTTGCATCTGAACTCTTCATACATATATATGCTTTGTAATTCCGGTCAGTAGTTTTGCAGCATGGACTGCATTCCAACATCAACACTTATCAGAAACTTTTCAGCAGGAGCCATTTCTGCACCTAGCAAAGATTGGTCCTGTCCTGGTGGTGAACGATGTCTATAATGTTAAGCACAACAAATGACAAAACCATCCAGACGTGCACATCAGCGCAGGGGTCAGGGAAGGTAAGGGAAAAGAGGCCCTCTATGACATATCTACTGTGGGAAACAGGGCCGCAGAGATAACCAAGCTTTAGTGTTTCATCTCTGCTCCATCCCATACACATTATCACTGACCTTTCACCCTGCAATAAGAAAGGCTATGTAACCCAGAGAAACACACAGCTGTAAATCTTTTTACTCAGAGCTATAAAAGTGTAGGACATTCAAACAATGTGAATTTTTTTTTTAAAACGAGGGATTTTTTTTTTATTTGTATCTCTTATTTTATGTATCTATAATGTATCAGACACAGTTTCTTTTTGTCAAATCAACTTAAATAATTAATGTGTTTTTTTAGATAACATTACATTTTGAGTCTCCTTCATTGTATTAACTAAAAAAATTTAGGTAACTTACCTTAAGTATATCGCTCTTTTTTTTTTTCTCTGTCCCTCTCTTTCTTGTCTGCTAAATGGAAAAAAATACTGGAGACTAGTGAGAATGGACACATTTAAAACTGAGAAGACACACAGCCACAGGAAATCCCACATATCCGCTAGCATCACACAGTGATAAAGAAAAATGTGATAGTTAGATTGTTTTACTCTTTGGCCTAATGAAACATTTTTCCATGACAAATTATCCCACATGTGAAACGGTGGCTTCTGTTAATTAGTACACAATTATAGCATGAAATATATTCAGAACTGACTCTTTACAGATTGTTCACATCTTCATTGCATGTCTCAAATGACAATGCAAAATCATAGTCCTATTCACTGAGATTATTAGATATTTATCCGACTCCTTACTTATTTAAAACAACAACAACAACAACAACAAAATACTATGTTGTATTATACACGTTGATTTTTTTTTTATATTATAAATATAAAGCATAAAAACATGAATTAAAAATGCCACTTTATTTCAAGGAATATAATGGTTCACCTAAATATGAAATTTCTGTCATTTATTCACCCTTATGCCATGCCAAACCTGAGTGCCGAATAGCATGTCGCTCTTTCTTCCCTGGAACACAAAAGTTGATATTTTGAAGAATGTTGCAACCAAACAGTTTTGGTCACCATAGACCTTAAAAGAGTAGTTCACTTTTAAAAAAAAAACTTTTGGTGATAATTTACTCATGCCCATGTCATCATTCAAGATATCCATGTCACTCTTTCTTCAGTCGAAAATAAATTTTTCTCCATATAATGCACTTGCAGTGAACCAAACGGTTCAACGTTTCAAAAAACAAACAAAAAAAAACAACAAAGTTTGTTTTATTAGCTCAAATTGTCGCCTTGCTCTGTTCTGTGATGCACCTTGCTCTGTTCTGTGATTGAATCTTTCCGAGTTAATTCGTTCATTCGTTCGTTGAATTTACCAAATGACACGAAAAAAGATTTGATTATTTTGATAAACGAGTAAAACCATTTGATAAACCATTTGAGTTTATAAAACTTAAACTTTGTTTATCATTATTATTATTATTATTATTATTATTTAATGAGTGATTGTTTCGCTTGATGAGACCCTTATTCATCGTCTGGAATCATTTAAAGCCATTTGAACAGTTTGCAGTTTGCACTGAAATTGTCTTTTGGACCTTGAACCTTTTGGTTCCCACTGAAGTGCATTATATGGAAAAAAATCCTGGAATGTTTTCATCAAAAACCTTCATTTCTTTTCGACTGAAGAAAGAATGACATGGATATCTTGCATGACATGGCGGTGAGTAAATTATCAGCAGAAGTTTTTTTTAAAAGTGAACTCCTTTCATGGGGGTAACAACAATAATGAAAACAAGGCTGCAAGGATAGTGCAATGGGTTAAAAAGAATGTACTCTTGTTTAACAACCGAATATTTAGCTGACAAAACATCTTTTGAAGAAAGAAAAAAAATTATTTAAACAATTTTGCATAAATTATGTTATCTAGGACCTTTATACTTATGCTTTCCTTTGCATAGACTGCAAGTCTATCCCTCACAGCCTCGTTTTCTTTCGTGTTAATTTAATATGAATTGATGCTTTGAACATCTATCAAAGGTCTATTGATTTCCATATGATCCATAGAAGAAAGAAGGTAATTTTGCAAATTATGACAGAATACTTATTTTTAGGTGACGTATCCCTTTAAATACAAACATTATTAAAGCTTTGCTTAAATATTTAAGTATATTATTTAAACTTTTCTTGAATTTGAAAGCTGGGACATTAACTAACACACAAAACATAATTTATTATTGCAAAGGCAGGTAAAAATGCCCTGGCCTAACTCGTTCAAATGCTGAATGGGTTTTATTTCGGCTAATGAGGTGTGAAGCCTTTGGGTGTGTGTGTGTGTGTGTGGTGCTTCCCATAAACCAAATGTGAGAAACAGCTTGTTTGGTAGGAATTAGGGGGTTACATTTTCCTTTGACCACTCTCTACCATGCCTTCTAATGTAAAACTACTCTCTAAAAAATGCTGGGTTGTTTTAAGCCAGTTTTGGGTAAAATATGGACAAACTCAAACATTGGGTTAAAAATGTAATTTAAAAATGTAACCTAATGGCTGGGTTTGTCCATATTTGACCCAAAATTCGGTTAAAACAACCCAGCATTCTTTAGAGTGTTTGCAGAGTGAATTTTTGTGTTACCGTAAGACCATCAAAACCAATTGTAATGCAATTTAAATTTTGTCAATCAAGTAGACAAAATGGTTTTTGTAACCATCAGCTTGTTTTCCAAAGCTTGTCGTTAATGTGTCTATTTTAAGAAGGTATCGTTCTCAGTGGTTGATTGGTTGCCTGGGCCTCTCTTATTGTCATCTCATTCCTGTCTGTGTCTTGCAGACATGGGCCCCCGGCCCCTTTCCAATGTAGCCATTAACTAAGGTCATTACAGAGAGGCTTTGTCATTAAGACCACATGGTTCTCCTTGAGTCATGCGAATGACTTTTTGCATTTTCATTCAATTTATCGTTTTATTCTGTGATTTCTTCATGGGTTTAGACAAATCTGAAATGATCAAAGCATCACGTTCAAGTGTCAGTGTAGGTCAATGTCATCCTCTCTTTTAACGGCCCTTTGAATAAGACATGCCTATTGTTCTGTATTGACAGCACGTACTTGGACCTGTCAGTCAACGTGTCACAAAGTGCGTATTGACGAACACAGAGGATGCGTTATCGCTGAGAGTAATAAATCCGATGCCGTTTTAATGCGGTGCATTTCAAGTATTTTTACAGCTTTGTAATCGGTGTGATAGAACCCGCCAGAGCTGTTATGACATGGGAAAGTTGCCTTACCACCCAGGTGCTAACACCCTTTTGAGCAGCTCTGCTTAGCATTGGCGTCTCCTCCAAAGCTTTCAACAGCGCTGTTACTTACAGACTCGCAAAGACCTCTGGGAGATGTAGTCCTGCAGAGTTTCGGAAACACAATGGATGCGGATTTGCTTCTTTCATGTGAACTGAAGAATCCGTCTTTGCCTAAAATTGTGCTGTTGTGTTCAGAGTTTAGCCTTAAGCAAAATCACAGGCTGAAAAACACAACAGATCCCTTACTCTCATTGTAGCCGAGCTGGTAAATGCAAGACGCCATCTGTTTTTTTTCAGTGAATGCCAAAAGTAACCCAAGGGGATGGGCGAAGTCTGTGATTGGGTCGGCACCCTGTTGCTTCAGAGGCCTGGTCTCTGTATCAAACGACGCCATGCTGGAGGAAAGACCCCATGGCACAGGGGATACTGTTATAGAGGCAGTGACCTGGATGTGTGTCGGTAGGGAGTGTGGTTTATCTCCTCTCTATTTGTCATTTGTTCTTTTCCTTTTTTATCACTCCTCCCCATTTCAAAAGGGCAGTTTAGTTTCCCTTCCCTACTCCTTCTTGTTTCCCCTCTGTTTTTCCATGAAATCACTCGTCTGTCACCAGATCCTAGCCATCGTACACAATTCAATTGTCTCGGCGGTCGTCGCACAATGAGTTCCTTGTCCTCTTTGATACTTTTGTCTGGAATGAGGCCTGAAGCAAAAGCTGTGGTGCTTTTAAGCACGTTTTAGCCTGAGTTTGTTTTATTTCTGAATTGAAAGTTGACCCAAGTCTCATTCATATAGCACCTTAAAAAGGCCTCATGGACTCCCGGATTTACAACTCACGGTGTTTCCCAAAGGCCTTTGAGGCTATAGTAGACCTGACTCAAGTGATTCCCCCTCCCGCCACCAACACAATATTGAACCCAATGCATTTTAAGCCACTATGCGGTCAAGGCCCATAAAAGCCTAACAGTCTGTGCTGTGGCTGTTGGTGGTCTGTCTTGTTCTTTGGCCTTTAGATGGCAGAAGGGGCCTTTTTTTGTCTGTCTGTGTGTAAGTGTGTGTGTGTAAGTACGTCTTTTGCAGGGACGTCTGAGAGAGAAAAACATCAAAAGGCAACATAATCCAGGTACAGGACTTCACTTTTAACTTTTCAGCAGCTAGTGTCTGAAGCAGCTATAAAACTGTGGCCAATGGGACGAGAAACGTGATTGATGCTGAGCACAGCTTAATTGCTAAGAGATTTAGCTGCCTGTTCTATAATATACTGAAAATATAGAGGCTTTGGGCAAAACCTTTGTATTTCCATAACACATTGAGGTTTTGAACCGGCCACACATTTATTTAAGGTAGTTTATGTTCTGAAAATAATGTTTAGTTTAGCATGCGTTGCTGTCACTGTGAAAAAAGTACACTCTAAAAAATGCTGGGTTGTTTCAATTTTCAATTTTGAAATAACTTTTTAACCCAATGTTTGGGCTTGTCCATATTTGACCCAAAATTGGGTTAAAACAACCCAGCTTTACACTGTAAAATGAATATACTTTATCTTATCAATAGAATTGTGGCAACAGATTACAAGCAATATTATTAATTCAATTTGACAAATTAGAATTGAGGAATTATTCCTTAAAAGTTAACCATTTAAAATGAGTAAAGTTTACACCTATATATATATATATATATATATATATATATATATATATATATATATATATATATATATATATATATATATATATATATATATATATATATATATATATCACTAACAGACGGACGTCAAAGATTAATTAATAACTCTTTTTTATATTGCCAACATTGAAGACACCTGGTGTTAACAAGCAGAATCACTGAAGGAGAAAACCGTCATTTTAAAACAAACAAAACAAACACCAATCACCATAATGGTGACTTAAATTTATGTTTTTTGGCTGTTGTTGTAAGTTTCACTCATATTAAATGGTTACATTTTAAGTAATTAATTTGATTAATTATTACTCAGTTGTAATTTGTTCAATTTAATTAATAATATTACTTGTAATCTCTTTTTTTTGATTAGATAAAGCATATTCCTTTTTACAGTGTAGAGTGCACTGTTGGTTTAACTAGGAAAAGTAAGTTACTTGGTTACATTGAGATAAAAAATTTAAGTTAATATATTATTGGTTTAATAAATAGAAATATTCAAAATATTATGTCATCCGAACAATAATTATCCAAGTTGATTTGACAAAAGAAAAAAAGTTGCAAGTCTTCGAAGTGTTGCTTGCAGCTAATTTCCTTTTTTTAATATTTCAATTAATGTTTTATATACATTGTTTTTCAAAGAGGCGGGGAAAGCAGCTGGGTATACTTCATGTGGCCACCTGGGTTCTTCTCAAGTCTAACCCACTTCCAGAGCACCCTTAGAGGTAAGTGAGAGGGGATTGGGATAACTTTTCCTGTAAGTCTCTTGTTGGAAAACATAGAGGGAACTGTAAGGTGGGGGGGTGAAGGAGTAGGCTACACTTCGGAGATTTCTCAGGCTCTGTCATAATCTTTATTGCATGTTGTGATAGAAAATAAATGTCTCTGGATCATTGAGGTTGACGTGCCAGGGGAGCAGCTTACAGTTTAAGGGTATATGACTGCATAACATCTAGTTTTATTTTTCTCTTTCAGTGTCATTCACATGCAAGCGGGTTTATGGTGACCTGGTTTTATTTTGATCCAGCCTAGAGGGATGTTAAAGACAGGCACTTGAAAGCCTTCCACTAAACCACATGGTTGGAGGGGTTTTTATCTCCACCTAGCGGTTTAATGGTTTTAATGCTGCAGGTGAATGCATTTGCATTCGAAACTTCTCAGTTATCTGATTCGTCAGTGCTGCATGCGCTTGAAATGCATCTCAGCCTATAAATGCAACTTGCGAGAGCAATATTAACTAACCCAATGCTAAAAGGAAAGTGGGGAAAAAGAGAAAACGAAACTAATTTTTATCATAATTTTTGTATTCATAAAATGTGTGCAAGGTGACAAACCGCTCAATTTTTTGTAAGTAGCCTAATCAAAGTTAGGTTATAAAGGAAATGCAGAGTTTCTACCACGGAATTTATAAGCAGAACAATATAAAGAAATGCAGTAGCCTATATATTTGTATGTAATTGTATTTTAAATTATCTTTATTAAGGGTCAACAAGTAAATGCTATTTTCTGTGTTTCTTCGGGATTTTTTTTCCCTGCGCATAATGACTGGATATTAATAATTTAAATAGCCTAAATTATTATAAAACAAAACAGTAATAGTTTACTGCAACAGTAAGATAAAGACAATACAAAATGACACAGAATTATCACAAAAATACCACTATTATTTTTTAATAACACACTGTTGCAAAAACAAAAGTGGTGAAATGAAAATCCAAAATTATGAATACCGCTCTAAATAACATATCCCGTAACCCCATAACATATTATTATTATTATTTATTTATTTATTCGCAAATTTACGGACTTTACAAAACCTAATCCGTAAAGGGCATGCGGTGTAGTAATTTCGACCAATGTCCCGCTCGCCCTGATGGGGGAATGTTATGCCCAGCCAATAGGCTATATTTTAATTTGCCCTGGTTTTGACTTTAAGAAAATTGAACGCGCATATATTACGCACATTCATGAAAACAATTAAAATATGATTAAATCCATTTGTAGTCTAAATTAATGCAATTAGAAAGAAAGAAGAAAGAAAGAAAGAAAGAAAGAAAGAAAGAAAGAAAGAAAGAAAGAAAGAAAGAAAGAAAGAAAGAAAGAAAGAAAGAAAGAAAGAAAGAAAGAAAGAAAGAAAGAAAGAAAGAAAGAAAGAAAGAAAGAAAGAAAGAAAGAAAGAAAGAAAGAAAGAAAGAAAGAAAGAAAGAAAAAGAAAGAAAGAAAGAAAGAAAGAAAGAAAGAAAGAAAGAAAGAAAGAAAGAAAGAAAGAAAGAAAGAAAGAAAGAAAGAAAGAAAGAAAGAAAGAGCTTTTATATTCTCTTTGATATTTGACATCCACTTATTATATTTTTTGTTCATATTTAACACACATTTAATGTCTTCTTTTTACCTATAGTTTACAATGTTAGCATTTTATTTGGAAGCAAACCCCTTTTAATAATAATAATAATAATAATAATAATAATAATATAGGCCTATTCTATTTAGTTATTTGTTTTTAGGCATTCAAAACACTTTTATTTCAGGCCTATTTTAATAAGCTATAATATTATCTCATTTAATTGGCAGTCTGTGGCATCATCGTCGATTGATGATCTTGTACTCTTCATCTTTGGTGATAAATGTTTTAGACAAGCCACTCTTGACATTCTTACTCAATATCCTCGATGAAGCCATAAAGGAGAGGGCTGGATCTGCAGCAGGACCTGTTCTTTCTCAATGCAGAATACCCACAAACTTCTTCACTTCACATTGCGTCCCAAATATAGATTTACAGGTGTACAAAATAGGGCAAATGCAATCAGTTCGCGTCTGCCGAAAATTACTGCCGGTTAATTCACCTCAAAAATGTATGTGTAAACAATTTATGACGTATGATATATTGAAATTACAAACGAAAGACATAGCGACTTCGTATGAAACAGCCTAATTATTTTGCGAAATTTCTTTAGGCTACTTATCGTGTTGTAATTAATTTTTAAGCATTTTATGTAGACTATATGAACCAAATATGTCCTAATCTAGTGTTAAATATTAGCACACGAAGATACCTGCTTGACGCATTCTATTTCATTTCTTTTTCATATTTTTTTGTCAGTTTAACAATGATAAACACCATGACAAATGTTTCTGTCTAATAAGTACCAGATAACATGATTATTACCAGGCTATATTTATTTTGAATAGGACGACAGTAATCGCGATCAAACGTGAAAGAGAAATGGCTTCAAGAGCCATATGTGTCCTTATTGGCGCTCTGTCCTCTGAAGTCATTATGAATGAGCTTTCCGTGAATAATGCACGCACACACCTCTGAGTTTTATTAACTTGGTTTCTTTTTTTACAACGTAATAATGTGCGAAAATAGGGAGGGTTCATAGTCAATTAAGACTTGAAGCAAATCTCTGTGTTGCAGACTGAAGAAGAAAACTCTGATGAAGATAGCCTAATAATAATAATATGGTAATTGTATGGTATTATAATAATAATAATGCAGTCCAACAATCACAATTGACAACATCGACAACCTTGGCTACACGAAACTGCCAAATTAAAATCCGTGCGCTGATTCAGCGAAATATAGGCAGACGAGATAAGCATATTTATGTATCATCAGCCTGATAAGAAAATTGGTTCGGCTATGAAATTAAATCCTTATTAGAAGTACCAAGTTAAAGACTGAGATTGAGTAGATAAAATAGCCTAGCAAACAATTATGCATTAGTAGCATGTGCGCATTTTTTTTTGTCAAAATATGCTAAATAAATAAACAAATATCTAACAGCAGCAACAAACATGCAATTACAGTGTGAAATAGTACAACAATAGCTGTGTCGGTTATCCAAACAGTGCACTTGTGAATGTAGTGTGTTCTCCAGCAGTGCTGCCTGAGATCAAACAGTTTGACACTGGCGCAATGAGCGCAGCTTATGAAGGGTGTCCGAATGCTCTGTTGGGTGCTGGCTGGGGAAATGTTATGATCTTGTAATTACGGGTCTTGGACAGATGCATTATCCAGGCTCAGCGTTGGAGCCACTGGATATTATTGTAGCCAGAGAGCCGGAGGGCCAGACACCTACCATCGCGGAGAGGGGCTGACCCCGCTGGCCCTACGGCTCCCGCGCCATATTACATATTTAAGCACCATGGTTTTCCAAGTTCACCGGCGTTGTTGATTAACAGGCCATTGAGGGAGATTAATTCTGCATTCTCCAAACGAGTTCCCAACAATCCACACGCGGTGAGGTCATGCTGATTTAGGGCGTGGGTTACCGGTAATGGCAAACATATCTAGCCTGTATTAAACCATTAAGGCATAGCATTATTCAAAATATGCAGAACAGCATCCAAACTACGTTCTTTCTTTCTTTCTTTTTCTTTTTATTCATTAATTCCTTCATTCATTCATTCTAGAAGTATATGGCTTGACAAACAGAGTTCATTGCAAATCACTGTTGTCTGGTTTACATGAGATTGACTAACTGCATCTAAGTTTATTTCGTTGCATCTAAGTTTATTTCGGATGATCTACCCAGACCTAAACCTACCCGCGTCATATAACAATAATATCAGAATTTAGAAATCTATACATTTCCCTAAACGTCAGATATAATCTGCCACAATACTGAATTGTAACATCAATCATAAACATCTTTTTTTTGTATGAGTGTCTCATGTTAATTAAATAGCTACAATATTTCATTTTTCAATTTTAATATTTTACAACATGCTGATGAAAAGCTTCTATAAGCCTAATTGTATATACATGTAATATATGGCTACATAATTATTTATGAGAACACACTGATTTAAATCACATTAAACTGACTCAAAAAATAAAAATAAAATAAAAATGCTGACTCTTGTAACTTAAAATAGGGCAAAAGAGTTGAACATTTCTTAACTTATTTTGATGAGATAAAGCAAGGTAAAAACATATTAACCTAATGATATAGCAATGTAAAAACATGTTGTCATAACCTAACGTATATATATATATATATATATATATATATATATATATATATATATATATATATATATATATTTAAATATACAAATATAAATATATATATATATATATATATATATATATATATATATATATATATATATATATATATATATATATATATATATATATATATATATATATATATATACAGTAGGAGGGTGCTTTCATAATGCTACAAGAATGTGAATTCATTTTGTGAACATACACATTTTGAATCACTCACCCTCCTTATAATGGACTGTACGCTATTCCTTGACAAATCCGTGCAAATCGCCAAAACAACATGCAGAGGTTCAGTTGGTGTAGTGGTTGGCAATAGGCCTGTACCTGTAGCCTATATAAGATGACATGCTCTACATGAATGTCTTCCATCGGCTCTGCGGTACTGGAACAACTCTTTTCTTAATCCCACAAGTGTCAGACACCTGCAAACGTCAAGCGTCCTGTATGGCATGATGTGACAGTGGACAGCCCCTGTCAAAGAGATACAGCCTTGTTCATAAACAATCCATAAAACAAACCTCTGCGATAATATTCAAGATGGGTTTCAATAACTCAACGTGCTTGTGAAGGCCATCTGTACGTGTCTCACATGAAAAGCTCACCTCAGACAGGTAAAGAAACAGCTCTCAGGTCCAGGAGCATTTGATGGTCTTAGACTGGTTTCTAGCACAAGCTCACAGCTGTGGCACACCTGTGGCGTTCTGTGAAGGCCATTTATAGTGTGAATGACAGAAGATTCTATCTGTGCATCACGGACCTGAGACAGGCAACATGCTCAGCTCATTTGGGAAGCTCATATCCAACTCCACTGTTATCTTAGATCGGATCTTATGATGTGCGCTCATAAAAAATTTTGATCAAAGGAACATGTTACTAATACTCTTCTGAGAAACAATCCTTCCCTTTGATAGTGCCTTTATGAAAAGTTGAATCAAATCTGTAGTCTTAGTCTTTTGGTCTGTCAACAAAGTTTTGCCAAAAAGTACTATGTTTTACTCATTTTCATCATTAGGCTATTTAAAAAGTGATCAGTTTAAAAACTGCACAGTTTTAGGATTGACTACATTTTATAGGCCTATGCAAATACTTTTGTGTGTAGCTATATATGGCTATATGAAATAATATAGCTAAGCTATAATGATCTAGATTTTTATTTATTTATCTGGATATACCTATTGAACTTTTTTTTTTATTTTAAAGGTGGGGTAGATGCAGAGTCTGTTGAATAGCCTGTAAGGGTCATTTCATGCAGAAACATTGCAAAGGAAAACGCTGCAGTTACAGGCACGTCCATCATCAGCACCACAGTTGATTGCACTGGCCTAAATTCCTGCATCCAAATGAGCATAACCAACAGGAGGTAAGACATTTTAATAAGCTAAAATAGGGCAGGCCTGTAATAAATCCTTCTCTGTAGGATTTTAGGTGCTGGTTAAAAAAAAAAAAAAAAAAAAAAACATAAGCGAGCCTATATATGCTTTTATCTAGTTTCAACTGGTCTCACAGCCTAACCAAACATGGTTAAATTAGCCAAACCAAGGCTTATGTTCAAAAATCGTCTATACTCAGGTCTCTGGCGAGTTTACAAGTGCCCCAAACCTTAAACCTGTTAAACCAGCCCAGCCTGGCCATGTTGGGATACCAGACTGCATTTCAGCACAGAAAAAGTAATTCATCGCATTGTCTCAACAATGACACATATGTGACGTGACCAAGGAAGCCAATCAACCCAAATAATCACTCACTCAGAAATTCCTGATTATTTAGTACAGAAACCTAGCTAGCTATTGCGTTTAAGGAGGTAGTCGGGTGATGGAGGGGGTGGTTTGCAGGAAACAATTATAGAAACAGGGGTCTATAGAGTCTGGGTTATACCCGCATTATAAAAGAAGACACCTAGAGGACCAGCCTAAACAACCTGCCGTCATCAGCTATAGCTCCACATTCATTGGCTATTTGTAATTTACGTAGGATTATTTCAAAACTCGCATAGCCTATTCAGTGCGAGATCATAAAGCGTTTGGCTTTTGAAATTAAATTCATTTAGCTTATTCGAAACAAATATAGACGATATGGTAAACCAGGGCTTAAAACCGAAAAAAGCAGACACGCTTAGGCCTATTAATCGCCCTGTCTCCATTGGATCTGCATCAATGGCCCCTGTCCTTCAACACAGAAAATGTCAAATTTATCGACTTCAAAGACAGCAGATGTACGTCGAACTCGCCTTTTCCAAGGCACAGACAATAAACTTTATTATTAAACTAAAACCCCCGAAATCCAATTACTCAAGACATCTATAAAAGCGGAGACGTTAGGCACTTGTGGTTCTTTTTTTTTGTTTTTGAGCATCATGACTTTTGGCATCTGCTTGGCATTCATACTCAAACGATTTGCGTGAGAGTAACAGTGATAAAATACTCGCACAGAAGCATAGCCCATCCAAAATAATATTAAAAATATAACACATTTTATATATATATATATATATATATATATATATATATATATATATATATATATATATATATATATATATATAATTTTA
Source organism: Hybognathus amarus (assembly GCA_030378365.1). Classification (NCBI taxonomy): domain Eukaryota; kingdom Metazoa; phylum Chordata; class Actinopteri; order Cypriniformes; family Leuciscidae; genus Hybognathus; species Hybognathus amarus. Next base: position 452,352 of record JAQIUQ010002032.1, read on the forward strand.
TAAATAAAAATTATATAGCCTATAGGCCTATATATAATTTTTATTATGTCTTTTTTTTCTTTTTTTTTTTAAAGGCTATTCCATATCTCCGTGAACAGAGAAGTGTCAAAATGCATTTTCTCTGGGGTGTCAGGTAGACCAGACGCAATTTCAGGCGTCAGAGAGGCTCGCGCTGTTGTTGAGTCAGTTGTATTGATGAAATGCAGTCATAGCGAAGGCAAGGACTTCATCAATCATGCCAAATTATAGCCAAAACTCTGCCATTAGACCTGAGAAACATAACGTCACCTCAGATAAACAACATTTTAACTAGGCTACATGCCTTTGATAAATCCATGAACAAAACAGAAAAAAATATGGGCCTGCTGCTATAGGTTATATACTTGCAAAAATAACATGCATTTTGATTGAATAAAACTTTTATTGTTTTCACCACTGAACTGGTTGATGACATATTAGAGGTTGAGCAAAGTAATAAAATGAATCATATGTAGGCTAGTTCATTTTACAGAAGGAGGGAAACCGAGGCCAGTTGTCACACTTTTTACACAAATTTGTTAGAGTATTATTTTAAAAGATAATTTATGGGCGCATTTACCTAAAAGTTTTGGCAACAAAAATAGCTAGGCCTACTGTTATTTGTTGTTCTCAAAGTAACTGCATAAATTAAAACACATCAACTCATATAAAACAGCGCAGCATTTTTTAGTCATTATTGCTTCTTGCCTAAATCTTTGTTAGTGCGTTTATATAGGCTATATTGAAAGTTCAATTTGGAGGATAAATTTCACAACAATTTTACTTTATATTTAGTGAATTGCAAACGTTTGCGATAGCCCCAGTCGACTGCATAATTTACTCATACGATCAGTTGCTGTTATTCAATTTCAAGCAGAAATCTGTAGGCTATACTTCCATTTAAAACTGGTCTCATTAAATCTTTTGTTTAAATTTTAAATTTATTTTTTCAAACATTTGCCGCCACCCATGAACTGGGATTGGAAACGATCATTTTTGCGATGTCTTTCTCATGCAGAAAAAAATTCTAATTTTCAGTAAGAAATAATTTCATATTACTTTGAAATAGCTTGCTTTAATAAAGTTAGTCGCACAATTTATGTAAATTCCAATTTCCCCAAAAATCATTAATCAATTAATGCAATACCAAAACTCAGAAAGAAAGAAAATGTCATATTCAAACAAATGCATTGCTTTTGAACTGATAAGGAGTGGACACACATGCACACGTGACTATGCAAGCAGTGACATTTTTTACGTTTTATTTTTTTAATACAATCTATAAGTGCGTTAGTCCATGGTATCGTTCTGAAATCTATACTAAACAAATTCGTTCTGCTATTTAACTAAGCAGATTTGTTCAAATAGAATTGCATTTTCTGGATAACCAATAGAATGCTGAGCACATAGTGAAAAAAAAACAACAAAACAAAAAAACAAACAAGATGAGCTGTAATCTCTTATTAAAATTACAGTTAATTCAGCACTGGATAGCAGTGGTTAGAATAATTATAATTATGTAGCATTGTGACATGGTAAATATTAAAAGAAAAAAAAGTGCAAACCAGATTTAACTCTTTTAATTGAGGGAAAAACCACAACTCTTAGTTAAAATACTCCAAAATAAATTTTAATGTTTATAAATCTCTATACTTAAATATATACATTATGTGCAAATAAAATGTTCAACATTAAATTAAACTATGCAGAGCGTGTGAATAATAGTATCATTCCTTATTATTGTGTATATGTAGTTTAGTATTTAATCCTCTCTATTGGCACCCAATTGTAGAAAACCTAAATAAAACACAAATCTGAATAAAAGAAAGAAACAAATAATTAACCAAAAGACAAGACATCCAATTCATTTTTTTTTTTTTTTTTTAGAAAAGTTCCTCTTGGGTACTTAGATGTTCAGATGATACATAGAGCTGATTTCTCTATATGAATTATGTGCATGTATATAATTCATATAGCATTAGGAATCAGTCTAACATAATGTCTACATGTTGTTAAAAAAACTATTGAAAGGGATATGACCAAAAGAAGGTACCAAACCTACGAAACATACGTGATAAAAATTCAGTGCATACAATGTCTCACAGGGTTTTACTCTTCTCAGGGAAGATGAGACTTATGTGATGATGCAAAAACACAAATCCTCCTAAAACACAAAAGTGCACACACAGAGTTAAAATAAAAAGCTTTTGTTCATTTCCAATAGTTCTGCTATTTTAGCCTGTCAATCCTTTAATATCACAGTGACTGGATTGAGTGTCTTAGACTTGCCTGAATTTTGTAGATATGGAAAAAAAAAGCTGACATTCATTTGATCTAATGAGAGGTTTTCAAATTAGAACGAGGAAGAAAATAGATGTCGTTGTAAATATGACGCAAGCCCCGTTAAGTCTACATTCAGCCTTTACTGACTTCATAGCTTATCTCATATATCTTCATGTAGCTACATACCTACTTTTGCATGTTTAAGCGGTTTCTTGTAGGTAAACCGTATCGCTACCATTGCTAGCCTGCTAACAACTGACTTGCTTCACTGATTCTTCACAATGTGGCCGTCCTCCAAGTCTGTAATGCAGCACATCATATAAGAGCTCATAGGTCTTCACTTTAAAACGAGTTCTGACAGTGATTCTTCCAGCTTCAAGTGGAATCTAGTGCCAGCTCTCTCTGACGTGTCAAGCGCTGTAGTGCCTAGGCCGCCACGTGGCCGATCAGATAGATGTTGTCATAGAGGTGGCCTACAAAGTCCTTCGCTGATGTTCTGAGCAGCACGCCGTGTGTTTCGATAAACTCCCTTTTGGACATCTTGTTCTTTACGTGAGGGCTGGTCAGATCGATGGAGAGAAGGATGAGGGAGTAGCACAGCACGTACACAGCATCTGCAAACCCAGAGAGAGAGAATGTAGAAATGATTGCATTATGCAGAAACAGTAATAATATTTCACAATATTACATTTTAACACAACTGGTTTTGGTTTGAATATGTTTAAAAATGCAATTTAGTCCTGTGATCGCAAAGCTGAATTTTTAGCATCATTGCTCCAGTCTTTAGTGTTACATGACTCAGTTAGTATCAATTATTATTGGTGGTGAATTATTAATAATGGTTCATATTATTTTCAATATTTAGAAATTTGCTGCTTTATATTTTAGTAACATTTGTGGAAACTTTTAAATTTTGTGTCTTTGAGATACAAAGGTTCTTTGATAAATAGAAAAAAAACAGCATCTATTTGAAATAGAAATCCTTGGTAACATTATAGATGTCTCCACAGGCACTTGAATTAATTTAATGTATTGGTTAAATTAATATATATATATATATATATATATATATATATATATGAATAACTTCAAAAAAAAATTATATATATATATATATATATATATATATATATATATATATATATATATATATATATATATATATATATATATATATATATATATATATATATATATATATATATATATATATATATATATATATATATATGTAATTTTATTTATTTATTTTTATTGCCCCAATAATTGCCAAAATTATTTTTAAATGATTCACTCTTTCCACAAAATATTTTGCAGCTGTTTTCATCATTAATAATAAGAAATGGCAAATGCAAAACACACTGTAAAACCCAACAAGCTAACTAATTTCATTTGAGGAAACCGATTGCCTCAATTCATTTAAGTTTATAAAAACAATAGTTATGAGTACTCTGAACTTGTTTAATTTGAGTTCACTAAAACAATAATATTGCTTAAAACACAATTAAACTTTACACTGTATTTAATACTGTATATAGCTGAAACTTCACTTTATTGAGTAAAAACAGTGCAGTTATTTTTGTAAGAATGTTTTTTTTTTTAATCAAACGATTTCTATCGATTATTCTAATTAATTAACTAATTAGTCCAAACCTTTGACTGCCCATATATATATATACACATGTATATTGAAATGGAAACAATATGAGGAGATCACAACTCGGCTCTGAACTCGGTCAGTAATTTATAATAAATCTTCCTGCTTGTACGTGCTACTGTATATACATGCACTACAGGTCACATGTCATTGCAGGCAGTAACTCTGATTGGTTGGACTCAACACAGGGCCCTCTTCTGATAACACTTTAAGCCAGCGGGCTTAGCTCGGCTTTAGAAGCAAACGGCAGTGTTAGTACAAGGATTTCTCACATGTTGCTCTATACAAAGACAAGATCATGCAGATCTGCAGTTAATAAAAGTAGTCGATTCAAATCAATACACGACAATAATCCTGCAAGTTGTGATTTGCATGTACCACAATTAGAACCAGTACTTCAACTTCAATTGTTGCCTATGGCAAAAATCTCTGAAAGTCACTTGTGACATGCTGTACATGTCTGACACTGAGCAAAGCAAACCACCGTGATCTTGATGTTGCAATTACACACTAGATCACATCGTAGTATAAGTGTTGTACTGGCATCTGTAATGACTGTGCTGTAGTTCTCTTACCAGGACTTAAACCCACTTCCCGGACCAAAGTGGGGTTGCAGGCACAGAAACGATGAGAAAACTTAGTGATGAGGGTCTCCAGGTACTCTCCTCGCTCCTCTGGGGCATGAATGTGTCTGAAGAAGTCCCTCAGTGCATTAGGGAGGAACTGGTTACTAAAATTATGAAGTGTGACCAACTCATCCAGGACATCTCGCCTGCAATCACAGGTAAGTTAATCAACATTTTTAGTTATTATCAGTAGCAGAGTTTATATATATATATATATATATATATATTATACACACCTGTGTGTGTGTGTATATATATATATATATATATGTGTGTATATATATACATATACATATATACATACTATATTTGTGTGTGCTGTATATAATTATTTTGTATATATAAATACCTATGCATGCATGTATTTAAGAATTATTTGCGCTTAAATTCTGTATATATATATATATATATATATATATATATATATATATATATATATATATATATATATATATATATAATCTAAATTATTTAAATATAAATATTTTATATATGAATAACACACACATTTTCTTAAATATATACATGCATGTGTGTGTATTTATATATACAAAATAATTATATCCAGTACACACAAATATATTATGTAAACACAGACTTTTATTTTGGATGTGATTAATCGCAATTAATTTTTGCACAGCCATAATATATATATATATATATATATATATATATATATATATATATATATATATATATACAGTGTTTGGTATAATGATATAAAAATAAAAGGGAATGAAAAAATGAGGAAACAAACCGTTCATCAAGATAATTCCGCAACATCTTCCAGTTGAGCATTCTGGTATAGAATATAAACTTGGCAATTTCCTTCGGGTGGTCCAAAAGAATACCTCTGAACATGAAGTAACTGATACCCTAAATGAAAGAACCCACAAAAAACAGGGTGTGGGGATTAGGGGAAAAACTGAAGGTGGGGCCGAGCTTTTTTGCCAGAGATTCGCGTTTAGTCCGGAGCAAGGCTATCGCATGTCCTTTAAGTGGACAGCTAAAGCTTTGCTAATCTAACCTAAGACACGAGCGAGGGGGAGTCAAGACATTCAAATGCATCTTTGAACAGAAATTATGTTTTAAGAGCAGCTTGCATGAGAGAAAAGCCATTCATTTCGTTTTAATCCGGGTTGTGGTCTAAAAGTCTATGTCATGGGCCATTATTCATTCTAGGTGAACTTGTAAAAATAATATATTTGGTCTGCAGTATGAGCATTGTGGGAATTTACAGGGTGGAGGAGAAAACCATCATATTAATCATAGCTGAGGTTGGTCAGAATTGTGTTTCCAAAGCACACTGTGGCTATGATCATTTCTCTGTTCTTTGCCCGTTTAAACATTAAATGGCTCGGCAATATAATTACAGAGACATTATTGTGGCGAGACAGAACAAAAGTTTGTATTTTTTTGTACCTCTTGCGGGTTGGCGTTGAAGGTTAAACTTCCTTCCATCTAATTCCATATAGAGCTTTCTATAGGAAAATCCACATGGAAGCCTTCGATTGTATATGGAACAGTGACCCCAAGTGGACTTGCACAGGCTAGAGGGCAGACAAAGAAAAACAAAGGAATGCTAAAACAGGAAATAGGTAATATCCCTATTTTTATTTATTTCATAATATTAGGAAATCTAAGAGCTGAAATAATGAATACAGTTTAGTTTGCATCAAATCCATTGAAAGAAACACTATCCTCCCTTATGCAGGTCTCCCTGAATTATTCTTGAGAAAATACTGAGATTATTTCTTATATGGAAGATGAACGCATCACTGACCCCTGCCACAGGTACTCGTCATTGCCCAAGTCCTGCCACACACAAGAGGCCAGGCACAGGTCGGTAGCATTCAGGTAGGAGAGGATGGTGATGCTGAGTTCGGGCGGCAGCATCTCAAGATCAATGAAGCCCTGCTCCTCTTTGCCCCTGCGGACACGCAGCAGGTGACTGATATCGGAGCCGGGGACCTGGCACTGTGGTGTACGGCGCTGCTGCAGCGGTTCGAGAGTGGGGGACCCATCCTTCGGCCCTGCTCTCTCTCCTGCTGGAGGAAGCACTGCTCATTGTACTGCTGCTGCAGCTGCTGGTTCCTCACCACCCTCCACAGAACCTGACCCATCTGCAGATCTGAAAACAAATATTTAAAAATGCATTTCTTTGCTATTTTCAAAATACTTGCATACAAGTTTGTGTAGCTTAAGAAAACAAAAATCCACTACACCAACTTTAAACTACATGAAAATTACTAGTCTTCAGTAATGTGACTCTTCAGAAATCATTCTAATAATCTAAATTGGTGCAAAAGAATCACTTATTATTATTATCGCTTTTTTATATTTTTGTGGAAACCATGATACACTATTTTAAATTGGCAGTGGCTCAGTGGTTCATGTAGGTTGTCTGCAAACCGAAAGGTTGGTGGTTCAATCCCAGTTCCACCTGACCAAGTGTCGAGGTGTCCATGAGCAAGACACCTAACCCCAGCTGCTCCCGACGAGCTGGATGGCGCCTTGCATGGCTGCCGTCGCGTCGGTGTATGAATGTGTGCGTGAATGGGTGAATGTGAGGCAAATTGTAAAGCGCTTTGGTGGCCATTGGGTCTATGAAAGCGCTATATAAATGCAGTCCATTTACCATTTTTTACCATTTTAAATTCAGCTTTGCCAGCACAAGGATAAAGTACATTTTTAAATATGTTTAATAGAAACAGTTATTTTAAAGGGATACTCCACTTTTTGGAATAGGCTGATTTTACAACTTCCCCACAAGTTAAACAGTTGAGTTTACCCTTTTTGAATCCATTCAGACGATTTTCTGATTTTTAGAAGAACTAAGTTTCTGATCTCATTGACTTCCATAAAGGAAAAAAAAATATACAATGGAAGTCAATGAGACTCATATTCTTCTAAATATCAGAAAATCGTCTGAATACATTCGAAAATGGTAAAACTCAACTGTTTAACTCTGGGGAATAGTAAAATTAGCCTATTTCCAAAAAAAAAAAGTGGAATATCCCTTTAAATTGTAATCATATTTTTTCAATATTGCTATTATTACTGTTTTACATTACATAAATTCAGCCCTCAGTTAGCATAAGATACTTAAAAAAAAACAACCTTCAAACGTTTGATCAGTAGTGAAAATAAGTTTTTGTAAATCATATAATCTCGTTTTGTATTTATTTATTATTAAAGGAAAGCGTTGTGTATTAAGCCTCTGCCTTCTGTTCCTCCAAACTAAACCAGAGTAATCCACAGGCCTCAAACTCTCAGCACATTATTTTTTGATTTAGATCATTGCTGTTAGGTCCCCTAATTCTTTGCATTATCCGACAGAGCAAAACAGCCCAAAGGAAACTGTTTTTAGTGCTAGTGTGCAGTAGTCCTCAGGGAAATAAAACCTCTGATGGCAGCTTTATCTCCACCTGCAGTAGCACTAATCCTCTCTCTGAGTATATGCATTAAGCCTTTTTATGTGGCCATGTCTGACTCCCTCCAAAGGCCTTTCTCTCTAAAACATATCTTAGTCTATGAGAAGCCTTGTTGTTCTTGTCTTTAATGGCCTCTCTGAATGCTCTCGGGTCGCTTTATTTGTCGCAGTCTCTACAACAGCTTTTTTCTTACTGATCTTGACGTATTCCTTATTCGGCACTGATGCAATGCTCCTTGGCATTCTGTAGGAGGAGCTTGGGAATTCTTAGACCTGCTTAAAACATGGAACGGAAATCTGAACAAGGTCAATGAACTCTTACAAGTAATTTCCCTCTGCTTTGCCTAACGGGCAGAAGCTGTTCTAAAATCATTACAAAACATTTGTCCTCATTAAAGTTATATAATTATATTTTTTAATGGTGGATTAGCTCATCTAACTCTTGTCTTTCCATTAAAAGTGAAAGTAAACAGGTCTTGGCAACTCCATGCATGTTCTAATTGTGTAACTCTTGACAACAAAAACTATTTAAAGGTAAACTGGACAATAGCAAGCTGGAAAGAACAGCTATTCAAGAATACAACAAAAGTACCATTTACAGGATCTAAAAATAAATTTTAGGACAATTGAAAAGTACTTAAAACGTATGTTTAGGACCTGACCCTGACCTAATTTTTCTGCTTTTAATTAAAAAAAAATTAGATCCTATAAATGTTACTTTTGTGGGATTCTTGTATAGCTGTTCTCTCCAGCTTGTATTGTCCAGTTTACTGAAAATAGTTGCTGTAAATAGTAAATATGAATTCTCCTTTGTTCCGGAAGAAATCCAAAAGGCTACTGATACTATGCAAATAAAGTTTATTAGCATAGTATCAGTAGCCTTTCAGATTTTTGCCGGAACAAAGGAGAATTCATCTGACACATTAAAAGAAGTAAAACTACATACATGTATATATTAGCACACTATTTGAGATTGTGAATTATAAAAATATATATTATTTAGTGTGATGACTGACATACAAATCGAGGTTTTCTACAGTTTGTATTTTTAAGCAATGAGTCCTCTATCATGTTTGGCTGAAGCACAAAGGCCCGCCTCGCTCTAAAACAATAAATGCGGAGTTGACGTCACGCCATGTTGCATTATGGGTCCGCCGCCATATTTACAGGATTGCGCCCAATACCGCTGTATTTAAATGCATGTTTTGGAGGCTGTGTTTGGATTTTCTGTCGAGATTGTAATAAATGTCGATATGGTTGTTCAGTTTAACTGCCATAGCATGTCACACGATCGTTCAGTGAGGAAACCGAACAACGGAATACGTTTTTTCACCTTTCTTTCTTGGAAAAAACAATAAGGGAAGCAGGTCGAGGAGCTGACGAGAAGAAGCCGGATCGCGTAGGGGATGAGGAAGTAATGAGGAAAAATGCAATAATGAGGAAAAACTTTACTTAATGTCCTCCACAGCATACTATGTTTGTTAAAAGTTGTAAAAAGCAAGAGGTTGTGTATTGTATATTCATCGATGACTAACAGTTAGGAGGATAGTTGACTTTGTGGTTCAAGTTCATGTTAGCAGATGATAAAGCTAGGACACATTGCATGAATCAAATTATATTTATTTTGTTTTCAATTAACAATTTGCTTTGATATTCTGTACATCTCTTTACATGCCTTTCTTTAAAACGTTTGTGAATCATATTTTTATATAACTGCTTAATAAATACATTAAGTGACTTCTCTGTTTCTGTACTGATTGCATCCGCAAAGACCCTTTAAGTACACAAATGGGCAAAGATACATCAAACTATTTTAAAATAAACTACCAAATACCCTCATTTTTACACGTGTCATCAACATTAAATGATGACAATAAGGCACAGTTGTATTTAACAAGTTACCACATCTTGTGGCATTATAAAGTAATGTACATTGTTTTTCTTGCACAACCTATGAAAACTCAACATATAGACTGAAAATAGCAAGTTAACATTAACTATGAGAGCTACTTTTCAGGTAAAATAGCTTGAACTTTATGTACAATAGTAACGTTAATCAACTTAGCATAGGCTTCGAACACCAAAACTAAATCAGATGTATCAACGTTGTTTATCGCGGATAGTTTGTCCAA
>JAQIUQ010002032.1:467500-522500 GCA_030378365.1 Hybognathus amarus
GCTCAGATGGAGACGGGGAACGGGTGTTTATGGATGAGCATGTGGACTAATATTTGTACATTTGAACAAAACTGGACATAAAACACTCACTCACTGTTTGTTTCTCTCGTCAGTAGTATCATAACATCACAGCGCAGTCATGATACTTCGCAGGAATGTAACTTATTGTAATTAGTCCTTTTTAATCGACTATATCTGTGTTTATTCTACATAAAGGGGTGCGCCCTGTCGTCTTCATCATCATTATCATTTTCCTTTTTTATTGTGTTTTGGTCAAAGATTTTCGAGTTAAAGTAGACAGCGCACTGTTCTGTCTTTATAAAGGGAATGTAAGTTGCACAAGTCCTATGTGATTCATTGGATATGTTTAAAAAGTCAGGGGTTCATCTGCAGAACAGTGTCGTCAACACCACTATGTTGACCTATAAGAGTCCGTTTGTAAAATACTATTGATTTTGTTCGTGACTATTTATTTTACAGAATTTTAGCTGAGATATAGGACTTTGTGCGGTGTGTTTTGTAAAATGCTTTTCAGTGCAAATTGGTCTGTTTATATTTAGTTTTGTTTTTCGGTCGTTATAAAATGGCTACAGTACTTTGACTTGTACCAGTAAAGAACTTTAATTTTGAGGATATTTGTCTTTTTTTTTATTGAAGTGTGGTTTAAATAAGCTCATTTTTATAGTCGTAGATGTTCAGACAAAGTCATACCAGTTTGGAACCACATGAGGAGGGTGAGTATTATGCATGATTAATTTTCATGTGTACTTTAAAATGATGTGCGCTCCTTCAGATATGATTTTTTGGCACACTGCAGTTTCAGTATGACCCCAGCGATATTGCAGTCTTTGGTTGAACTGTTCAAATCTCATCACATGACAACCAAAAGACATGGTTGAGTGTTGGTAATCTCCTCTGTTTGTCTCTGAGCCGTCCAACACATGCATGTAGCAAATGATGGCCCTCATTTTGCTCTTTACTAAATTATATTTCAATGTATCTACGCCGACCTGCTATTATGTAAGGCCAGGGAGGAGTAAGAGACATCACCATAGAACATTACATGAACATTAACTGGGTAGGCCTTTATAACAAAATGTTCAGAGACATTGTGAACACTACAGTAAAGTCAGAGGATAGATACTTTATAGAGCTTCACTGCACATTTAATGTAGGTAGGTAGGTAGGTAGGTAGGTAGGTAGGTAGATAGGTAGGTAGGTAGGTAGGTAGTTAGGTAGTTAGGTAGGTAGGTAGGTAGGTAGGTAGATAGATAGATAGATAGATAGATAGATAGATAGATAGATGAATGGATAGATAGGTAGGTAGGTAGGTCAGTAGGTAGGTAAATAGGTAGGTAGGTAGGTAGGTAGGTAGGTAGATAGATGAGGTAGATGGATGGATAGATGGACAGACTGTAGTCCCCTTTCGCCAGCAGAGTGCAGCACAACCAGGCTGAATATTCTCCTCAATGTGTGCGCGCTTGTCCTATATGTGGGTTGTGTGAGCCGAAATGTTCTCAAATTCATATGATTTATTTATGTTTTATGAGATGTTACATATGAGATGGTGTTATAAACACCAATACTTCTCTCTCCTGGTCATTCACCTCTCTTCTCTCCGTCCATGTGCTGATGAGTGGGAAACTTGTGTTGTAGGTAAGTTGCCAGATAGTGTTACTTGTTTGTTTGCAGGTTGCGAATTATGGGGTTATGACCCAATAATAAAGGCTTTCAGTATCTCCCAAAAGAAGTCTGTGAGAGGTGTAGAACGTGAAAGTGTGTATTCAAAACATTTCATTTTCACCAACAAATAAACGAAAGCGAATTGAAATCGCGTTCGCTAAGAAGCAACCACAACAAGGCTGACGTGATTGCAATTGCCATCGATTAACCATGACTAAATTAAGTGTTACCTATTTATCTATCACTTTAATGTGTGTTTGTATGTGTGTGTGTATATATATATATGTGTATATATATATATATATATATATATATATATATATATATATATATATATATATATATATATATATATATATATATACATACATATATATATATATATATAGTGGAGTAGACACCATCAGGTAGGCCTACACACCAAATCCCCTGTGCTAATCCTGCATATCCCGCCATATATATATATATATATATATATATATGTATATATATATATATATATATATATATATATATATACCTATGTAGCCTATACATGTGGTATGTACCGTCGAGTAACATTTTTTTTCCTGTGAAACGACTTTTTTTCGTGTGTGACTATCAGAACTACAATTCCGTTTACAATCGATAATTGTATAATTCACAGCAGACCGCGTTTGTTTAAATTTTCAGGGTCCAGTGTGCAAAAAAACAAGTGTCCACTTTTATAGTTAAAGTGACTGTAGCTACCTCTTCTTTGTGTAAAGACCCAAAAGCACTAATGCAAGAGGCTCTTTTGCTACTTTCCTCTGCGCATTTCTGCTGTGTGTGTGTGTGTGTGAGAATGGGCGGTCTTATTCACTGCACACACACACACACACACACACCGTGTCTCAGTGTGCAGTAGCACCACACAGATGCGTTTCTCTGAGGGCGCAATGTTGCACACAGGAGTTTTGCATCCGTCTAGGAACATCCACAGGTAGTTTCAGTCACCACTTTTGCATTCTCTTTGGAAAAGCATTTGATCGATTTGGACACTTCTTTTCTTGCTTTTTGTATATTAGGCTATATTATTATTGTCTTGCCGTTGCATGCATTTTATTGTACATACACTGTGGACTAAGCACTACTTGACCATATGAGAACCGACAACGATGCTTGCTTGTAAACATTTGCAGATGCTTTTGCCGTAAGTTTTCGGATTTTTTTTTTTTTTTTTTAAATATAACGCTTGGATTTTATTACAAGTTTGGATGTGAAGACAAAAGCGGAATACAATGGCTAGTGATTTGAAGCCTCGGTTGTGTGTGATGAAGAAGGAGAGCGGATACGGGTTTCGTCTGCCACGGAGAGAAAGGAAAAACCGGACAGTACATACGGAAAGTGAAGCGCGCGTCCCCGGCTGAGCATGGGACTGCGCGCGGGTGACCGTGTGGTGGAGGTGAACAGCAAGAACGTGAGAGAGACACACCATAGGTACATCACTCTCTCTCACACACACCTGTGCTGATCCTGCATATTCCGCCCTCGTAACACACGTTACACTGGCCATGATGCTGCTTTTGTGAGGTAATTATATATAGGCTAGGCTACTATGAAATGTATTAAGTTTTACACTGCACTAACTTTCAAAAGTTTAAGGTCAGTAAGATTTTTGGTAACGCTTCCTTTTACAGTCCAGTTACCCATGTAAATACTATGTACTTATTTTAGTAACTACAATTACTGGATAATAACTAGTACTAACCCTGAACCTACCCTTAAACCTACCCCTGTTCCAGTGTACCTTAAGTAAGCAAGTTCTTTCTAGGTAAGTAGGCCTACACTGTAAGTACTGTACTGTGAAAGGAAGGGTTACAAATTTTTTTATTTACAAGGATCCATTCAATTGATCAAAAAAATGACAGTAACGTTTTTAATATTCGAAAAGATTTCAAATCAGCATATTAGAATGATTTCTGAAGGGTCACGTGACGCTGAAGCCTGGAGTAATGATGCTGAAAAGAGAAAATGCAATATAAAACAGTCTTTTTAAATTGTGATGATATTTGAAACTATTACTGTTTCACTGTATTTTTTTATTTAAAAAAAAAACATAACAAATATTACTGACTTCAGTCCAAACTTTTACTTGTTTGTGTATGTTTCTAGTGATCTTAACTTTTAGATTTTCATCATGTGGGAAGAAAAAATGATTAAATAAAAATATCCTTATATCGTGTTTATAAGCATCTTAGATGAAGTTCAACAGAACTGAGCAAAGAAACTTAAAGACAGACAGTGAGACTCAAATACAAGAGGGTTGGTCACAACTTCATTCCCATTGGTGTTATGTCATAGTTTCAATGACTTTTACTGTTGTTCTAAATGTGCAAACAATCATGAAAATGTGTCAGTGTGTCCAAACCTAGATGGAGAAAGAGAGATATGTTACACTTTTAAAGAGTGAAATCTATTTATTTGAGCTATAAAGGTTTAGCCTTTTGGAAACAACTTTGCATGGAAATGAAAATAAAGAGCCTTTGCGTATCAGAAACCTGTGGACTTGTGAATGCACAATGAATTCCATGCATTTCTTGAGTTGCACTGACTCAATGGTGTGCTGTCACTGTGACAGCAGCTGGAGGCTTTACCGCATTACTGCTGTAGACTATATGACTAGATATTTCTTTGTGTTTAGAGTCGCGCATGTAACGTGCACGGTGCACGTTAAAGGAATTTTTAATATGTGTGCAGTTCCAGTTATGACAGTTTTGTATAACACCGTGTGAATGGTAGTGTAGTGGGAAGACGTTTTCAAACGTTTAGGCCCAGTAAGATTTTTTTATAGAAATTAATACTTTTTATTCAGCAAGGCTGCATTAAATTCATCAAAAGTGACAGTTAACACATTTATAATGTTAATAAATACTGTTCTTTTGAACTTCCTATCATCAGAAGAGCCCTGATGCATCAAAAATAGAAGCACGAATGTGTTCATTTTGCAGTCTCTTCCGCTCATCAGGTGGTGCAGCGCATCAGAGAGCAGTGGATCATGAGACCCGACTGCTGGTGGTTGACCAGGGAACCGACGAGTACTTCGAAGCCTGCGTCTCACCTGCACTGAGGACATGGCCGTCCCAACCAGCCCTGCAGCCACGACCCCTCACCCTCTCCGTCCACCAGTAAACAGGGCAATGGATCCGTGTTCCGGACGGAAGCGAGATCTCCAGAACCCATCAGGAAACCTCCGTCACGGGCTCCTAAGAAGGTATGTGGGTCCATTCACTATCTGACTATACTCTTTCAGTGAACGTTCCTAAAAGAGCCATGTAAAGAACATTTTAATAATCTATTATCACTATTAAGAACCTTTTTCCAGAGGAAATGATTCCATGGATGTAAACTTAATAGTGATACAGTTAAAGTAAAGACGAGTCTTTGAAGGTAGAGTCAGAGTTCGGAGACCAGAGATTCATTGGTTTTCAAATACAGTTGGAGTCAGAACAAGTCTTTGAAGGGTCAAGTACAGAGTTGAGAGTCGAGTCCGTTGGCTTCCAAATACAGTTGAAGTCTGAGTAGAGATCAGTCTTTGAAGGGTAAAGTATGGAGCTCGAGAACCAAGTCTGTTGGTGTTCAAATACGAGTTAGAATTAGAGCTCGAGAACATGAAGGGTCAAGTCAAGAGTTGGAGTCCGAAGTCGAAGACTGAGTCCATTGGTTTTCAAATACAGTTGAGAACAGAGTCTTTAAAGGGTCTAGTCGAAGCTGAAGAGCCTAGTCCGATTGGTTTTCAAATATAGTCTAGTCCGAAGTCAAGACCAGAGTCTTTGAAGAGTCAGAGTCAGAGACAGAGTATTTGAAGGGTCCAGTGCAGTCGGAGTGAGAGACTGAGTCCATTGGTTTTCAAATACAGTCTAGTTTGAGAAATCAGAGACCGAGATCTTTGAAGGTCTAAAGTCAAGACCGATTCTTTGAAGGGTCCAGTCCAGAGTTAGAGACCAGAGTCCATTGGTTTTCAAATACAGTTGAAATCCAAAGTCAGAGACCAGAGTCTTTGAAGGGTCAGAGTTGGAGTAGAGACAGAGATTCCATTGGTTTTCAAATACAGTCTTGTCCAAGTCAAGTGCAGAGTCTTTAAAGGTCCGAGTCAAGACCAGAAGTCTTTGAAGGGTAAAGTAAAGTCAAGACCGAGAATCTTGAAGGGTTGAGTCAGAATTAGAGCAGAAGTCGATTGGTTTTCAAAATACAGTTAAAGTGCAAAGTCAGAGACAGAACTTCGATTGGTTTTCGAATACAGTTAAAATCAGAGTCAAGAAACCGGAATTCGATTGGTTTTTCAAATACAGTTAAAATTAGAAATCGAGACCAGAGTCCGATTGAGTTTTCAAATACAGTAAAGCACAGAGTCTTTGAAGGTGTAAAGTTTAGAGTGAAGACCAGAGTCCTTTGGTTTTCAAAATACAGTTAGAATCCAGAGTCGAAAACCAAGATTCCATTGGTTTTCAAATACAGTTGAAATCACGAGTCAAGACAGAGTTTGTTGGTTTACAAATACAGTTAAAATCAGGAGTCGAGACAAGAGTCCTTTGGTTTTCAAATACAGTCGAGAATCCAAAGTCAAGACCAAGATCTTTGAAGGTTAAAGTTGAGAGTAGAGAACCAAGTTCCTTTGGTTTTCAAATACAGTAAGATTCAAAGTCAGAAACCGAGTCCATTGGTTTTCAAATACAGTTAGAGATGCAGAGTCAAGACCAAGTTTGTTGGTTTTCAAATACAGTTGAATCAAGAAGTTCAAGACAGAGTCCTTTGGTTTTCAAATACAGTTAGAATCCGAGAATTCAAGACCGAGTCTTTGAAGGGTCGAAGTTCAAGTTGAGACAGAATTAATGGTTTTCAAATACAGTTGAGATCCAGAGTCAAGACCGAGTCTTTGAAGGGTCAGAGTTAAAAGTAGAGACCAGAGTCCATTGGTTTTCAAATACAGTTAGAATCCAGAGTCAAGACCAGAGTCTTTGAAGGGTTAAAATTAAGTGGAGACCAGAGTACATTGGTTTTCAAATACAGTAAAGATCCGGAGTCAGAGACCAGAGTACTTTGAAGGGTCCAGTCAGGAGTCGAAACTGAGTCCATTGGTTTTTCAAATACAGTTAGAATCAGAGTCAAGACCAGAGTCTTTGAAGGGTTAGAGTTAAGGAGTGAGAACCAAGTCCATTGGTTTTCAAATACAGTAAAATCCAAGATTAAGGAGCCAAGAATTCTTTGAAGGGTTGAAGTTAAGAGTAGAGACCAGAGTCCATTGGTTTTCAAATACAGTCTTGTCCAAGTCAAGTGCGAAGTCTTTAAAGGTCCGAAGTCAAGACCAGAGTCTTTGAAGGGTAAAGTTAAAGTAGGAGCCAGAGTCTTTGAAGGGTTGAGTCAGAATTGAAACAGAAGTCCAATTGGTTTTCAAAATACAGTTAAGATCCGAAGTCAAGACAGAGTTCGTTGGTTTTCAAATACAGGTAGAGTCACGAGTCAAGACCAGAATCCGTTGGTTTTCAAATACAGTTGAATCAAAGTCAGAGCCAGAGTCCGATTGGTTTTCAAATACAGTAAAGACAGAGTCTTTGAAGGTTGAAATTTAGAGTCGGAGACCGAGTCCTTTGGTTTTCAAATACAGTTAGATTACGAGTCAAAACCAGAGTCCATTGGTTTTCAAATACAGTCAGAATCCGAAGTCAAAGCCGGAGTTTGCTGGTTTTCAAATACAGTTAGAATCCAAAGTTCGAGAACAGAGTCCTTTGGTTTTCCAAATACAGTTAGAATCCAGAGTCAGAACCAAAGTATTGAAAGGTAAAGTTGAAGTTAAGAACAGAGTCCTTTGGTTTTCAAATACAGTAAAATCCAAAGTCGAAAACCAGAGTCCATTGGTTTTCAAATACAGTAAAATCAGAGTCAAGACCAAGTTTGTTGGTTTTCAAATACAGTTAAAATCCAGAGTTAGAGAACAGAGTCCTTTGGTTTTCAAATACAGTTAAATCCGAGTACAAGACCGAGTCTTTGAAGGGTCTAGTCGAAGTTAGAGACCGAGTCCATTGGTTTTTCAAATACAGTAAGAATCCGATTCAAGACCAGAGTTGATTGGTTTTCAAATACAGTTAGAATTCGAGTCTTTGAAGGGTGCTAGTGGAGAGCTGGAGACCAGAGTCCATTGGTTTTCAAATACAGTTAAAATCCGAGAAGTCAAGACCGAGTATTTGAAAGGGTCTAGTATGAAAGTTAGAGACCAGAAGTCCATTGGTTTCTCAAATACAGTAGAGATCCGAGTCAGAGCACCGAATCTTTGAAGGGTAGAGATCTGAGAGTTGAAAACAGAGTTCCTTTGGTTTTCAAATACAGTTCGAGTCCGAGTAGAGACAGAAGTCTTTGAAGGGTCCAGTTGAAGTAAGAGACAGACTCAGTTGGTTTTCAAATACAGTCTATTTTATACAGTCTATTCAAATACAAACCATTTATTGTTTGAATTACATGATAAAATGGACATCATTTGAATGCTGGGACTTTGTTTCTTAACAGAAAGTAACAAAGCACACAACAGTTTCCAGCGATTGTTGGATGGCAGGCGGCTACAAAATAATGTTTGGTATGTCGGGAAAACCACAGACCTGGCAACTCTGACTTGAACTACTGGTGATTCATAGGGTCAAAGAGTCTGCTTTGACTGTTATGAATTCATAGTTACAGTCTGAACATGTTTTCCGTCCCCTTTTGATTGACAGGATAAAATCGTCCCTGATCATAGGCTGTTTTTAAACAATCGGCCAACACATCAGTGCATCTCTAGTTTTGTTGGAATCAGTGTGTTAACCCTCGTTGGTGGACGCTTGTTTTTGCCGATTAAACATGTTGAATCATGTGTTTGCCAGGTCATGACCTTAAGATTGTTCAACCTTTCGATTAATCCACAATGAAATGTTGGCCCTTTTCCCTGCGTTCTAAAATGTAAACAAGGTCATTGCACCATGAAATAGTCTGAACATCTGGAACAGCTGTACTCGAGTGACATCCCCAGAGTTCGATCCAGTTCTCATAGATCCAGTTTATTTAAAACTTATCAGTTAGTTTTTCCTCAGTGTGTCAGAGAAAATGTGCTTGGTGGATATAAAATATACTGCTATAATTATGGATTAATGGGTTGATTCATTGAGTTTAAATGATAATGAGTCCAATGAAAGTTTGTGGCTCAGATATAATCTTGTGGGCTCTGTCATGGTTGGTCGGTGTAACCAAGATGTGATGCTGTAATAGTCTTGCAGTGAGTGTGCATGTGAGACAAGCTTCTCCAGGACATTGATCATGTTTCCCATGGCTTATAATATATATTCCGGAAAATTGCTCTTGGATTTTGGTCTTTTAAAAGCATAAAAGATGTGATTATTCCACTCATGCTTTCCAAGACTGTCTTATTCCTGATGCATCAACACCAACACCACTGTGTACAGATGCTAATTTTACTTGAAGTGAATCTCAGTGTTCAAATATTTGTACCTATTGCTCAGTTTTATAATATAAAGAAGTCAGGCTTGCTTGCACATCTCTCCTCCACACACCACATGATTTGATGTGTCATTCATATCCATAGCTCGAA
Source organism: Hybognathus amarus (assembly GCA_030378365.1). Taxonomy (NCBI): domain Eukaryota; kingdom Metazoa; phylum Chordata; class Actinopteri; order Cypriniformes; family Leuciscidae; genus Hybognathus; species Hybognathus amarus. The sequence goes on from JAQIUQ010002032.1 coordinate 476,775, forward strand.
CATTGCTGGACAAGGTCATTGCTGAAGTGTAATGCTTGCTCAGGCATTAAGAGTCTGCTTATTGAACATGTGCACCTAACAAGGAAGACAAGCAAGTGTAGATCATGTTTGAAGATATCACATGGCAAAAATGTCCATCGTTCTTCTGTTAATGCAATATTTGTGTAGGATCTCAAATATATTTGTCTTTTACTCAGCCTAATGCATACATCCAACATCTGCTCACACTTACAGCCCACTTTCCAAATGAGTTTACATAATCCAGTGCTGTTTCAATATGATGTTGCCGAGTGGGAAAGACAGAGTGTGTGAGAGGGTGGGTGTGTGACAGGAACATGTGTGTGTGATTATACTGACCGTGACAGTAAAATTGTAAACATCAGAGAAGCCAACTAGGTCACCTGTTGAAGCTGTTTCTGAAACCCATCAGTAGAGCTTGTCATCTAAAGCCCTTCACACTTGATTTTACTGGCATATACACACTACTAAGTGTCTATGATTGGATCATTATTAAGTCTTTGGGATGTGCTAGAGGTGACTTTACAGAGTTTTGGACTCTTGCATGCGACAATACAAGATCTTGACCAGAAATGTATGCACCTCTTGATGGAAATAACATCCCAACATCAAGAGGTACATCGACTTTCAGTCAAGATCTTGTATTGTGATTGCAAGAGTCCAGCACTTTCACTCTGTAAAGTCTCCTGCAGCACATCCCAAAGTCTTTAGTGAACCTAAGGTCTGGAGTTGCCAATTCATGTGTGAAAATGATTCTTAATGTTCCCCCCTAGTTGAGCCTGATGAATCATTGTCCTCCATGATGCGTCTTCCTACTGTACATAAGGGAGGGGAAAGATTAGAAGAACTGATGCCAAACATATAACATGCCAGAAACATAATAATCACTGCAATAATGATTTATTTTTCAATCCGAGCCAATGAAGATCATTGTAAAAATGCCTCATTTCTTGAACCATAAAGCAACTTGAGAACCACAAGTGATTCAAACACTGTCAAGAACATTTCGATTCAAAATTCACCCCAAAATCAAAAGGAAAAAGGTCTGAGTTTGGAGTGAAATGGGGAGATGTTCTTGGTGTTTGTTTTTCACTTCCTCACTGGTGGTTCTCTAAATTGCTTTATGTTGTAGACATGTTCAGAAAGTTCACTTTCTACATTAACTAGTTAAGAGTTCAGTTCACACATTTTAAAATGAACTAGTTACATTTATGGTTCATACTTAAAAATTAAGTAGTTCATTCATTGTTCTTTTTCCATATGTTACAAGCTTTTTTTTACTGCCACAGCCCATATACAACCACAGACAACAATTATTTTACTCGACGGCAAAGCTTGCACAGAAATGTAAGATTTTTCCATCCTCACCGACCTCGTCATGAGAATCTGTTTAAATGATCATACGACGCCTCCTCGCTCACTGCTTTGTCGACGGCGGCCGCACCAGTGCGACACTGGTGGCTTGTGTTGCCAGATTGGGTGTTTTTTCCGCTACATCTTAAGGCCTGTTTACGTGTGTTTTAGCCGGGTTTTCGCCTGGAAGTCTCTATAGAAATCTGGCACCCTGTAAGAAGTTAAACTGAGAGAGCATGCGATCACAGACACCAGAATGAACGAGTTCACAGTATCGTTCATCAGGCAGTAATACAGTACGCTCAGTTCTCATTCGCCCATAATATGAACTGGTTGTAGATTACAAAAAATGCTCCATTGGTTCTTTAGATCAATGTTTTGGATTCTTTGTTCTTTAAAGTACAGAACTGGAGAATAACAAGTTCTTTTGGAACTTCATCATGTTCTAATTAAAGCTACACTGTGTGATTTTTACCCCAATCTAGTGGTGAAAAGGTATATGACCATCCAGTGAATATTAGTTTCTCTTCCTCTCAATTCCAATTTTGTTTTAACTCCTACGGTGGCCAATGTAGTCCAAGATTAACATGCCTTCCAGCAGGGCTGTAATACTTCGAAGTCCGGTCTTGGACTCGAGTCGCAACTTGAGACCGTTTTCTATGGTCTCGGACTTGTCTCGGACTCGCTTGGTATTTGGACTTCGGACTTGTCTACAGTCTCGGCCACTGGTCTTGCCAAATATGGCGTTTGGTCTGAACCGAGTCCAACATTTTTGTATGCGTGTTTTATTTATCTACTATCCTATCGGGGTAACGTTAACTTAGAAAATGCCCAAATTAACCGACCAAGTGCTCACTACAACGGAGCGCGTCTTCTCATGCTGTTACTGCTGTTACTATAGTTACTGGGTGTTGCGCACAATTCTAATGATTCCGCAGGTTTCCCATTTATAATGTGGGATATTCCCGCAATTCGGTAATCCACACAGATTCTAAAATCAAATCATTCTTTTAATAACTATATCCAGACGCATTTCACAAACGCGTGAGTGTTCAGCGTTGTGGCGGTGCTTCTCTTCTCTCAGTGTGTTGTGGAAGGCGCATCAGAGCGCTGCCTGCGAATAATGCACACACTCGCGTTCAGGGAGTCGGGAACATAGACGGAATGTTCACTTGCACTCGAGCCATGCAGTGCAGTTCGTGAATAAAGCTTAACTTGTCACGTCTTTTTAAGTCTTACCAGTTTAAACATTCACGTAATTTTAAAGCTGTCAGTCACTTCGCAGCGCTCTCTGGGATGACTATTGCTCGCACATTCATTGAAAATCCGCCTCAGAGAACAGCTGGCCAGTGACCAGAAGTTATTTTTCACGGATTAGCTATATTGCTTTAACACTGGATACAATATACAATTTACAGTCTCTCGATGAGTATGATGGTCTAGACCTAGTTTCGGACTCTGTCTTTAATAAGGCATAAAACGCATGCCAGTATGAACAGAGAATTTATGCTCTTAGCTCTTAAAGTGACAGAAACCATATGTGTTCGTTCATTAATTTTGTTCGTCAAAACAAGAAAAAGAGAGCTTTAAGTTAAAGGAATCAGGATTAGCCTGTGTTTAATTTATTCAGGACTAAAATACTATCCAGTGTTATTTCCATTCGATTACTTTATTCAGTTTCTGTCTATGAAGACTAATGTAGACCTATTCAAAAACATTTCTCTTTATTTGTCTTTATTATCTTTATTGTATTTATTTGTGTAACTTTTTTCAATTTAATTCACTATTTAGATCAAGCCTTGTGTTGTGTAAATTCTTAACAACATTACCCCATTGTAAAAAAGATGCAATGACCACAAACATTTAAGCAACATGAAATTTAAAAATTTTGTTGGCAAAAGCGAAATTAGGGCCCTGAAGACTTTTTCCTGTCCTGGACTCAGTCTTAACTCGGACTCGAACCTTTTTGGACTTGATCTTAACTAGAACTCGAACCTCTTAGGACTCGGTCTTGACTTGGACTCGACTCATCCTGGTCTTGGACTTGTCTGGACTGACAGAGGTGGTCTTGACTACAGCCCTACCTTCCAGTTACGAACCTCGTCCATGAGTGTTAACTCGAAACGTAAACGTGAAAGGCGAAGAGTTGAATTAACGGGTATGTCCCTCTTTGGCTAATGGAGGGGCAACATGGCAGAGCCGACATTGAAACCCCTTACCCGTATGTATTTTCAATGGCATATTATACACTCACGAGAATACTTGTCTACTTGAACGAAGTAAAATATGCATTAATGAGCACATATATTTTTGAAAGAACCGAGTGTTTTTAGCTAAGAATAAACTAAAAGAGTTACACAGAGTAGCTTTAAGCTATAAAACCTTCGGATTCTGAAAAGCTTCGGTTCTAATTCCAAGATTAGTTTGCATAATAAACATTCGGACGAGACGATAGAGTTGATTTGTGGATATTACCCAGTTCTTTGAAGGCCATGGAAATTTTCTGCTCCGAAATGTCCAGTTTTTGGATTTGGTGATTGGAAAAGCTGTATCTCTGTTGTTAAAAACCACTACTAGACTGTGTTTAGCTGTGTATATGTGGGATAGATCACGAGTCCAAGTGGCCACATGTTGGCTGATATTGTTGCCCATACAGACCTATTCATTGGCTTGATGGTTCCCTATTAGTGTTTAACAGTTGTTCCAACCATCCATTGACTTTCTCCAGATGACAGTAGACTGTCAGAAAGTGATGACTCATGAAACCAAACTCCCATCAGAGCTTTGCGCAGGGTTCCAGGTTTAGTGCCTCAACCGTAAATTATCCGTCTTTGTGTGTTGTTCTTGGCTAGAGGTTTTTGAATTATCATTAGCCTTCTGAAACTCAGTTTGCAGTCATTTGTGATTTGGATCTGCATTTGAGATCTGCTCTTTTGTGATATTTGGTTACTGTCATCTTTTATCAGTTATTATCGCTGTTGGTTTGCCATTTTAACAATTCAGTTTGTTCTTTATTTTTGAGATATTTAAATTGAAAATAATTGTACTATTTTTGTGCATCTGCTTCACTACCGTTCAGTTTGGGGTTGGTAAGGTTTTTGAAAAGAAGTCTCAATATTATTACAATTTAAAAGTACATTTTTCTATTTGAATATGTTGTAAAATGTAACTTTTTTAGCATCATTGCATCAGTCTTCAGTGTCACATGATCCTTCAGGAATCATATGATCATATGAATGATGATTTGATGATCAAGAAACATTATTAAACAGTTTTGCTGCTTAACAGTATTGTGGAAATGATACATTATTTTAGGATTTTGATGAATAGAAAGTTCAAAATATTTTTTTTTCAAATATAAATATTTTGTAACCTTATAAAAGTCACTTTTGATCAATTTAATGCATCCTTGCTTAATAAAAGTATCAATTGCTCTAAATAAAAATAAAAAAATCTTACTGACCCCAAACTTTTGAACAGTGGTGTACAATTTGGATTTAATTGGCATGTTTTCAATCTATTAGGCATGATGATAAAGTGTATAAAATGACAACATATCAAATTTGTGACATTTTACCCCAACATAAATGTGGTCACCAATAATTTATGAAAACTTATTTTCTTAAAAACAGGTTCCATGTTTTTCTGATTTCCACTTTTCCATGTGACAACTAGCCCCGTGGTCACATGACCTACTGCAGCGTCTTCAGGGCAGTCATTGTCTCTGGCGTTCAGAAATTAGCGCTCTCAGAAGTGTAAAGACTTTATACAACTCCTCAGGAACTGAGTCTGCTCTTTGGAACGCAGAGTGCGTGTGTGTGTGTGTGTTTGAGCTGATATGGAGTCCTGAGCCATAAAGGAAGGGGTCCTAGGAAGGGGTAGAAACCTTAAAGTCGCAGCGTTTGAAGAGGGTTTGTGTGAATGACACCGACTGCTGGTCCACACACAGGGAAATATAGACTTTATCAGAATCTGTGTCTGCCCACAAATACAAGTACGGAATATTCACAGATATCATTCATAAAATAATATAAGTTCGGCACATGAAGATCATGCATTCAAAACTCTGGGTATATCAAAGTTTTGATAATCTGGAAAATGTATTTAATTAATTATTTGTTTGTTTTTATTTAGTGTTTAATTTAGTGTTTTACTGTTTATTCTCTTTATTTATTTATTGTTTTAGTTTTTACTTGTTAGTTTTTTTATATTGTTTTTATTTATTGTTTTAATGTTTACCAGTTTATTGTTTGTTTCTTTTATTTATTGTTTTAGTGTTTTATTTAGTGTTTTAATGTTTACGCTTTTGTTTTTTTACTATTTGTTTCTTTTTTATTTTTTGTTTTAACAATTTTGTGTTTATTCTTTTGTTTATTATTTGTTTCATTTAGCTACTTATTGTTTACCCTTTGTTCGTTATACTTTTGCTTTATTTATTGTTTCAGTGTGTTATTTAGTATTTTACCGTTTATTCTTTTGTTTATTATTTGTTGTTTTATTGTTTACGGTTAGTTTTGTTTATTGTTTTTGTTTTATTTTTTGTTTGCATTTAGTGTTTTAGTGTTTATTCTTTTGTTCATTATTTGTTTTTTTACTGTTAGTTTTGTTTATTGTTTTTGTTTTATTTTTTGTTTGCATTTAGTGTTTTAGTGTTTATTCTTTTGTTCATTATTTGTTTTTTTAATGTTTGTTTTGTTTATTGTTTTTGTTTTATTTTTGTTTGCATTTAGTGTTTTACTGTTTATTATTTTGTTAATTTGTTATTTGTTTCTTTCATTTGTTGTTTGAGATAAACATTACAAAGTTTAAGAATGCTTTTCTAAATCCTGCTTATTTTTATTGGCCTTTTTTTTCTTTTTTTTCTTTTTTTTTCTCATACTCAGCAAATCGTGAGAGTCAGCAACCCGAGAAGGATGTTTGGACTCTTTACATCTTTCCTGTTCACTTTCATTTTTTCCTTCAAGGAGCTGTCGGAAAAGTTACATGGAAAGGATACCGATCCAGCAGCTCCATTGTGGAGATCTTCCATAGCACTTTATAAATATTTGAAGATTTTAGCATGGTTATTTCTCCCTGTTTTTCCAGAGTAGCTCTTTATCCAGCTGTTACTGTTATGAAGGAATTACATGATCATCTGAAGCTGTTCTCAAGATGTCTGGGGATTTCACAATATACTAATGTTCATAAAACAGCAAACTGAACAAGCAGCCAGAAAGTTAGAAACAGGCCCGTACCCATCCTTAGCTGATTGATGCTGGCTTTGATTTGGGTCGCTTTAAATCTGCTGAAGTGTCACATGCAAGACAACAGCCTGAACCTGTTACACAACACTTCAGCTCAATAACAGAACTGTGTCTTTACTATATTTTCACATTTTCTGAAGAAAATATTTTAACTCACCACCACAATGCAAGTGCATTCTAAGGGATTTAACTGATTAGGTGAGTCTTAAAGAGACGGTACACCCATAAATGAGTTTATTAGTTACTCGTTCCATTTCAAACCATATGACGTACACAAAAAAAGTGTTTTTAAAAATGACCATACTATTAAAGTCAGTGGGGTGCAGTTCTTGGTTTTGGACCCCATTGACTTTCATTGAACAGACAAAATGACTTAAAAACATCATCTTTTTTGGATTTCACAGGAAAAAGAAAGTCATACAGATTTGGAATGACACGAGGGCGAGTAAATTATTACATCATTTTCATTCTAGGGTTTGATTTGAGAATCATGTCCGCTTTTGTTCATGCAGCTTACAAGCAAAGTTCATGCAGTTGAACAAGGCTGTGTAAGAAAGTTAAGCACACTTAGCCCGTCCTGAGGTGTTGACAGGCATCTGGGTCAGAGAACGTGAGCTCTGGAGCGCTGCTGGACTGACCTACTTCCACACAAGCTTGTGATGTTTTGAACTCGAGATCGAAACAGATCCCAATGTCTCCGGTTCTCAAATCTTTTTTCCCTTGTCTGCTTTTTTCGCTGGCATAAATAAAGCCATCTGCTTCTGCATCACACATCTGTCTAAACAAAGATGATACGAGTGAATGTTTGAGTGCTTGATTTTGAGTTGAGGATAATGTGGCCTAGATAGTAACGGCATACAGATCACCTGTGTACTAACGTCCATGAGACGACGAGAGGCTGATTTTTGTTTGGTGTTTTGAAACACAAGCATCATGAGAAAGGCAAAACTCGGGAGGTTCATATGACAGTCAGTGCACAATGTGTGTGTGTGTGTTTGCATAAGTGATGTCTCTGCATACTTGAACTTCACTTGTTGTGGTTGGTTCATTAGTGGACTTTTGAATCGCTAATATCCCTGTGGGCATGTACCAGCCAAACCTGCTCTTAAAGGCAATTTTGGCTCCATATTTCCATGGAAACTAACAGAAAGTTTATATGCTTTCAATTTCAACACACTGGTAGGCAGCTTCGCCCTATAAACATGAGTCCTATGCGATCCAGTATTGTTTTTTGTTTTCTGTGAGTGTTTGCGGTTCAACTCGTCACAGTTTGGCTGCTTTCTGCTGATTTGATTCATTTGTCTTGGATGAATATGTTGTGAAGCCTGAAGTGTAACAGTCTTATGAAACTAGACCTTTGTAAAGTTTGCTAAAAGTTTTATTAGTTTTTTTGCACTAGAGATAGTGGTGTAATTAAAGTCAACGAGAAATCTAAATTGACCCCATTTTTGTTTTCGTCATTTATATTATTTAGAATACATATATTGTATATAATAGACAGACGGATGGATGGATAGATGGATGGATGGATGGATAGATGGATGGATGGATGGATGGATAGATGGATGGATACATGGATGGATACTCAAATGGATGGATGGATGGATGGATGGATGGATGGATGATGTATTGATGGATAAACGGATGGATGGATGAATACACAGATGGATGGATTGATGGATGGATGGATGGATGGATGGATGGATGGATGGATGGATTGATGGATGGATGGATGGATTGATGGATACACGGATGGATACACGGATGGATCGATGATGTATTGATGGATACACGGATGGATGGATGAATGATGAATGGATGGATGGATACACGGATGGATGGATGGATGGATGGATGGATACACAGATTGATGGATGGAGGATGGATGGATACACGGATGGATCGATGATGTATTGATGGATACACGGATGGATGGATGAATGATGAATGGATGGATGGGTGGATGGATGGATACACAGATTGATGGATGGAGGATGGATGGATTGATGGATACACAGATGGATGGATGGATGGATGGATGGATGGATGGATGGATGGATGGATGGATACACAGATGGATGGATGGATGGATGGATGGATGGATGGATGGATGGATGGATTGATGGATTGATGGATTGATGGATTGATGGATGGATTGATGGATACACGGATGGATGGATGGATGGATGGATGATGTATTGATGGATACACGGATGGATGGATGAATGATGAATGGATGGATGGATGGATGGATGGATGGATGGATGGATGGATTGATGGATACACGGATGGATGGATGGATGGATGGATGGATGCATGGATAGATAATAGAGACAGACAGACAGATGGATGGATGCACAGAAAGACAAAAGAAAGTCATAGATTTGGAACAGGATGAAAGGATGGATGGTACAAAGATGGATGGATGGTACATGGATGGATGGATGGATGGATGGATAGGCGGATGGATGGATAAACAAATGGATGGATGGATGGATGGATGGATGGATGGATGGATGGATGGATGCATAGATAGATAGACAGACGGATGGATGCACAGAAAGACAAAAGAAAGTCAGTAGATTTGGAACAGGATGGATAGATGGATGGATGGATGGATGGATACATGGATGGATACATGGATGGATACATGGATGGATACATGGATGGATACACTGGATGGATGGATGGATGATGGATGGATACATGGATGGATGGATACACGGATGGATGGATGGATGGATGGATACTTGGATGGATTGATACACGGATGGATGGATGGATGGATGGATGGATGGATGGATACACGGATGGATGGATGGATACACGGATGGATGGATGGATGGATGGGATGGATGGATGGATGGATACACAGATGGATGGATGGATGGATTGATGATGTATTGATGGATACACGGATGGATGGATGGATACACGGATGGATGGATGGATGCATGGATGGATGGATGCACAGATGGATGGATACACAGATGGATGGATACGACAGATGGATGGATACACGGATGGATGGATACACAGATGGATGGATACACAGCCAGATAGATGAACTGACAGACAGACAAAAGAAAGTTCCAAATCCAGGTTTGGAACAACATGAGTGCGAGTAAATGTTCATTGTTTTTTGTGCACTATCCCTTTAAGTGGGCGAACACACATGTTGGTAATACGACTGTAGCTACAGCATATATTTGGTTTGCAGACTCTCACACGGATGCTATAAACATCAGTTCTGGTTTGGTTGTGGTTTCTGAGTTGTTTCTGCTCACCGCTGTACCTCGCGGCCTCTTGTCCTCATTACTCCCCCATGTTCCCGCTGTGAGGCGAGGGGCAGCCGTGTCCAGATGTGCAGATCTGTGGAACATTCTTGAGCAAGAGGGGTTCGGGAGGGGGAGAGGTGCAGATTCCATTAAAGGGTCAGATGTGTGACACAACAGGCATGCCTTATCCCACTTTACTGGGTTTGTTGGGATCATTAATAACCAGAGTGACAGTGTGTGTCTGTCTTCTTTGAGGACATTAACCAGGACTGCGTTTCACCATGTTGATTGGTGGCAGTGGTTCTACGATTGACTTGGATTTACGATGCTTTTGGGAAACGCAGCCGAGACCGGTTTCACATGGAACGTGTCAGTCATGTGACTGCAATAAAAGCATTGGCCTGCCTGCAGTTTTTGCATGTAAAAAAAAAAAATATAGTTTTTTTTTTCAGTAGTTGCTTTCTCTATATCATTGTTTGTTTTAGCTCTTTAGAATTTTCAGTTCATACCGTTTTTATTTTAATTTTAGTATTGATAAAGTTAATGCACTAACTTGTATTATTTAGAAATGTTTGACTTTTATGTTCATCTAATAATGGCATTCCCTTGTTTAGTTTAGTGCTGGCAGGTTATAAAAGCTTCAAGTTTTATAATTTATCATGTATCTAAAACTAAAATGAAAAGTTTTGAAAAAATGAAAAAAATTATATTAATGCACATATATAAATAAATACATACTTTTTCATACTTTTGATCTTATTGTTGAAGAATCCTGTAAAAATAAATCACGGTTTCCAACCAAAAAATCAAGCAGCACAACTTTTTTGAACATTGATAAATCATAAGCAATGTTTCTTGATCATCATATCATCATATCAGAATGAGAATTAGATTTCTGAAGGGAGTAAATAACATTTCACAATATATTCACATAGAAAAGTTAATATTATAACTCACTTAATATTATAACTCAATATTATGTACTCATAATATTCACAATATATATATATTTTTTTTTAAGGGAGTCTTATAATAACGTAAAGTTTAATGACAACCCTATACTTTTTTCTACATATTAAGATGGAGTAGAAAGTAATTTAACATCGTGACTCTCAATATCAATTCTTCTGTGTTCAGTCTGATTTTGTGCCTGTGTATCTGATTTAAAAAAGCTAGTTCAATTTTCACCAGTGATTAAAAAAAGCCAGTTCTGAGGCTGAAACGTAAGAGATTCTTGACACACTTAGTGATCGCACACAGAGGATATATGGAGCTTGTGAATGTAGAGCGGTGATGTGATGTAACCCTGGATGTCACACTGCGTAGGTTGAGCAGCAGTTGAGTGTCTCTCTCTTCACACACACACACACACACACACACACACACTACACAGCCGACGCAACAGAAGAGATGAGCGTAATGATGTCTTCTTCACACATACGAGAGGTTACATTAGGTTTGTCATTAGGACAAGCGATTGCACAACCTCTACTGTCACATCACCTTATCTATACGTGTATACCTATTACCAACGCTTTCTGAAGCTTATGTATGTATGCAACATAAAAACATCCTTATAATCATCCTTATGATTATGTGAATAATGACCTCTTCATATTTAAAAGCTTAAAGAATATAATGCAATAAAACACACATTAGTAGTGTTACGCACATGCTTTTTCAGTGTATTATTTTGTGACTCTGATGCACAAATTATTTTTAGTTTTTGAAACAAGTCTCAAATGCTCACCTAGGCTGCATTTATTTGAGGGTAATATTGTGAAATATTATTACCACTTAACATCTGTTTTCTATTTGAATATTTTCAGCATCATTGCTCCAGTCTTCAGTGTCACATGATCCTTCAGAAATCATAATGCTGATTTGATGCTCAAGAATCATTTTTATTATCAATGTTGAAAACGGTAGTGCTGCTTTATCATTATTATGGAAACCGTAATAAAAAAAAGTTCAATAGATATCTTTTATAACATTATACATTTCTTTCAAATCACTTTTTGATCAATGGATCAACTATTAAACGATAGTGTACATGTTATCACAAAAAAAAATCACAATGACAGATTTGCAAAACATTTTTTTATGCTCATTTTGCAGGAAAATCTCCATAATTGTGTGTGTTGGCTTAAATCAATGCAAGAACACTCACCGATAGCTGAAGTCATGATCAAAATAGACAAAATATTAAAATAAACAAACTTGCAAAGGGTGGATGATGTGTCGAACTTTATAAATGACCAAATCTGAGGAAAGTCTGATTGTGAGGAAAGGTCAAAGGTCATCCCCCATGGCATTTTGGGTGTAACATTTCACCCTGAATAGTTAAATATACTTTTAAAAATCTAACCACCATAGATTTCCACTATTACAGTAGTTACAGGTGTAACTATAGCTAGGCAAGTATTTTAAATTTGTAAATTGGGTTAAATTGTAAAACATATGTTGCATTACAATCATTTCCCTTCATAATGCATTATGTTGAAAGCATTTAATTTATCGTAGTCCACATCCTCTCTTGTTTTTCTTGACTTTCATGTGTACGACCCATACAGTGTGTTAAAGGGATAGTTCACTTTGAAATTAATTTTTGGTATGTTTTAGTTTACCTCAAGGGCATCCAAGATGTAGGTGTCTTTGTTTCCACAGTATTTTCAATTTGGTATTTTTAGGTCAAACCGTTCTTGTCTGTCAGTCATATAATGGAGGTCTATGGTCACCACCTCAAAGAGCATGCACAGAGAAGTCCAAATTACACATGATTTAATGACTCGTAAATGTAAGTCCACATTGATGGCCTAAGACACGAAACGAGCGGTTTGTGTGAGAAAACAAACAGTATTTATATCGTTTTTACCTCTTGTAGCCACAGCCACAAAGCGCACGTGCCCTCAGATCACTTAAACGTAAAAACGTTAAAGGTACCATCTGGAATTCTAAATCAAAAAATATAAAATTTTCCATAACAGATGTGGGCAGTATACCTCCAGAAATTGAGTTGTAACGCGGCCGCACTCTCACACTCTTTTTCTCATGCATATTATTCAAATCATTTGACACGATAGTAAAAGGTTGGAAGACCGCAGTTTCACGTGGAGCATTTGGAGATTTTTAGAGATCAGAGACTCAATGAACAACATCTCAACACTAAATGATGAAGACCGTCTCATAGACGCCTGTCTCAAAAACAAGCTGGTGCATTTCCACGATATGGGAAAATAAAAGCCTGGGCAATTATTTTAAGTTTACGGTATTCGTTTTGTTCATATTACACTTTTATTGTTAGTTTGAATTAATTTGACAGACAGCATTGGCTGATGTTGATCAAGCTAGCGTCATTCAGAGCTGACAACTCTCACGAATTCACCGTGAGACACACGCAATTGACACTTAGCAAGCAGGTTAGTTAAGCTCTCAGATTCTGTCAATTTTATTACGCAATTCAAACAATAAATACCGTTTTGGCGCTTGTACATGTTACACCACAGATCTCTAGCTCACGTGAACCGATCATCTCTAGCTAATGGAAAAGAACATGAACACTGTTGAAAGATACAGTATGCTACAACTTACCAAAATGTATTCCTCATGCATGTCGACCAATCATTTTTTGAACTCTTCCTTGAACTGAAATGTAGTAATCGGCTGTATTTCCACACGACTGACTTCAGGTTCAAAGTACAAACATAAGACGCGCGACTTACTCGTGTACTGCAGTGTGCGGCTGGTGTTTATGTTGCCCGCCCGCATACCGCCTCCCATGGCCGAAACTGGTATTACGACACCTGACGGGCCGGGGCTAGTAATTTAGCATGCTAATTTAGGTTTATATCTCGGCAGCAATATAACTTTTCAGTTTTTTAATGACATCATTGCACTTATTTCTTCTCATTCTTTTGATGCGTGTAGCTCATTTTCTGTATATTTTTACCTCAATAATCCCAGATGGCACCTTTAAAGGTAAAAACGATATAAATACTGTTCCTTTTCTCACACAAACCGCTGCGTTTCATGTCTTAGGCCATCAATGTGTACTTACATTTACGGAGTCATTAAATCATGTTTAATTTGGACTTCTCTGTGCATGCTCTTTGAGGTGGTGACCATAGACCTCCATTATATGACTGACAGACAAGAACGGTTTGACCTAAACATATCAAAATTGAAAATACTGTGGAAACAAAGACACTAAAACATACCAAAAAATGAATTTCAAAGTGAACTATCCCTTTAAACCTGCACATTACACTCACTAAACATGTTTTTGGAGGGGGAAGTCGTGTCGCAAGTGTTCGGGAATTTGGTGTAATTGATTCAACATGCTGGCTGGGGGTCACACCGCTTCAGAGGGGCGGCGTAACACGACACCGCTGTGTGTAGATGTTTTCTGCTCGGGAAACTGATTACTTGTGAATACGGCTAAAGGGAAACATGTTGGATGGATGATTTTAATTTTTGAGAACTTAACACAGAGTTTCTGGTTAACCTGAGTCATAGTTACGGTTGAGTCTTGAACAAAAAAAGAATGTTTTTTGTATGTAGGAAAATCCATATGATGTGGGAAATGAGAGGATGTGTGTGTTTCCAGTCTCCTCCCTGCTCTGATCTGTGTGACTCCCTCCTGTGTTTCCGGCTGGGGGTGAAGCGGCCGTGTCAGTGTGTCCGTCTGCAGACCCGCGAGGCTTGGGGCGCTCGTGTGAACGGCTGTCGTGTGGAGTGTGTCTGTGCTGGACTGATAACATGGGTGTGGGGCATCAGCAACTTACACAAACACACCACAAACGTGAGAAGAGCAGCGAGACTTGAAGACACGTGAAGTAACGCTCACGAGTAGGGATGAGAATTGGAAACGGTTCTAGCTAGTGCCAATAACGTTTAGTACTTTAAAGGAATAAATATTTGGGGGAAAGAAATGCATTTCCAAACAGTGTTTACATGGCCTTTTAATTCATTTTTTGCCTTTTTTACAGTCTAATTGGCATTAAATATACATTAAAATGCTTATTCATTTTATTCATTTAATTTGATAAAATACTACTGGAAAAGTCATTCGGTTCGATAGAGTCATTTGATTGAGATTTGGACTTCACTAGTTAAACTTGTTCTGAATGTTTTTGATTCACTTTAAGAACCGGCTCATTAGAGTCATATGATTGAGATTTGGACTTCACTAGTTAAACTGTTCTGAATGTTTTTGATTCACTTTAAGAACCGAACTCATTTGATTGAGATTTGGACTACACTAGTTAAACTCTTCTGAATGTTTTTGATTCACTTTAAGAACCAGCTCATTAGAGTCATTTGAGATTTGAACTTCACTAGTTAAACTGTTCTGAATGTTTTTGATTCACTTTAAGAACCAGCTCATTAGAGTCATTTGAGATTTGAACTTCACTAGTTAAACTGTTCTGAATGTTTTTGATTCACTTTAAGAACCGGCTCATTAGAGTCATTTGATTGAGATTTGGACTACAGTAGATAAACTGTTCTGAGTGTTTTTGATTCACTTTACAAACCGGCTCATTAGAGTCATTTGACTGAGATTTGGACTACACTAGTTAAACTGTTCTGAATGGTTTTGATTCACTTTAAGAACCGGCTCATTAAAGTCTTTTTTTTTAGATTTGGACTTCACTAGTTAAACTGTTCTGAATGTTTTTGATTCACTTTAAGAACCGGTTTGATAGAGTCATTTGATTGAGATTTGGACTTCGCTAGTTAAACTGTTCTGAATGTTTTTGATTCACTTTAACAACCGGTTCATTAGAGTCATTTGATTGAGATTTGGACTTCACTAGTTAAACTGTTCTGAATGGTTTTGATTCACTTTAAGAACCGGCTCATTAGAGTCATTTGATTGAGATTTGGACTTCACTAGTTAAACTGTTCTGAATGTTTTTGATTCACTTTAAGAACCGACTCATTTGATTGAGATTTGGACTACACTAGTTAAACTCTTCTGAATGTTTTTGATTCACTTTAAGAACCGGCTCATTAGAGTCATTTGAGATTTGAACTTCACTAGTTAAACTGTTCTGAATGTTTTTGATTCACTTTAAGAACCGGCTCATTAGAGTCATTTGATTGAGATTTGGACTTCACTAGTTAAACTGTTCTGAATGGTTTTGATTCACTTTAAGAACCGGCTCATTAGAGTCATTTGATTGAGATTTGGACTTCACTAGTTAAACTGTTCTGAATGTTTTTGATTCACTTTAAGAACCGGCTCATTAGAGTCATTTGATTGAGATTTGGACTTCACTAGTTAAACTGTTCTGAATGTTTTTGATTCACTTTAAGAACCGGCTCATTAGAGTCATTTGATTGAGATTTGGACTTCACTAGTTAAACTGTTCTGAATGGTTTTGATTCACTTTAAGAACCGGCTCATTAGAGTCATTTGATTGAGATTTGGACTTCACTAGTTAAACTGTTCTAAATGTTTTTGATTCACTTTAAGAACCGGCTCATTAGAGTCATTTGATTGAGATTTGGACTACACTAGTTAAACTCTTCTGAATGTTTTTGATTCACTTTAAGAACCGGCTCATTCGAGTCATGTTGAGATTTGGACTTCACTAGTTAAACTGTTCTGAATGTTTTTGATTCACTTTAAAACCGGCTCATTAGAGTCATTTGATTGAGATTTGGACTAGTTAAACTGTTCTGAGTGTTTTTGATTCACTTTACAAACCGGCTCATTAGAGTCATTTGATTGAGATTTGGACTTCACTAGTTAAACTGTTCTGAATGTTTTTGATTCACTTTAACAACCGGCTCATTGGAGTCATTTGATTGAGATTTGGACTTCACTAGTTAAACTGTTCTGAATGGTTTTGATTCACTTTAAGAACCGGCTCATTAGAGTCATTTGATTGAGATTTGGACTTCACTAGTTAAACTGTTCTGAATGGTTTTGATTCACTTTAAGAACCGGCTCATTAGAGTCATTTGATTGAGATTTGGACTTCACTAGTTAAACTGTTCTGAATGTTTTTGATTCACTTTAAGAACCGGCTCATTAGAGTCATTTGATTGAGATTTGGACTACACTAGTTAAACTGTTCTGAGTGTTTTTGATTCACTTTACAAACCGGCTCATTAGAGTCATTTGACTGAGATTTGGACTTCACTAGTTAAACTGTTCTGAATGGTTTTGATTCACTTTAAGAACCGGCTCATTAAAGTCTTTTTTTTTAGATTTGGACTTCACTAGTTAAACTGTTCTGAATGTTTTTGATTCACTTTAAGAACCGGTTTGATAGAGTCATTTGATTGAGATTTGGACTTCGCTAGTTAAACTGTTCTGAATGTTTTTGATTCACTTTAACAACCGGCTCATTGGAGTCATTTGATTGAGATTTGGACTTCACTAGTTAAACTGTTCTGAATGTTTTTGATTCACTTTAAGAACCGGCTCATTAGAGTCATTTGATTGAGATTTGGACTTCACTAGTTAAACTGTTCTGAATGTTTTTGATTCACTTTAAGAACCGACTCATTTGATTGAGATTTGGACTACACTAGTTAAACTCTTCTGAATGTTTTTGATTCACTTTAAGAACCGGCTCATTAGAGTCATTTGAGATTTGAACTTCACTAGTTAAACTGTTCTGAATGTTTTTGATTCACTTTAAGAACCGGCTCATTAGAGTCATTTGATTGAGATTTGGACTTCACTAGTTAAACTGTTCTGAATGTTTTTGATTCACTTTAAGAACCGGCTCATTAGAGTCATTTGATTGAGATTTGGACTTCACTAGTTAAACTCTTCTGAATGTTTTTGATTCACTTTAAGAACCAGCTCATTAGAGTCATTTGAGATTTGAACTTCACTAGTTAAACTGTTCTGAATGTTTTTGATTCACTTTAAGAACCAGCTCATTAGAGTCATTTGAGATTTGAACTTCACTAGTTAAACTGTTCTGAATGTTTTTGATTCACTTTAAGAACCAGCTCATTAGAGTCATTTGAGATTTGAACTTCACTAGTTAAACTGTTCTGAATGTTTTTGATTCACTTTAAGAACCAGCTCATTAGAGTCATTTGAGATTTGAACTTCACTAGTTAAACTGTTCTGAATGTTTTTGATTCACTTTAAGAACCGGCTCATTAGAGTCATTTGATTGAGATTTGGACTACAGTAGATAAACTGTTCTGAGTGTTTTTGATTCACTTTACAAACCGGCTCATTAGAGTCATTTGACTGAGATTTGGACTACACTAGTTAAACTGTTCTGAATGGTTTTGATTCACTTTAAGAACCGGCTCATTAAAGTCTTTTTTTTTTAGATTTGGACTTCACTAGTTAAACTGTTCTGAATGTTTTTGATTCACTTTAAGAACCGGTTTGAGAGAGTCATTTGATTGAGATTTGGACTTCGCTAGTTAAACTGTTCTGAATGTTTTTGATTCACTTTAACAACCGGTTCATTAGAGTCATTTGATTGAGATTTGGACTTCACTAGTTAAACTGTTCTGAATGGTTTTGATTCACTTTAAGAACCGGCTTATTAGAGTCATTTGATTGAGATTTGGACTTCACTAGTTAAACTGTTCTGAATGTTTTTGATTCACTTTAAGAACCGACTCATTTGATTGAGATTTGGACTACACTAGTTAAACTCTTCTGAATGTTTTTGATTCACTTTAAGAACCGGCTCATTAGAGTCATTTGATTGAGATTTGGACTTCACTAGTTAAACTGTTCTGAATGGTTTTGATTCACTTTAAGAACCGGCTCATTAGAGTCATTTGATTGAGATTTGGACTTCACTAGTTAAACTGTTCTGAATGTTTTTGATTCACTTTAAGAACCGGCTCATAGAGTCATTTGATTGAGATTTGGACTTCGCTAGTTAAACTGTTCTGAATGTTTTTGATTCACTTTAACAACCGGTTCATTAGAGTCATTTGATTGAGATTTGGACTTCACTAGTTAAACTGTTCTGAATGGTTTTGATTCACTTTAAGAACCGGCTCATTAGAGTCATTTGATTGAGATTTGGACTTCACTAGTTAAACTGTTCTGAATGGTTTTGATTCACTTTAAGAACCGGCTCATTAGAGTCATTTGATTGAGATTTGGACTTCACTAGTTAAACTGTTCTGAATGTTTTTGATTCACTTTAAGAACCGGCTCATTAGAGTCATTTGATTGAGATTTGGACTACACTAGTTAAACTGTTCTGAGTGTTTTTGATTCACTTTACAAACCGGCTCATTAGAGTCATTTGACTGAGATTTGGACTTCACTAGTTAAACTGTTCTGAATGGTTTTGATTCACTTTAAGAACCGGCTCATTAAAGTCTTTTTTTTTAGATTTGGACTTCACTAGTTAAACTGTTCTGAATGTTTTTGATTCACTTTAAGAACCGGTTTGATAGAGTCATTTGATTGAGATTTGGACTTCGCTAGTTAAACTGTTCTGAATGTTTTTGATTCACTTTAACAACCGGCTCATTGGAGTCATTTGATTGAGATTTGGACTTCACTAGTTAAACTGTTCTGAATGTTTTTGATTCACTTTAAGAACCGGCTCATTAGAGTCATTTGATTGAGATTTGGACTTCACTAGTTAAACTGTTCTGAATGTTTTTGATTCACTTTAAGAACCGACTCATTTGATTGAGATTTGGACTACACTAGTTAAACTCTTCTGAATGTTTTTGATTCACTTTAAGAACCGGCTCATTAGAGTCATTTGAGATTTGAACTTCACTAGTTAAACTGTTCTGAATGTTTTTGATTCACTTTAAGAACCGGCTCATTAGAGTCATTTGATTGAGATTTGGACTTCACTAGTTAAACTGTTCTGAATGTTTTTGATTCACTTTAAGAACCGGCTCATTAGAGTCATTTGATTGAGATTTGGACTTCACTAGTTAAACTCTTCTGAATGTTTTTGATTCACTTTAAGAACCAGCTCATTAGAGTCATTTGAGATTTGAACTTCACTAGTTAAACTGTTCTGAATGTTTTTGATTCACTTTAAGAACCAGCTCATTAGAGTCATTTGAGATTTGAACTTCACTAGTTAAACTGTTCTGAATGTTTTTGATTCACTTTAAGAACCAGCTCATTAGAGTCATTTGAGATTTGAACTTCACTAGTTAAACTGTTCTGAATGTTTTTGATTCACTTTAAGAACCAGCTCATTAGAGTCATTTGAGATTTGAACTTCACTAGTTAAACTGTTCTGAATGTTTTTGATTCACTTTAAGAACCGGCTCATTAGAGTCATTTGATTGAGATTTGGACTACAGTAGATAAACTGTTCTGAGTGTTTTTGATTCACTTTACAAACCGGCTCATTAGAGTCATTTGACTGAGATTTGGACTACACTAGTTAAACTGTTCTGAATGGTTTTGATTCACTTTAAGAACCGGCTCATTAAAGTCTTTTTTTTTTAGATTTGGACTTCACTAGTTAAACTGTTCTGAATGTTTTTGATTCACTTTAAGAACCGGTTTGAGAGAGTCATTTGATTGAGATTTGGACTTCGCTAGTTAAACTGTTCTGAATGTTTTTGATTCACTTTAACAACCGGTTCATTAGAGTCATTTGATTGAGATTTGGACTTCACTAGTTAAACTGTTCTGAATGGTTTTGATTCACTTTAAGAACCGGCTTATTAGAGTCATTTGATTGAGATTTGGACTTCACTAGTTAAACTGTTCTGAATGTTTTTGATTCACTTTAAGAACCGACTCATTTGATTGAGATTTGGACTACACTAGTTAAACTCTTCTGAATGTTTTTGATTCACTTTAAGAACCGGCTCATTAGAGTCATTTGATTGAGATTTGGACTTCACTATTTAAACTGTTCTGAATGGTTTTGATTCACTTTAAGAACCGGCTCATTAGAGTCATTTGATTGAGATTTGGACTTCACTAGTTAAACTGTTCTGAATGTTTTTGATTCACTTTAAGAACCGGTTTGAGAGAGTCATTTGATTGAGATTTGGACTTCGCTAGTTAAACTGTTCTGAATGTTTTTGATTCACTTTAACAACCGGTTCATTAGAGTCATTTGATTGAGATTTGGACTTCACTAGTTAAACTGTTCTGAATGGTTTTGATTCACTTTAAGAACCGGCTTATTAGAGTCATTTGATTGAGATTTGGACTTCACTAGTTAAACTGTTCTGAATGTTTTTGATTCACTTTAAGAACTCGACTCATTTGATTGAGATTTGGACTACACTAGTTAAACTCTTCTGAATGTTTTTGATTCACTTTAAGAACCGGCTCATTAGAGTCATTTGATTGAGATTTGGACTTCACTATTTAAACTGTTCTGAATGGTTTTGATTCACTTTAAGAACCGGCTCATTAGAGTCATTTGATTGAGATTTGGACTTCACTAGTTAAACTGTTCTGAATGTTTTTGATTCACTTTAAGAACCGACATCATTTGATTGAGATTTGGACTACACTAGTTAAACTCTTCTGAATGTTTTTGATTCACTTTAAGAACCGGCTCATTAGAGTCATTTGATTGAGATTTGGACTTCACTAGTTAAACTGTTCTGAATGTTTTTGATTCACTTTAAGAACCGGCTCATTAGAGTCATTTGATTGAGATTTGGACTTCACTAGTTAAACTGTTCTGAATGGTTTTGATTCACTTTAAGAACCGGCTCATTAGAGTCATTTGATTGAGATTTGGACTTCACTAGTTAAACTGTTCTGAATGTTTTTGATTCACTTTAAGAACCGGCTCATTAGAGTCATTTGATTGAGATTTGGACTACGCTAGTTAAACTCTTCTGAATGTTTTTGATTCACTTTAAGAACCGGCTCATTCGAGTCATTTGAGATTTGGACTTCACTAGTTAAACTGTTCTGAATGTTTTTGATTCACTTTAAAACCGGCTCATTAGAGTCATTTGATTGAGATTTGGACTAGTTAAACTGTTCTGAGTGTTTTTGATTCACTTTACAAACCGGCTCATTAGAGTCATTTGATTGAGATTTGGACTTCACTAGTTAAACTGTTCTGAATGTTTTTGATTCACTTTAACAACCGGCTCATTGGAGTCATTTGATTGAGATTTGGACTTCACTAGTTAAACTGTTCTGAATGTTTTTGATTCACTTTAAGAACCGGCTCATTAGAGTCATTTGATTGAGATTTGGACTTCACTAGTTAAACTGTTCTGAATGTTTTTGATTCACTTTAAGAACCGGCTCATTAGAGTCATTTGATTGAGATTTGGACTACACTAGTTAAACTGTTCTGAGTGTTTTTGATTCACTTTACAAACCGGCTCATTAGAGTCATTTGATTGAGATTTGGATTTCACTAGTTAAACTGTTCTGAATGTTTTTGATTCACTTAACGAACCGACTCATTAGAGTCATTTGAGATTTGGACTTCACTAGTTAAACTGTTCTAATTGTTTTTGATTTTAAGAACCGTCTCATTAGAGTCATTTGATTGAGATTTGGACTTCACTAGTTAAACTGTTCTGAATGGTTTTGATTCACTTTAAGAACCGGCTCATTAGAGTCATTTGATTGAGATTTGGACTTCACTATTTAAACTGTTCTGAATGGTTTTGATTCACTTTAAGAACCGGCTCATCAGAGTCATTTGATTGAGATTTGGACTTCACTAGTTAGACTGTTCTGAATGTTTTTGATTCACTTTAAGAACCGGCTCATTAGAGTCATTTGATTGAGATTTGGACTTCACTAGTTAAACTGTTCTGAATGGTTTTGATTCACTTTAAGAACCGGCTCATTAGAGTCATTTGATTGAGATTTGGACTTCACTAGTTAAACTGTTCTGAATGTTTTTGATTCACTTTAAGAACCGGCTCATTAGAGTCATTTGATTGAGATTTGGACTACACTAGTTAAACTCTTCTGAATGTTTTTGATTCACTTTAAGAACCGGCTCATTCGAGTCATTTGAGATTTGGACTTCACTAGTTAAACTGTTCTGAATGTTTTTGATTCACTTTAAAACCGGCTCATTAGAGTCATTTGATTGAGATTTGGACTAGTTAAACTGTTCTGAGTGTTTTTGATTCACTTTACAAACCGGCTCATTAGAGTCATTTGATTGAGATTTGGACTTCACTAGTTAAACTGTTCTGAATGTTTTTGATTCACTTTAACAACCGGCTCATTGGAGTCATTTGATTGAGATTTGGACTTCACTAGTTAAACTGTTCTGAATGGTTTTGATTCACTTTAAGAACCGGCTCATTAGAGTCATTTGATTGAGATTTGGACTTCACTAGTTAAACTGTTCTGAATGGTTTTGATTCACTTTAAGAACCGGCTCATTAGAGTCATTTGATTGAGATTTGGACTTCACTAGTTAAACTGTTCTGAATGTTTTTGATTCACTTTAAGAACCGGCTCATTAGAGTCATTTGATTGAGATTTGGACTACACTAGTTAAACTGTTCTGAGTGTTTTTGATTCACTTTACAAACCGGCTCATTAGAGTCATTTGACTGAGATTTGGACTTCACTAGTTAAACTGTTCTGAATGGTTTTGATTCACTTTAAGAACCGGCTCATTAAAGTCTTTTTTTTTAGATTTGGACTTCACTAGTTAAACTGTTCTGAATGTTTTTGATTCACTTTAAGAACCGGTTTGATAGAGTCATTTGATTGAGATTTGGACTTCGCTAGTTAAACTGTTCTGAATGTTTTTGATTCACTTTAACAACCGGCTCATTGGAGTCATTTGATTGAGATTTGGACTTCACTAGTTAAACTGTTCTGAATGTTTTTGATTCACTTTAAGAACCGGCTCATTAGAGTCATTTGATTGAGATTTGGACTTCACTAGTTAAACTGTTCTGAATGTTTTTGATTCACTTTAAGAACCGACTCATTTGATTGAGATTTGGACTACACTAGTTAAACTCTTCTGAATGTTTTTGATTCACTTTAAGAACCGGCTCATTAGAGTCATTTGAGATTTGAACTTCACTAGTTAAACTGTTCTGAATGTTTTTGATTCACTTTAAGAACCGGCTCATTAGAGTCATTTGATTGAGATTTGGACTTCACTAGTTAAACTGTTCTGAATGTTTTTGATTCACTTTAAGAACCGGCTCATTAGAGTCATTTGATTGAGATTTGGACTTCACTAGTTAAACTCTTCTGAATGTTTTTGATTCACTTTAAGAACCAGCTCATTAGAGTCATTTGAGATTTGAACTTCACTAGTTAAACTGTTCTGAATGTTTTTGATTCACTTTAAGAACCAGCTCATTAGAGTCATTTGAGATTTGAACTTCACTAGTTAAACTGTTCTGAATGTTTTTGATTCACTTTAAGAACCAGCTCATTAGAGTCATTTGAGATTTGAACTTCACTAGTTAAACTGTTCTGAATGTTTTTGATTCACTTTAAGAACCAGCTCATTAGAGTCATTTGAGATTTGAACTTCACTAGTTAAACTGTTCTGAATGTTTTTGATTCACTTTAAGAACCGGCTCATTAGAGTCATTTGATTGAGATTTGGACTACAGTAGATAAACTGTTCTGAGTGTTTTTGATTCACTTTACAAACCGGCTCATTAGAGTCATTTGACTGAGATTTGGACTACACTAGTTAAACTGTTCTGAATGGTTTTGATTCACTTTAAGAACCGGCTCATTAAAGTCTTTTTTTTTAGATTTGGACTTCACTAGTTAAACTGTTCTGAATGTTTTTGATTCACTTTAAAGAACCGGTTTGAGAGAGTCATTTGATTGAGATTTGGACTTCGCTAGTTAAACTGTTCTGAATGTTTTTGATTCACTTTAACAACCGGTTCATTAGAGTCATTTGATTGAGATTTGGACTTCACTAGTTAAACTGTTCTGAATGGTTTTGATTCACTTTAAGAACCGGCTTATTAGAGTCATTTGATTGAGATTTGGACTTCACTAGTTAAACTGTTCTGAATGTTTTTGATTCACTTTAAGAACCGACTCATTTGATTGAGATTTGGACTACACTAGTTAAACTCTTCTGAATGTTTTTGATTCACTTTAAGAACCGGCTCATTAGAGTCATTTGATTGAGATTTGGACTTCACTATTTAAACTGTTCTGAATGGTTTTGATTCACTTTAAGAACCGGCTCATTAGAGTCATTTGATTGAGATTTGGACTTCACTAGTTAAACTGTTCTGAATGTTTTTGATTCACTTTAAGAACCGGCTTATGAGAGTCATTTGATTGAGATTTGGACTTCACTAGTTAAACTGTTCTGAATGTTTTTGATTCACTTTAAGAACCGGTTCATTAGAGTCATTTGATTGAGATTTGGACTTCACTAGTTAAACTGTTCTGAATGTTTTTGATTCACTTTAAGAACCGGCTCATTAGAGTCATTTGATTGAGATTTGGACTTCACTAGTTAAACTGTTCTGAATGGTTTTGATTCACTTTAAGAACCGGCTCATTAGAGTCATTTGATTGAGATTTGGACTTCACTAGTTAAACTGTTCTGAATGTTTTTGATTCACTTTAAGAACCGGCTCATTAGAGTCATTTGATTGAGATTTGGACTACACTAGTTAAACTGTTCTGAGTGTTTTTGATTCACTTTACAAACCGGCTCATTAGAGTCATTTGACTGAGATTTGGACTTCACTAGTTAAACTGTTCTGAATGGTTTTGATTCACTTTAAGAACCGGCTCATTAAAGTCTTTTTTTTTAGATTTGGACTTCACTAGTTAAACTGTTCTGAATGTTTTTGATTCACTTTAAGAACCGGTTTGATAGAGTCATTTGATTGAGATTTGGACTTCGCTAGTTAAACTGTTCTGAATGTTTTTGATTCACTTTAACAACCGGCTCATTGGAGTCATTTGATTGAGATTTGGACTTCACTAGTTAAACTGTTCTGAATGTTTTTGATTCACTTTAAGAACCGGCTCATTAGAGTCATTTGATTGAGATTTGGACTTCACTAGTTAAACTGTTCTGAATGTTTTTGATTCACTTTAAGAACCGACTCATTTGATTGAGATTTGGACTACACTAGTTAAACTCTTCTGAATGTTTTTGATTCACTTTAAGAACCGGCTCATTAGAGTCATTTGAGATTTGAACTTCACTAGTTAAACTGTTCTGAATGTTTTTGATTCACTTTAAGAACCGGCTCATTAGAGTCATTTGATTGAGATTTGGACTTCACTAGTTAAACTGTTCTGAATGTTTTTGATTCACTTTAAGAACCGGCTCATTAGAGTCATTTGATTGAGATTTGGACTTCACTAGTTAAACTCTTCTGAATGTTTTTGATTCACTTTAAGAACCAGCTCATTAGAGTCATTTGAGATTTGAACTTCACTAGTTAAACTGTTCTGAATGTTTTTGATTCACTTTAAGAACCAGCTCATTAGAGTCATTTGAGATTTGAACTTCACTAGTTAAACTGTTCTGAATGTTTTTGATTCACTTTAAGAACCAGCTCATTAGAGTCATTTGAGATTTGAACTTCACTAGTTAAACTGTTCTGAATGTTTTTGATTCACTTTAAGAACCAGCTCATTAGAGTCATTTGAGATTTGAACTTCACTAGTTAAACTGTTCTGAATGTTTTTGATTCACTTTAAGAACCGGCTCATTAGAGTCATTTGATTGAGATTTGGACTACAGTAGATAAACTGTTCTGAGTGTTTTTGATTCACTTTACAAACCGGCTCATTAGAGTCATTTGACTGAGATTTGGACTACACTAGTTAAACTGTTCTGAATGGTTTTGATTCACTTTAAGAACCGGCTCATTAAAGTCTTTTTTTTTAGATTTGGACTTCACTAGTTAAACTGTTCTG
This sequence comes from Hybognathus amarus, assembly GCA_030378365.1. Lineage (NCBI taxonomy): Eukaryota > Metazoa > Chordata > Actinopteri > Cypriniformes > Leuciscidae > Hybognathus > Hybognathus amarus. Next base: position 503,489 of record JAQIUQ010002032.1, read on the forward strand.
AATGTTTTTGATTCACTTTAAGAACCGGTTTGAGAGAGTCATTTGATTGAGATTTGGACTTCGCTAGTTAAACTGTTCTGAATGTTTTTGATTCACTTTAACAACCGGTTCATTAGAGTCATTTGATTGAGATTTGGACTTCGCTAGTTAAACTGTTCTGAATGTTTTTGATTCACTTTAACAACCGGTTCATTAGAGTCATTTGATTGAGATTTGGACTTCACTAGTTAAACTGTTCTGAATGGTTTTGATTCACTTTAAGAACCGGCTTATTAGAGTCATTTGATTGAGATTTGGACTTCACTAGTTAAACTGTTCTGAATGTTTTTGATTCACTTTAAGAACCGACTCATTTGATTGAGATTTGGACTACACTAGTTAAACTCTTCTGAATGTTTTTGATTCACTTTAAGAACCGGCTCATTAGAGTCATTTGATTGAGATTTGGACTTCACTATTTAAACTGTTCTGAATGGTTTTGATTCACTTTAAGAACCGGCTCATTAGAGTCATTTGATTGAGATTTGGACTTCACTAGTTAAACTGTTCTGAATGTTTTTGATTTCACTTTAAGAACCGGTTTGAGAGAGTCATTTGATTGAGATTTGGACTTCGCTAGTTAAACTGTTCTGAATGTTTTTGATTCACTTTAACAACCGGTTCATTAGAGTCATTTGATTGAGATTTGGACTTCACTAGTTAAACTGTTCTGAATGGTTTTGATTCACTTTAAGAACCGGCTTATTAGAGTCATTTGATTGAGATTTGGACTTCACTAGTTAAACTGTTCTGAATGTTTTTGATTCACTTTTTAAAGAACTCGAGCTCATTTGATTGAGATTTGGACTACACTAGTTAAACTCTTCTGAATGTTTTTGATTCACTTTAAGAACCGGCTCATTAGAGTCATTTGATTGAGATTTGGACTTCACTATTTAAACTGTTCTGAATGGTTTTGATTCACTTTAAGAACCGGCTCATTAGAGTCATTTGATTGAGATTTGGACTTCACTAGTTAAACTGTTCTGAATGTTTTTGATTCACTTTAAGAACCGACTCATTTGATATTGAGATTTGGACTACACTAGTTAAACTCTTCTGAATGTTTTTGATTCACTTTAAGAACCGGCTCATTAGAGTCATTTGATTGAGATTTGGACTTCACTAGTTAAACTGTTCTGAATGTTTTTGATTCACTTTAAGAACCGGCTCATTAGAGTCATTTGATTGAGATTTGGACTTCACTAGTTAAACTGTTCTGAATGTTTTTGATTCACTTTAAGAACCGGCTCATTAGAGTCATTTGATTGAGATTTGGACTTCACTAGTTAAACTGTTCTGAATGTTTTTGATTCACTTTAAGAACCGGCTCATTAGAGTCATTTGATTGAGATTTGGACTTCACTAGTTAAACTGTTCTGAATGTTTTTGATTCACTTTAAGAACCGGCTCATTAGAGTCATATGATTGAGATTTGGACTTCACTAGTTAAACTGTTCTGAATGTTTTTGATTCACTTTAAGAACCGGCTCATGAGAGTCATTTGATTGAGATTTGGATTTTCACTAGTTAAACTGTTCCTAAATGTTTTTGACTGACTTTAAGTAACCGGCTGATTAGAGTCATTTGATTGAGATTTGGACTTCACTAGTTAAACTGTTCTGAATGTTTTTGATTCACTTTAAGAACCGGCTCATTAGAGTCATTTGATTGAGATTTGGACTACACTAGTTAAACTGTTCTGAGTGTTTTTGATTCACTTTACAAACCGGCTCATTAGAGTCATTTGATTGAGATTTGGACTTCACTAGTTAAACTGTTCTGAATGTTTTTGATTCACTTAACGAACCGACTCATTAGAGTCATTTGAGATTTGGACTTCACTAGTTAAACTGTTCTAATTGTTTTTGATTTTAAGAACCGTCTCATTAGAGTCATTTGATTGAGATTTGGACTTCACTAGTTAAACTGTTCTGAATGTTTTTGATTCACTTAACGAACCGAACTCATTAAGAGTCATTTGTCTGGGAATTGGATTACGTGGTTTGTGCTGTGTATTGTTCTATTATCTGTATGTTATTGATTTATTATCAAGAGAACCAATTCATTCGATTAATTTGTTCTGTAATCAGACTATAAAAAAGGCTCTTGGTTCTCAATCTTGTTATTGATTCAGTAGCGTTTTAAGAAAACAACCGCAAGCTTCAAAACTCATGTTTGTGGGATGACTGTGTAATAATTCATGTTGTGTTTTGCAATGGAAGCCCCAGCAGAGAAAGGTTAAAGATAGTCACGTGAGAGAAATCCCAGAGGTCCTAGTGTCAATAATTCAGAAGCATCTGTATCATTTTACAAGCCATGCTTTGAAACACACAGGCTGCGTCTTATTGTGACAGGAAGTTTGAGGAATGCTTTGTGCCGCTCTTCCGAGTGTCTCTCCATGCTCATCCCACTCATCTCCGCGTTCAGGAACAGAAACCTACCTCAGGTCCCGGAGTGACAGGAAGTGGGTGTAATGCCATAGGGAGAGCCGAGGGTGTGTCGATGGAAATATTGTAATGCTGGGAGGTTTATTTGTGGCACATAATCACAATAGAGTGAAAGTGTTGGGAACAGAGAAAATACTTGTTCATCCCACCCGTCCCAAACTCACTAACAGTAGTTGTTCTCTCAGAGGTCAGCTGTGTAGAGTTGGCGGGACAGATGTGTGCTCCTGAATAAAGTGTTCCTGTTCGCCTGTTTGAAATGATTGCGCTGTAACCCTATGAAGAATGCTGTATCATATTTGATATGCCTCTAAATTATCAATATGATCAAAACGGCTTAAAATCATTTTGTACACAATCTACAACATGCCTTCTGTCATCCGATTGATAGTTTAATATTTTTAAGGACTTTTCGTATAATTACAAATCCCTTCAGGTCGTAGAACACATGACTTTCGGCTGTGAAATGTTTTCAAGGTCCAATAGACAGTTTTAGTGCAGCTTTAAACGATTCAAAACGATTAATAAGGGTCTTATCAAGCGAAACGATCACTCATTTCAAAAATAAATAACAAAGTTTGTTTTATAAGCTCAAATGCTCGCCTTGCTCTGTTCTGTGATGCGCGTTTGTGACTCTCCGTTTCGAACTCGTTTATCAAAATGAACAAATCTTTTTTCAGAGTCATTTCATCCGATCAAATCAACCAAATGACTCGAAAAAAAGATTTGTTGATTTTGATGAACGTGAATATAAAAGGAGAGTCACGAACGGGCATCACAGAACAGAGGCGAGCATTTGAGCTTATACTTAAAATACTTACTTATAATAATTGGTTAACTAAATACTTTTTTTTTAAATGGGCGCTCGTTTCGCTAGATAAGACCCTTATTCATCGTCTGGTGTCGTTTAAAGCCCCTTGAAGCTGCAATGAAACTCTCATTTGGACCTTGAACCGTTTTGGACCCCATTGAAGTCCATTATATGGAGAAAAATCCTGGAATGTTTTCATCAAAAACCTTAATTTCTTTTCGACTGAAGAAGAAAGACATGGACATCTTGGTGAGTAAATTATCAGCAAAAGTTTTTTTTAAAGTGAACTACTCCTTTAAGTTTACATACATAACTTTTGAGAAAAATCATGTTAAGATGTGTGCATCAAATATGATACAGCAGGCTTTTGAGAAACATTTATATGTTCATCTCTCAAATCATTGTATAGCATTTTACCTGCCATAATAAAAACTACAGCACTAAGAGCATCAAACTAAGCATTTAACCCTTTCCTGCCATTGACAGGTAATTCCCTCATTTTGCTTGTTCAGATTCACACAAAAATTAACAGAAAAATGAACAGAAAAACACTGTCAGGGAAAGGGTTAAATTTCTTACTAAGACTTTATTGGGAGATATAAAGTGACAACTGATACCTATATGTATTTTATGTGAGTCGTCTCTTTAAGATCTCAAGCTATCAGAATTTCATCTTACTTTTTGGCCTGATATTTATATGCAACTGCACCAATTTGCATATTTTTCTTCGATTTGGGGCTCAATTTTCCTCCTCGTGAGCTCCATATTTTTTATGTCATAATATATGAGGCGTAAAAGCCTACTCAACATAAAACATATTCTAACTTTTTCAAAGATTTTTAAAATATATATATATATATATATACTGATAATATTACAGTTTTAATAAACTCTTCCAATTATTTCTTTACTGGCTTAATGAAGCTGTTTTAAACCTTTATACTTCCTCAAAATACTCTTAATTTCTCTAGAATATCGAAACTTTTTAGTGTAAGGCACTCACCACGCTCGCATCACGCGCTGTGCGCGTCAGGGCACCAAGTGCTGAGGGGGCACCAAAAATATCCTAATGAAAATCGATCTTCAAACTTCTTGTTATAATCAGATTCAGCGCGTTCTTCATCTTCAATCCGCAGCGGCACCGAGCAGAGAGCACGTCAGAAACAGCTGACAGGGTGTGTGTGTGTGTTCAGAGCCTCATTGGTCTGTCACCGCTCGTCAATGTCAGAATATTTGAGATGACCAATCAAATCGAAGTAGGCGGGCTTTATGTTCACAGACGCTGAGCGCGAATTTTAACAGTGCAACTCGACGCTTCAGTGTACGGTCAAGTGCGAGATAAGATGTAAGTATATATTTGACAGTTTTTTTTTGGTCATAAATGTTAAACGAATGACAAAAAATAATTAGGCAAACTAATATAGTTTTGTCTAATTTCGCCATTTTTAACTGAAAATAGGCCTATGTAACATATGGCCTACGTGTAATAGTTTAGGCTACTGTCATTGTGAGGGGACAAGAAACATGAACAAAGCCTTTTTTATCATGTTAGGCACAGTGTGTGTACATATTGAGAATAAAATACAAATTGTAGCCTTTAGTAAATTAAAAAAATCCAACTTTAGGAGGGAAAGAGACAGGGCAAGATAAAAACAAAGAGAAAAAGAGTGTGATGCTGACGAGAGAGAGAAAAATAATCAGCTGCCCACTGACATGGTTTTAAAGCTGTTATTATTAATTTTTTATTTATTTTATTTATTTTTTTGCTTTCACACCATCTTAAAATGCACATCTGTAGTTCAGAGAAATCCAAAATTTTCTCGGGGAAATCCCCGAACCCCTAACCGGCCTGCCTCAAATTCGCGACTATTCATTCGGTTCACGTGACGTCACTGTAGCTTTGTGCCTGCCATCTTTGCGACCAGTTTGCGACCGACGGTCACATTCATAGACAGTAAAGGTCACATTATGCCTGCAATATGTTGTGCAGTTGGCTGCAAAAACAGCCGAAAGAGGAACCCTGAACTGGTATTTTATTCTATACCAAAAGAAGAGAGAAGAGAAATTTTTTTTTTTTAAACTTGAAGTCTCATGTTGCTGGTTTATGGTTAATTATATTTCTATTATAGCATACTCTCAGTGGCCAACATTATACAAACAGATATCGATAATATTTTTTCTTCATTGAATTTGTTGGATCTGTTTAAATGCACTTTATCGTGGTAAGTTATTAGATTTGGGGTTATTTTGACGTAACTGTCTGTCTACCTAAATCTAATAAATATTTTTCTGAAGTTCGTATTGTCTTCGTCACATGTGCTTTAGATGTTATTTTTGTGTAAGTAACGTTAATGTTAGCTCTGCAGACGATGCATAATCTCAGCCTTGAAATACATAAAGGACTAGTTCTTCCAAAAATGATAATTCTGCCGTCATTTAACTACTCACCTTCATGTGCAAATCCTTAAGTTTACTTTCCGTGGAAGACAAAGGGGACATTTTGAATATGTAGCCTAATGGAGACTCTTCTTGTCGATGTAATGAAAGTGAATGAGTAACATTAGCCGACTGGGGGCTGTCACGCAAAAAATAAAAATAACAAAAGACAATATCACAAAAGTATCATAAAAGTGATCTATACGACTCGTCCATTATATTAATATCGTTATTTATTAATATGATAGCTTTATGTGACGAACAAACTGCAATTCAAGTCGTTATAATCACTGAAGAGCTTTAATTACCTCTTGATAGCTTTAACCGCAGCCAAATTATTCAAAAAGATTCGACTCGAAAGAATCATTTCGATATTTGTGATTATTAAACCTTCTCTGTTACTGAACATCTGTTCTTTCGGACAGATATGGCAGTCTTTTATGATATTTGACTGATGTCTCTGACTGTGCTGATGCAGGTGTCTCTGTGCCAGCCAGTGTTGCTGTTCGGATTAGATAGATTCATGCCAGCCGAAGTCCTGCAGAAGAATCATTCATGACATCGCCTCGACTCTCATGAACGCGTGCGCTCTATGACTTATGTATTTCTATCTCATGGCCGATTAGGGCAAGCCTGGGGCAGATAATAATGGACTAAAGAAAACTGGGGGTAACAAATTAGGATCGGAGCCTAAAATTGAAATTTTCTCAAGGTATCTCTGTCTCTCTCTCTCTTTCAAATAGGCAGTTTGGGCGGCCGCACCGGGCGAGTCGGTCGCAAATATGGCGGCGTTCTATTTGTAGTGACGTAGGTGGCATCTATGAATAGTGATTATTAAACCATGAAACCAACCAGGTAATGAAACTAGTTAATAGTAAGCATTACTAAAGTGTAACTTTATATATTTTTTATATATATTATGTATTTTTATAAATAATACCCCCTAAAATGAAAATCCTAAATGAAAATGTTTTATTTTTGGAGGGGGGCATCATAAAGGAATTATGCTTTGGCACCAAAATGGCTAGCAGCGGCACTGGGCACTTAAAAAGCTTTTATTTTTATTTTGCTTTCCACATATGGACATTCAAAAAATCATAATTTACCTTTTGTTGTGACAAAAGTATCATCATGTCTGAAACATCCGTCTGTCTATGTGTCTAGGGGTGTTTCATTCTGTAAGGTCTGATATAAGTATCATATAAGCATCATATTCAGACAGTGTCGGTATTGGAAATGCTGTAATCTGTTCTTCCTCCGAACAATGTGCCTTTGGGGTCTTCTGTCTGCAGTCAGCGAGATCCACTTACACACGCCTGTCAGTCAGATAACAAACGGACGTTCATCTGGAAGTTGATCTTAAAATGTAGTTGTGTAAAAACAGTGTCATTTGTAAGCATACTGAATAGATAGATCACATGACATTTGTTAAATTAGCTAACCCTTAAAGATAAATGTTAATAATTATATGTATTTTTCTTACTGTGCATGTGCTGAAGAAACATACATATTCATCTGGCACTCTTTAGCCGTCTGGCACTCTTTAAGAACTGGCATAATGGATCACACACTCCTGTTCTTAATGGACCTTGACCTTTGACCTTCACTGTCATTGGTGCCTCTTGAATCCCCATTACAAAAAGCACCTCATAGGTGTTCCTTGGTTTTAAATGATGTTTTCCTATTTTTCATTCGTACAAGTGCTGCATTTTTTCTTCTTATTAAATAGAGCAAACGTCTCTTCTTTACACACAAACTGGGACATTTCCCTTTCGATTTGGTCAGATGCTGACTTTCATCTGCGATCTGCTCAGAGTCTGAGTTTTGAAGCTTCATATTAAACTGAATTTTTACATTTAAAGGAGTAGTTCACTTTAAAAAAAAAGCTTTTGCTGATAATCTCACTCACCCCCATGTCATCCAAGATGTCCATGTCTTTCTTTCTTCAGTCAAAAAGATATTAAGGTTTTTGATGAAAACATTCTAGGATTTTTCTTTATATAATGGACTTCAATGGGGTTCAAATAATACAAGGTCCAAAAGACAGTTTCAGTGCAGTTTCAAAGGACTTTAAACGACACCAGATGATGAATAAGGGTCTTATCTAGCGAAACGATCAGTCATTTAAAAAAAAATGTTTAAGCTTTAAAAGCACAAATGCTCACCTTGCTCTGTTCTGTGATGCCCGTTCGTGACTCTCCTGTTTTAACTTGTTCATCAAAATGAACAAATCTTTTTCTGAGTCAATTTGTTCATTTTGTTTTTGAATCAACCCAATGACTCGAAAAAAGATTTGTTTATTTTTGATGAACGAGTTCGAACAGGAAATCAATGATCGTTTCGCTTGATAAGAGCCTTATTCATCGTCTGGTGTCGTTTAAAGCCCTTTGAACAGTTTGCAGTTTGCACTGAAACTCTCATTTGGATCCCATTGAAGTCCATTATATGGAGAAAAATTCTGTAACGTTTTCATCAAAAACCTTAATTTCTTTTCGACTGAAGAAAGAAAGACATGGACATCTTGGATGACATGGGGTGAGTAAATTATCAGCAAAAGTTTTTTTTAAATGAACTACTCCTTTAACAGTAAAGGTCATCCTGGGTTCCTCTGCAATGGCATATTTCATTGTGACTTTAACAGATGCTTAAAACACACCATTAAACCAGATTCTTTCATATGGAGCGTTTGCCTGTTCAAAACTTCCTGCCACGAACCTGTGAAACGCAAAATTGATTATGACATGTTCATTATCACACTTTACTGTGGTTTGGATGATTATTTTTGCTGGTGTTTGAGAGTTCTCGCTGTTATTCAGACATCCAACGGCTCTTCTGATGACCCTGTTTTCAGTTTTGCAGGCACTACATTGTAGAGAAACGTCCTGATCGTGGCATTATTGTGTAGTTTTTCCACTCTCCGTCTTGGGTGAATAGCAGATTTCCTAGAATTCTTGTTATTGGTTGGTCGAAGCAAATTTGTAACCCTATATTGCATTTTTTTATGAGGAAAACTCATTGTACTCATTGTAATTCTTTGTGAATTAACCCTGGATTTACAATACAAGACAAATATATTTTATTTTGTGTTAATTATCATGATTTGTGTGTTGTTTAAGCAGTGGACTGATGCTTGATGATGCACTGGCACTGATAATTAATAAGATGTTCACAAAATGATAAAAGCTACACTGCGTGATTTTTACCCCATCTAGTGGTGAAAAGGTATATGACCATCCAGTGAATATTAGTTTCTGTTCCTCTCAATTCTGATTTTGTTTTAACTCCTACGGTGGCCAATGTAGTCCAAGATTAACATGACTTCCAGTTCGACCTCGTCCATGAGTGTTAACTCAAACGTAAACGTGAAAGGCGAAGCTTGAATTAACGGGTATGTCCCTCTTTGGCAACTGTACTTTCAAGATGGAGAGGAACTCGTACATTAGAACCCACTTACCCGTATGTATTTTTCAATGGCATATTATACACTCACGAGAATACTTTATTACTTGAACGAAGTAAATATATGTTAATGAGCACATATTTTTGAAAGAACTAAGTGTTTTTAGCTAAGAATAAACTAAAAGAGTTACACAGTGTAGCTTTAAATGAACACATTGTTCCAAATTCCTGAAATTCATGCATTAACTTTCTTTTCTGGGTGTTAATCAGCCAAACAAATTTTATACATATCTCTATTTGAGAATTTTGAATGTGATTTTGTTGTGGTTCAAATTTTTTTTTTTTTTTTTTACTTATTTATTACAGTTACAGAGCATATTAATAAACATTTCTGTCAGTATGCTAGAATTAACGAAAAGCTATCTTTCGTCTGCCTTTTTTTGTTGTTTTGTTTGCAAAAAGTCATGGTAAAAATGACTTTTTTATGGTAAAAAGTCACCATAAAAGACAGTAAAATTACACGTTTACCTAACAACATAAATATAAATTTGACTGTATACGGAGAGATCATTTTCTGACATTGACTGAAACTGTGCATTTATAAAACTGTAACATATAATCTAATATTTATACATATATATATATATATATATATATATATATATATATATATATATATATATATATATATATATATTAATTTTACTTTTATATATATCACTTTTTATTATATATATATAATACTTTTTTTTTACCTAATATTTAACTTTAGGTTTCTTTGTATATAAAGGTGTGTTCACATTTGTAGTTTGGTTTGCTTGAGCCAGACCAAAAACACAAAAACATTTTAGTTGTGTCCACTTAGCGTTCACATTGGCATTTTAACACCAACCCTAAAGGCATAGGGATATGCCACAGCCGGATTGGTCGGCTTTTATTATGTATATTTCGAGACTAAACTTACCGAACATCCAAAACAATGCTAAATGCGCTCGTGATATGTGTGTAGCTACAATGGTATTTTGACCAGCTGAGAACTTGTGAAGAGCTTCATAAAATGTAAAACAGCGACAGACACACACACACACACACACACACACACACAGACGGAAGACCATCTGCATGTTTTTGAGTCGTTACATTGGTTCGTGTTGCATTCATATTTCATTCAAATCGCACCAGTGTGTGTTTAGACGTGGACTCGACTGTTTCAGTCCACTTGTTAGAGGCAGCGTTCACACGTTTAAGTGAAACGCACTTACAGAGTTCTAGTTTTAATTCCAACCAAACCTGCTAAGTGTGAACACACACCCTGAAGAGTGTTTATTTCCCCTGTCACAGGAGCTTCAGCCTTCACCGGAGTCCTCGGACACGGGATCCATCTGAGCTTGTACCGAGACTGTGTTTCCTGGTTCGGTCTGAGGCGGGTTACGGCTTTAATCTGCACAGTGAGAAGTCCCGGCCGGGTCAGTACATACGGGCTCTGGACCCCGGATCACCCGCTGACCGCGCCGGACTCAAACCGCAGGACAGACTCATAGAGGTGAGACACGAGTTATTCTGAATCTGCTGAAGCGAATTCGTGTAAGTTAATCACTTTGATCATCAAAATGACATATTTAAACGTTTTATCCTTGATAAAAATTATTCATGCCTTAAAAATAGCTTGAATGTAACTCGACACCTTGCCTCGTTTAGAATGCGCAGTTCTATGAATATGCAAATGAGCCCCGCCTCCACTCACTCACACCAGCTCAGAGATCCACTCGTTGACGATCACAGTATGACCTGATTGGTTACAAGATCGTTTATGACGATACACCAGAAACACCCGTTTTTGAGACTGGCTTTGGTTCACTGCAGTTTTAATGGAGGAAATACTCAGCAATGGTGTCAAATTTATACATTGTTTGTCTTATAGTTTTTCTCAGTTGCTTTGGTGCATTTCTCACATCATTATTTACATTTGCACAACAGTTAGTTCAACCTCCACAACATTTTGTCATTTGTGCACATCATAGTACCAGTTTCTCATTCCTTCCAACAAATTTCAAATGCTTTTGGACATGCATCAAATGCTTTCATACAACTCTCTGCTGTTTTATAACATTATCATTTGCTTATGTCATATCAGTCCAAATTAACTATACTTGTGAATGCTGAATAGTCATTCTATATAAAACTAATAGTCCTCATTTCATTGCTTGAGTCATCACATACAAAAATGTTGAACTAGTTGTTAAAATCCGTCAAGCAAATTTTACTTTTTTTACTTTTTTTTTTTATCTTTAAAAATATTTTATCCTAAATTGATCAATTTCTCTCAGATGAACCTCAGCTTTCACTGATGAGAAGAGATGTGCATGAATGATTTACAGTATATGTATGTTGAATGTTCAGTTCCAATATGTAGGCCTACTGTGATATTTTTTACAGTTGTGCACAGATCTACCCAAAGGAAGTTACTGTAATGTTTGTTGTAAATAAGGGTGTATTTTTTCTTTTGCACAATGCTCTGAACAAATTAGAATTGCAAAGACCATGCAGTAAAAATGTGAAACATACATATTCAGTGTCTTGTACTCAATTACTGTACCTCACTAAATACAGTAATATGAAACTTTACTGTAGTTTTCAAATGGCTGTGCAAATAGTTTATAGGACTGTCTTGAGCATTTTCAGGCAGTTTCACCAAGATCTGACTTTTTTTGCATTGGCAAACTCTTACAGAGTAAACTGTCATAATGAAAACATGACAAAGTCATTTGACTATCTTGTTCATAAACACTGGTGTTAGGACTTTTCATCTTGACGACACTGACACTTTCATTGACATGAATACTTGCTTCTGAGGAATGAGTTATCCATTTTGAGCAAGTGACAGGCTTTTGCAGGTTATCAACTAAGTTTTGCAGTTTGTACTAATTGTTTTGAGAACTGCATTAACTATTGTACAAATGTAAATAGTGATGTGAGAAATGCACCAAAGCGACTGAGAAAAACTGTAAAGCATATTAAAAACACTGCTTAGGCATATTAAAATCTTTAAATTTCACCACAGGGGGACTTTAAGCAGCTTAAAGCTCTTTCATAAGTCTAGTAATTTACACACATGCATCAATATACATCTTTATGATGCCAGATATACACCCACATGTTCTAAATTCACCTCTACATTCACACTCGCACCATTCACATTCAGATGCATGTGGGCGGCATGTGATATGATGACTCGCACTAAAATATTTCTGTTCTTGAAAGACTGACTCAAGCAAAATAAACTTACATGTTGAAACTTACATTCGAGATCGATCGGCAGAGCTGAAAACATCCTTTATTGTCACAGAAATAAATGCAGCGTTCTCATAAGCTCCATTAACTCGTGAACCTCGTGATGTAGTGCTCATTAAACACATTAACATCTATTCATTGCTGTGTGCAAATGATGAACCATTATGAAATTAGAACGTGCTATAGTTTGTATTTAAGGAAAATTTTTATATACTGATGATGAAACAACGCTCATTGTTTTACAGACACTTCATTTATTGCAGTCATCAATAGGTGAATCTTATGAAACCCTAATGTAATGATTTTATCAGAAAAAATGCATCAAGATAATGCGGTGAAATAATTGTTATTAAATAAAATAACATGACATTTCAGTAAATTAATGTGAAAAAAGAAATATGTATACATATGTATATGCAAACTATTATTTTGTTTATATACATTTATATAAATAATATATGTATATTTTATATATTTAATATTAATATATTTAGATATTTTGTTGTGTGTGTGTGTGTGTGTATATATATATATAGACACACATATATAGACACACACAGGTGAAACTTTGAAACAATTTAATATCGTTCAAAAGTTCATTTATTTCAGTAATTCAACTTCAAAGGTGAAACTAATATATTATAGACTGATTACATGCAAAGTGAGAGTATTTCAAGCCTTTATTTTTTATAATTTTGATGATATAGCTTATGAAAACACCAAAGTAAAGTTTTCGGACTGATATTCAAATTTTTCATCTGTATATAAATATCAGAAAAGCAATAAAAAGTTAGAGAACAGCATTTATTTAAAATAGAAATCTTTTGTAACAATAGAAATCTTTACTATCACTTTTTATCAATTTCATACATCCTTGCTGACTGAAAATATTAATTTATTTGAAAAAAAGAAGTAAAACATTACTGACCCCAAACTTTTAAACGCTAGAGTATAAACAGTATATTGTTTACATAATAAATACTGTTCTTTTATTAACATTTTATACGTCAGAAAATCATAAGTTATAAAATCAGGGCTGGGCAACAATTAATCACGATTAATCGCATGCAAAATAAAAAGTCTGTGTTTACATAATATATGTGTGTGTACTGTGTATAATTATTTTGTATATATGAATACACATATGAATATACTGTATATATATTTACACATAATTTATATTAAATATAATATACATATTTAATATATTAATAACACATTTTTCTTAAATATATACATGCATGTGTATGAATTTTTATATGCAAAATAACTATACACACTTAACACATATTTTATGCAATTTGTTATTATTTGTGATAACAATTTGTGCGATTATTTGTTGCCCAGGACTAAAAAAATATATAATATTTATTTATTATTAAAAATGTATTATTATTTATTATATTATTATTTATTTAATTTATTATTAAAAATATTTGTTTCCATCATTGATAATAAATCATCATATTAGTTTGATTTCTGAAGGATCATGTGACATCAATGGGGATCATGTGACATCAATGTGACTGGAGTAATGTGTATATACAGTATAACGAATGGAAAATATATATGACTATATATATATATATATATATATATATATATATATATATATATATATATATACACATATATATAACATGACAATCATTACTGAGAATATTTTTTACAAAGTAAACATGCAGATGCATTATACTGTAAATTGAGAATTCGACACCAAAGTGCAACAAATGCAAAAAGTCAAACGTTCTCTCAAACGTTCTCTCCATCTTGCAGTTGTTTGCAGCCTCAGTAAAAGAGTGCGAGTCCTGCCCCCTTCAGTTTCGAGAAGTGCGTCCCTCAGGACACTGATACCTGAAACCCACACGGCCACAGCAACACGCTTCAATATTTGATGGTGTTCAGTTGAATAAAGCACACGGCCCATCTGTCCTCAAGGACAAACACTCAGATTAAATCACCTTCAGCAGAAGGAGAGCGCTCGCGGGCCGCTCCGTGCCCTTGTTTTTGTTTTGATTGATTTGGTTGTAATTTCGGTAAAATGTGTTCGCCGTCTCTCCTCTGCTCTACCGGTTGGGAACCTAATTCTACCACAAAACATGTTGCTAAGCAACCAGGAGCAGGGCCTATAAGGCAAAAATTAGTGAAGGGGTTTATCATGGGATAAATAAAGCCTTTACGTGTGATTAAAGTCACTGAGGCAGAAGTGAAGATTCACCCCAGAATAATCTATTGATGAACAGTGTTTATAGGTCATCACTGTCACTCTTCTCTCTTTTAAGAGAGTCAAAAATAATGCATATTTAGTTTTTCTATATACCATGATGAAGTACTTTAAGGGACCATTTATATCATTTGTTTATATATGTGGTAATCAATATATATATATATATATATATATCTGTGTGCACTGGTATTCACAAACTATAAACTATATATAGTTATGTACATATATAAACTATATATGATATACTATATATTTATATATACACTACCGATTGAAACGTTTAGGGTCGTTGTGTTTTTAAAAGAAGTCTCTTTGCTCACCAAGGCTGCAATTTTTTGATAAAAAATACAACAAAAAACACAGTAATATTGTGAAATATTATGACAATTTAAAATGACTTTTTTATGTTAATATATATTAAAATGTAATTTATTCCTCTGAAAAAAAGCTGAATTTTCAGCATCATTACTCCAGTCTTCAGTGTCACATGATCCTTCACAAATCACTCTAATATGATGATTTTATGCTCCAAAAACATGTATGATTATTATCCATGTTGAAAACAGTTTTTTACATTTTTATTTCAGGATTCTTTGATGAATAGAAAGTTCAAAGAACAGCTTTTATTTAATTAGAATCTTTTCTAACATTATAAATGTCTTTACTGTAACTTTTGATCAATGTAACTCATCCTTGATGAATAGAAGTATTGATTTCTTATTTATTTCCCCCAAAAATAAAATACAAATTCTTACTGACCCCAAACTTTTTAAAAGGGTAGTGTTTAATGTAACAAAAGCTTTCCATTTCAGATAAAAGCTGTTCTTTTGAACTTTCTATTCATCAAAGAATCCTGAAATAAAAATGTCAAAAACTGTTTTCAACATGGATAATAATTATACATGTTTTTGGAGCATAAAATCATCATATTAGAGTGATTTGTGAATATATATTTATAAATATAAATTATTTAACATACAAATCAATTTAAAAGTTGTTTCGGACAGGTTACCATGGTAATACCACAGTTTTTGGATGCTACCATGAAACTAATATCATTGTATTGTGTGAAGTTCAGGGCCTGAAATTAACACCCGACCACCTGCCAAATGCGGGTGAATTTTGCTATTGGCGGGTAACACTGTCAATCTACCTGCCACATTGGCAGGTAGCCAATGAGAATTGAGTGATTCATTAGGATTTTTACATTTCAACAAAGTCCGCAATTGCATTAGACTTTAGCTAAAATGTGGCGGCACATTACTGGGGTAAAGAGGCCAGCTTAAACAAACAACCAACAAAAAGATGAGAATGAGAAAAAAAAGTAAAAGAAGACACTTTAATACAAAGTGGACACTTGGCGGCAATGGCAAGGTTCGTGAGCGGCTGATTTATGACAGCGACTGTTGTTTCGTAACGTTCTTTTCTGACTTCGTTTGGATGTGCGAGTATTAAACTGTTGGTGAGATGGGATGAGATAATGTAACGCTGATGTAGGCTACAGTACAATGACAGTTGCACAGATGTGTGTGCGTGTGCAACTGTGCATGTTGGGAGTTGGGAACCGGTGAGAAAATGTCTGGTACCCGATAACCTTACCAGTAATAACAATATTTATTTAGTTAATAGTTATCGTTTCCTGAACGCTGTAACTAAAAGCTGTTATGACCTGTCTACGTGACTAAATCAGCCATCAACACAGCCGCGTGTGATTTGTTTACATACGAGCTGTTGTAGGTCTATCTGTTGAGATATATAACGTTGCTATATAGCCTATACTTATGTTGTGTTTGTGTGTGTGTCAAAATCAATGAATAAAACGATTTTTAAAAATGTAAGTTTATTATTACTTGACGGCACTTAAATGTGTATTCTTACAAGTTAAAGAACAATATTGTGAAATTCCCGTTTTTTTTTTTTTGTTTGTTTGTTTTTTCACCTTTATGAGGCAAAAGAAATGGCTGGTAAAAAGTCTCTGTGGCAGGTGAATTTTTAAATCAACCTGCCACAGTGGCCGGTGGTCGAAAAAGTTAACTTCAGGCCCTGGTGAAGTTCATTGTAGTACAAAATAAATATTGTATATGAATATGGTAAAACATATGGCAAAAGAAAAAGGGTCAAAGCTATGTTTATGTTGTTGTACAAACATGTTTCTAGCTGTTCAGTTGTGAAGTCCTAACTCTTGCTGTATTAAAACTGCAGGTGAATGGAGTGAACATTGAAAACATGAGACATGCTGAAGTTGTGGCCTTCATCAAGAACGGTGGTAACGAGACGCGTTTGCTAGTGGTGGATCCAGATACAGATGAGCATTTTCAAGAAGATGGGCATTACCCCCACCACCATCCATGTCAAAGGTACGGTTGAACAACTCACTGAGGATCGTTCACCCAGAAATGAACATTCATGGGCTGCGAAGGCAAGCGTGTCTGTACATCAGGAGCGTGTCCACCAAGGAGGAGGCTCTCCTCAAAAATAAACTGGTGGAGAAAATCCACATTAGAAAAATAAAACGCAAATATTACAAAATCTGACATTAAAAAGTGTAAAAGTCATGATAAAGTAATGGTGTCCAACAGTGACACCTGCAGGTAAAGTTACAGTGGGACGCTGCGTCTCTCTTGCAGATCCCAACAGATCCCCTAAAGCAGTGATCTCAAACTCAGTTCCTGGAGGGCCACAGCTCTGCACAGTTTTGCTCCAAGTCCAACCCTAATCAAACACACCTGATCCAGATCCATTGAGTAATTAAGGTCTTCAGGATTACTAGAAACTTCCTTACAGGTGTGAGTTGGAGCTAAACTGTGCAGAGCTGTGGCCCTCTAGGGCCCTGTCCCAATATCCGCACTTCTGCCCTTGTGCCCCTCAAATGCGCGTTCTCGCTAAGGGGTGCAAGACCGTAGGGTGTCCCGATCCTCTAATGTGTTCTCCAGGGGTGATCGTAAGGGCACTTAATGCACCCTTTTCGCAAGTGTGCATCAGACCTCACTTTGCTGTGGGATATTACCCAGAATCCTTGTAGTGTTGTGACGTTTTCGAACAGCTAACCAATGGGGGAGAACGGTTGCTATGGTGCTGTTCGGGAGCGCAAACTCCGACGAGAAAGGTGGTGAAGTGTTCTTCCAAGGCAGCGAAATGTAAAAATATTTGTGTTATTAAGTTACGAAATGTAGTTTTAAGAGTTTTTCACTCGAGAATATAGTTGTTTAAAGCTCAAATCTGTGGTTTATTTATAAAGATAGCGCCTGTTTAAAAAATTGATCGGACATTTTCGGAGTTCCAGGTGATCACCAGGCGGCGGGCCGGTGCTCAGCGCTCTGTACCCCACCCTGCACCAGCCTTGCCCCGGCTAGTCATTCTGACGTTTCCCGCGGGCTCTCTGTCTAGTGTTTAAACATGAGCTATAAATCGGCTGACATCTAACGGGCAATCTTTGGTCTCATTAATCTATTAACTTATTTGTTCCCTGGCAAATCGTGGGGAAAGTGAAGTTTTATAACTATATTTAGGCTATTTAACTCGTAACGTTGTAACGTTAGCCTGTTATATTTGACTGAATCTTTTAACTTGCCTTATTTCTTGACTTTTACATCTTCTTAAACTTTTTAGGCTACTTATACTTTAATAATGGCTATTGTTGATCAATAAAACTGAAATTTAACAAAAGACAGGGTTGTGTCATTTGATTTCATATAAGAATATTTTAATATATAGCCTATATATATATAACCAACATGTATTTTTTCATGAATGGGGTGGGAAGAATTTCATTATCAATTTCCATAATAACAATTAAAATTGCATTTCGAATCGCTGTGAATACGGTAAGGCAGTATAAGCTCAGGTAAACCTCAATCACAATTTATCTTTGCCAAAACTGTTTTAATATTAATAATATTAAAAGAAAGGTTGGTAGCTAAGAGTAAAAAAAGATACTGATTTTTTCATTCAAAGGATTGTGTCATATTACAGCTATTATAAGCAGCACACACATTAGCCAAATTAACCAACCCTTGCTGATCACAACAGAACTGACGTATATTTTTGACGTGTGCAAAACTGTCCCAATTCTGCTCTTCACAGCCTCGGGCCCTTGCGCACTTTCTTCACTAAGTGCACTTTCAACAAGTGTCCACTTCCAGGAAGGCCTTAGGGCTCAAGTGAGAATTGGGACTGGGCCTAGGAATTGAGTTTGAGATCACTGCCCTAAAGCGTGCGGTGGGTTAGTGGGGCAATGGAGAATGAATATGGGAGAGTCACATGAGAGGGAGGTAATGCCTCCGTCGTGCAGTGATTGGATATGATCAGTTATGATTGGTTTGTGCAATCAATCCTGCCTCTCGTTTTTGAATGAAGATAATG
>JAQIUQ010002032.1:527500-636679 GCA_030378365.1 Hybognathus amarus
ATAATTCATGTTTGCAATTTAGTATTAATGTAGTGAAGTAGATCCTGTTGTTTTCTTTCCTGTGCCGCCATTGAGCACTAATGGGAAATCATCTCCTATCAGAAATACTCATATTAGTATTATTTTTTTTCAATAAAGCGTGACGCTTACATTCCGAATAAGATTGCTGTGGTAATATTTTATAAAGCTTTTTTTTTTTGTAAATGACTAACTTAGGGCCCGATAATTTCTGGGATCACGGAATAAAAAGCACACTCTTTTACAACTAAAATAACAGTAAAGGGTAAAAAAAATTAATTCCCAAAAATTAAAACGGAAAAAACAGAATTTGCAAAAATTAAAACGGAAAAAACAGAATTTGGGAAAAAAAATAAAATGGAATTTGGGAAAAAATAAAACGGATTTTATAGGGCCCTACTAACTTAACACATTTTGTTTCACGTCTCCTGGGTTCTGGGTTGGCAGCCGTTGTGTGAAAAACACCTAGGATTTACTGATAATGTAATATAACACAATATATAGCATTATTAATGTGTAAAAATGTTTAAAAATATTAACGTTTCTTGGGATGTTGATAACTGTGGAAACGTGTCATCACAAAATGGCCAAATATCAGCCTAAATCTATCAGTTTATCACTCATTCGCCAGAATATACAGTGTTATTTCAAACAAAATGTGTTCTCCTGGTCTAACTTTTATAATTAATGGCATATCACTTAAATAAATAGTAAATTTTAGCATGTTTTTTTTAAATACCTTCATTTAGGCTACTGAACCAAATAAAGCCAATCATACAGTTATTTTACAAATATATTCAGAAATATAGGCTATATGCAACATCTACATTACCTAACTGGATTTTGGATGCGTGCTGCCATGATGCTGTATGCCGTTGCTAAGGTGTTCTGATGTTTTGTTGTGTTGCCGGGGTGTTGTGTGGGATTGCTAGGCGGTTACATTTCAAAATTAACCAACCAAATCTCTATCACTGTAAAATATATTCAAGTATGATGCACAAGACATTTCAACTTTTTAAATCGTTGAATCAAGTTGAAAAAATTAAGTTGAAATTGGATTATTTGAGTTAAAGTAATGGAATAACATACGTTGTCATGACTTATTGATCATATCATTTTTTACAGTTCCTAACCACAAGTATGAGCAATTAATGCTTGTATAACACCACTAATGATGTAATCAACAATGATTCACGTCAATTTTGTACTTTGTAGATCCCACAAACACTCCTCCATTCACACAGGCTTTTCGTTCTAGACGTTCACTTAGTCCGAGACGGGCACAAGCAAACGTGCCCAACGTGATGACACCCACATGAGCCATAAAGGATATTTGCGCGGATCTTTCAGTCTTTAGATTAGAGACGGGAGTGTCTGTTTGCACTGAAGAAGACGAGCTTCAAAAACCTGAGCAATATAATCATATAGATGAAAATGACTGATCTCAAAGTGGACTTCGCAGACAGACTGGTAAAACAAGATCACGTCTCGTGTCGCTGTGTATATGATTGATAAGATATGACCGTGTTTTCAAAATAAAATAAATGCATTTTGCAAAAAAAATGCATTTTTTTACCTTTTTAATAAGTTCTACATAATTAAACTCGGTTTTTAAGTTGAAATAACTTTAACACTCAAGTTGACTGTACTTAAAAATTTAAGGCAGCAACTTTTTTTACAGTGAGTTTTTGAACAATGAACCTTTTTGTCCTTTTTTTAAATTTAAGCATGCAATGAAAAGACGATCAACTTGCCCATTACAAGTCAGCATGTGTGCCTGACAGGGATTTTATGTCTTTTGCTGAACAAAATAAATGCCTCATAATCCCTGAAAACACTTCAGAATGGTGCAGAAAGTTGTAAAGTCTGCGTAACCAGAAGGACCGGCGGCAAGAACCGTAAAAACGCAGTTTACTGTCATGCTTGTCTGGAAGTGTAATGCATTACTGGAGGCTTTGACTGAATAGGGCAAAAACCTTCACTGCAACATTTGTTAGGACGCACTAAAGAGTATTTGACAGTTGAGCAGACTTAAACATGTCTGATGTTGGTGCATAAGATCAAGTGTCTAGATCTCAAACACTGTCTTCACAAAGTTTGTTAGTTGGTGCACGAGGTCCTCACGTTCACACAGGTGTAGGTCATCATTATAGACATGAGCCACAAAATCTCCATATACTTCATTTTATTTTTTAAGAATTATTTTAAATGCTTTGCTAGAAAAGTGTTATGGGTTTTTTTTCGTTTGCAATTAAAATAATATAATTATAAATATATAAATTATATTTTTATTTAAATAACATAATTCAGTTAGTGAATTATAGAAAGGTAATGTTTTAAGTTAAATTAAGAATTATTTATTTAAATTAAGAGCCTTTATTTTTTTTAATTAAAAAAACATTAATTCTATTTTTGAAAGTAAACATATATATGTATAGGCCTATATATATATATATATATATATATATATATATATATATATATATATATATATATATATATATATATATATATATATATTGTTTACTTTCAAAAATGTGTGTATTGAGAATAAGGAGGTGACGTCACGCGTTAAACTCGCGTGCATTGTGGGAAGGATCCGCCATTTTGGGAGGACACGCTATCCGTTGTCATGGTTACTTTGGACCTGTGAACTGAGAGAAATAGCGTCAGAGAAGGAGTGCAGCTTGATATTCATTTGTATTTTTGGCACACTTTCTTGGGAATAAATGCTAGCAAAAGGAAGAGGTCTCTATTGCGGGAGAGTACTATAACAACACTAAGCAGCGTTATTCAGAGAAACTTGACATCAACATACAGTGTGGACCCATACAGCACTCCTACAGAATGGACCAAAGACCCGAAGCACTACCACCTTTCACACACCCTGAAATAATCAAGCACCTGATTTATGGTAAGTGCTTAAAGTTACTGCTACACAATGCAAGAGTTCAGAAGATTTAAGTCATTAACTTTAGAAGCTTATGAACAATTCTGCTGTGGCTTGGTGCAAGAGAAACCCCCAAACCTGTAACGTTAAACTGCGAGAATTCAGTCAAACTCGATATTTCAGGCTTCATTCATATGTGGAAATAAATCAGATACGTGCATTTGCACCTGCCATGCAACGTCAAGCGGACAGATAGGACATTACCCTGTCAATGCGAATCGTACGTCATTAAAAAGGTGTCTTTTTAAAACATTTCGCGGTACAGATAGGCTATATCTATAACAAATTAAACAACTCTAGTTGAATAACAGAGTATTCATTTCGTTTGTTTGTGTTAAATAAAAGGCGAACTGTGCTGAAATGTGCTTTTAAAATCATGCTTTGCTCACTGTTGCTGCTGTCAGTTTATCCACAAGCAGTTTCTCTAAATAAAGCTGGCTAGCATTGTTATAAACCCGATAGAACCACTTTACTGTATCTTCCATCTCCATATCTTCCAAAGACACTGCCGTGTATCGCTAAATGTAAACAAATACTGCGCTGATTCTGATTGGTCAAGAGCTGTGCTTTATTCACGATAAAACACGGCTACGAACCGCTTCACCCAACGGTTCTATTGATCGCTGCGCAACACTGCGGTTCTGTGTTGTTTTTATTTGAGCTTTCATGCATTTTACACATTGGAACGTTGTTGCTGTTCACACTCGGGGACTATTTTTTCCAGCGGAAGGTAAGCTTTTAGTGATTTTACTTCAAGAAAGTTGCACTAACATTGTTTTTTTTATAAATATTGTGTGGCAACCGTTTTATAAAAGCAATAAGATACTTCGAGGCAAGTGCTGTATCGTGAATAAGTAACGGCTGAAGGGGTTACTCCGCTTCGCGTCGTGCCTAACAACGCCCTTGAGCCGTTACTTATTCACGATAGGTACAGCACAGCCTCTCATACCTTACATACACACAAATACAACCAGGTTATACGTAAGGATTAAAAAAATAATAAAATCAAAACATGGAAATAAAGCATAATAAGGTCAATAATTTTTTTACGTGTTTGCATTAAAAAAGTAACATATTTTACATTTCTCTAAAGTTTAATATAGTTTTATGGTATTGTTGAATTATTGTCTGCCTTGAAAATGAACAAAAAAAGTCTAATTTTCCCCATATTTATGTAGGCCCGCTAAATTTAGCTAACAGAAGTATGTGATATTTCTTATTAAAAGACATGTCCAAACTAAGTTGAACCATTATGAAACATCTTCAAAACGCAGTTAAAAGCAGGGCATGGTGTGATAAATTAACAAAAATGTGATTAAAATAAATGAGTAACGTAACAACTCCAAAATAAATAATAGCATGTATCTGCGTGTAAACCATAAAATGTGCCAAATATATTAATATTACAATTTGGTTTGTTTTCACATGTTTTCTACGTATATTTGTGCAATTGCAATGTATTTTGAGTTCAGTCTATGCAGAGATGGGCATACATACATGAAAATGTATTTAAAATAAAAATACAAAATACTGTGAGGAAAAATGTATGTATTTAAAATGTATTTAAATACAAATACAGTATTTTTCGTGTATACAAATACACAAAATACATGTGAAATTGGCCATCCAGTGCAGGTGCATGAAAAAACTACAGGCCTTGACTTTTAACCTCATCTCTGCCCTCTCTGTCATTCTTTCTTTCTTGCTGGCAATTACAAATAAACGTATGCAAAATAGCAGCACTTATATATATTTCTAACTAGGTTAGAGTGTCTATTACTTGTGGTGAACACTATTAAAAAAATCATACTGTATTTTTTTTTGGCGATATGACAAAAAATAGGCCAATGTAAACGATTTAGAAAATGTTCCATCGATTCACACTTTATATCATCTCTATAATATGTGGTGTCATATCACCCAGCCCTGAACATGCAGTAATGCTCTACACACATTTGACAAGCTGTTGATAACAAGTGATCAAGACTGATTGGCTAACGCTATTTTCACACTTGTCTGTGCTCTATTAATATTACATGTTAACTGAAGGCAAATCTGAATAATAATTTAACTTTAATCAACAAGTAGAATTGATCATGGAATCCTCACCTTATTCCAGAAAGATCGCTGATCCAGTGCTGCAGTCACATGAGGGGGCGTGTCTGAACTAGTTGATGCACGAAATCAGTACCTTGATTAAGAGGTTGACTGGCAAAAAGGTTTTTACGTATTTTGAAAATACAAAAATCATAAATGTATTTAGATTACATAAATTTTTTCCCAATGGCTTTAAAATACAAAATTGTATTTTGTATTTCAAATACGTATTTTAAATACCTGTATCTGAAATACTGCCCGTTCCTTAATCAACGTCGCTTAATAGTATTATTACCACGGTATAATAATACTTCAATAACTTTTATCTTTTGTAGTCAGCGAAGGGCAGCTGCAGTGCAGACGGCCCGAGAGAGGGCGGCAGTCGCCGTCGCCATGGTTACGCTGTGTTTGTGTTAGCATGCGCGTGAGTCAGAGGAGCAGTGAGTCACAGTCAGGAGGAAATTCTCTGTTCTCGATTCACACACAACCACACACTCTAACCGACCGAGGCCAAATAAGGACAACAGCTCGGAGAGTGAGAGAGAGACGGGAAATCTGTCCTGTCAGGGGCCGGCTGTGGATTTGTGAGTGAGGGGAGGGGAACGGTCACACCCAGCGACTTCACACCTCAGTGTACCGGCAAACGGTTGACATTTCGCTATGATAAAGTAGCCTTCAAATTTTGTAGCGACGTTACAGTCCCAGTTTTGTTGTTGTTGAATTAATTATCAGTTTGGATTTTAACTGTTATATTATGAACAGTGATGTTATCTATCACACGCTAATACCCTGGCACTACCTGATTAGCATGCGTTAACTTTTAGTTTTTTGACTAGTTTACAGGCCGGGAAAGTTGTCCACATTTCAGTAAATTGCGGTTCACACCAAGAGAGATAACCTTTGGAAAAAAAAAAACCCGCGACAACAGTGTAACTTAGCCCAATTCCATTGAAAACCATGGACTTGGCAACAGTGGTCATGTTGTTTGTTGCTTTAAAGTGGAAATGAAGCAGTGAATCAAGTTTACATGATTTACAAGATGGATTTCCAATATAATCAACAATTATATAAGAAACATGACAAATGTAAACATTTAGAAGAAAAAAGAAAAAACGTTATATCTTTCGCCTGCCATTGTGGAGTATTCTAACATGTGACGTCACGGGGTTGGTTGGCTCAGGCTCTATCCATAGACAGTAAGTGAATATCGCGACATTAAACTGTTTACACCAGTGTTTTGACCGCGAACGACTAATGTTAGGTACAGTCATTAGACAAAAAGATGACGTCTAATGTTATATGTTGACAAACTGCACATAGAAACATTGTTCGCGATGTCTGCCAACATATTCCCGTCTCGTCAACACCATGTCATGTAAGTTAGCATGTATTTGTTTAAGGGGAAATTAAACGTCCATGTTTTCGCTTAGGGATGTGCATACGAATATTAGAATTCTCGAATATTCGATATGTAATTATTATTCGAAAAATTAAATACTATTCGAATTTTGAATACGTTGCTTTGCTGGCCGTAAATGCAGTGATATATTCTAAGAACTAACTCGCAGTTATAATTAAATGCACTGGATGGCGCTGTGGAGTGTGTTAACAAGTTGTCTGTATTTGATCACATAATGTTGTCGTCTGCCTCGCGAAGTTTGGAATTAACGTTACTTGAAAAGGCTCTTACTAAACGGAATTACTTTTGATCAAATTAATTAATTAATCTGAGTTATGGTATCATCACCATGAGAAATCACATGAAATCCAAACAGTCGAGTGAGGAAACCCAGCTGTTCATCACTGCATCACAACTGCAGGTAAGCGCAGCTGCGACCCCGCGTGATCAAAGATGTTAACTTATCTGATAGCAAAATGATTTTGAGACACACTTATTTTAAGTTTCGTTAAGGGAGACTGGTTTAAGAACAGAAAATGCAAAGTGCTGTTAGAAACACCGTTCTCTTTGTGTCTCTGAAACGTCTGTCAGCGCGGCGTCTTTTCTCACTTCGAGCATAAAGTGCTGGCGACGCCCCGCATGTAACGTTAGATATTATTGTTTTTCTCAACATAAACGTGAAACAATATAAAGACGATAATCAATCATTTGCTGACTCGTGTGTGTATATGTGTACGTTCTGTACGATATCTGACGCAATCTGCTTTATTAGGGTTTTTTTCGCTCACGCTGCTTGAAGTTGAGCATGCTTTTAATAATGTTTTTTTACACATAGATTTTGTCTACACATAGGCCTACTGTTTAATGTTTCCAACTAAAATAAAACTTTAATTACTATTGTAAGCTTGTTGTGTATTGCCTAATTGTAAGCTTGTCCAGAAATGGTGACAAAAACGTAAAAAAAAAAATTTAAATAACGTATTTTTCGTTAAACATAATTTAAATAAACGAATATTCGAATATTCGATTTTTATGAGCCCGAATATTCGAATGCAATATTTTTGAAAAATGCCCATCCCTAGTTTTCGCACTGGTAGTGCTAGTAGCTAACCGTTACCGTAGCTACAGCCTACATGTACTAGGAAAAGTGTCTCCACTCTGGCATCCTTCAGGGAATGCATCGCCGCTTCCAACACGTCTAACTTACCTCACGGAACAGCATATTAGTAAACGTGCGTGCCGGTGATGCAGAATTGACCACGCAATACATGCTCAAGATCAACCTCTTGACAGCAGATGGACTCAGCAATGAACTTTTTCTACACAGCAACGTAACTTATACATGGTGTTGACGAGACGGGAATATGACGGCAGACATCGCAAACAATGTTTCTATGTGCAGTTTGTCAACATATAACATTAGACGTCAGTCTTTTTGTCTAATGACTGTACCTAACATCAGTCGTTCGCGGTCAAAACACTGGTGTAAACAGTTTAATGTCGCGATATATTCCATTACTGTCTATGGATAGAGCCTGAGCCAACCAACCCCGTGACGTCACATGTTAGAATACTCCACAATGGCGGCGCCCTGGTGGCGAAAGATATAACGTTTTTTCTTTTTTCTTCTAAATGTTTACATTTGTCATGTTTCTTATATAATTGTTGATTATATTGGAAATCCATCTTGTAAATCATGTAAACTTGATTCCTGCTTCATTTCCCCTTTAAATGCTCCAGCTCTTTAAAGTCAGGTGGATTCTGATTGGCTGTTAATGTTTTTATTCTTCATCAGCTGAAAAAAAAATTGGTCAGCCAATCAGAATCTCCCGGACTTTAAGCAGTATTTAAAGTGACAGCATGCTTTTAAGGCCCATTTACACCAGTTTAACGTTCGCACATGACTTTTTAAGGCAAATTAATGTTGTAGTATGACCGAAATCAAACTTTTAAAGTGCATAACCATACTGACTGTACCAGAGTCCAGGGATGCTAGCCTTTAAAATGTGGTGGTGAACCTCAGCGCTGTGTGTTTTGGGAATAAACTGGATTTCTCCATTGCAAACATTCTGCCAAAATGACCAAAATTCAGTCTATTCAACCAAAACCAGCACTATGTTTTTTTGGCAAAATCACTGCCAATAGATGATGTCAGCAGCCCTTAATCATCACCTTTCATCTCAGTAAATGGTGAACTTGCAGTGAAAGGAAATCGTTCGTATTGATCGGTATACTTTTGAGGAAAAGTTCACATACCAGTACGTTCTGTATATTTGTAATTGTAGGCTAATTGTCACATGCATAAATCCAGGTTTCATGTGAGTTGTTAGCCAAATCCCATATTTATTATATTATGCCTTTCAGTATTGAACATAAAAAAATTGATTTCGTTACCACAATAGGTTGCTAAACTAAATTGTTCCAGTAATGCAGTCTCCATTATAAGCTTCGTACCTTTACTGAAGTTTTAAATTGCTACACAGATTTTAAAGCATGCATAATGTCCTGCAGTAGCGGCATAGCAATTATATGGACTGTTTGCGTGGTAATGGATTCAAGGGCTCACATTTATCACACTGTGGGTGTTGGGTGAGGTTTAAGGACATTCCCATGAGAGAATGGCATTAGAAGGGCATTACGGTGAGAAAGAGACAGGGAAGGTGCATGTTGGGAGGTGTATTAAAGAAGGGAGTATATTAGATGTGCATTTATTTATAGGGAGGTCTGAGAACGGCAGTGTGTCAGAGTGACAGTGAATGATCTCATTAAAATGAGCTCATGCGGAGGAAGTGCTATGTCGCTTTCATTTCCTCATTTCAGAGATCATTTTATCTCATTTCCCATTTACAATGTAAAACGAATTGAACTAATGTTAATGCCAATTTCATTTAGTTTTATTTAACAATGATAACTATAACTAATGTACTTTTTACATTTTGTGAAGAAAATGTAAATGCATGAGAAAAACTCTAGCTTTCAATGGCAGTTCCTAAAATGGATGGTCGTTGCTTGCTTGTTAAAAATATCTATATAGTTTTTTTTTTTTTGACTGATGTCAACTTCTAATGTTAGGAAAGTTCCGAGAGTTGGTTACGTATGTTTGTGACAGGAAGTAAGATCTGGAATTGCTGACAACTTGTTTCAGGCAGTTCAGAATCAATTATTTATTTTACAATTATAACTTTATTTGTCATGCACTTTGAACTTTAAATCTTTGCAGACCTTTACATTTACAAACAGCTGTATTACACTGACTGCATGGAATGTAATATTTTAAAAAAATATATATATATAGGGGCACTTTAAATCCCAAAGTATGAATCCAAAATGTAAATTATTTGTTGATAATATTGTTTATAATAATAATACAGTATGGCTGTTGGCCACAGCTCAAATTTAAAAACTTTTTTTGCCAGTTAGTTTTGAGTGCAACTGCAATGCAGGAACTCTTATCAAACTATCTGAAAGATGTTTATCATTGGACATTTACAATACTTGAATTTCCACCATTACACTTAAAAAATGCTGGGTTGTTTTAACCCAATTTTGGGTAAAATATGGACAAACCCAGCCATTTGGGTTAAAAATGTAATGTAAAAATGTAACCCAATGGCTGGGTTTGTTCATATTTTACCCAAAATTGGGTTAAAACAACCTAGCATTTTTTAGAGTGTAAAGAAGAAATTAAAGGCATGTCAGTCAAAGGGAAGAGCGCAGAGGAGCAAATAGAGGCAGTTACAGTATAGTAGTTAATATCAAATTGTAATAAGTCAGCAGTCAGAGGCTAGATAATATTGCTAATTTGTTTATATCCTTCACTCTAAAAAAATGTTGGGTTATTTCAACCCAAATTTGGGTAAAAAATGGACAAACCCAAATGTTAAACTCTAAAAAATGCTGGGTTGTTTTAACCCAAGTTGGGTCAAATATGGACAAACTCAAAAAGTTGGGTTAAAAATGTCATTTTAAAATGTAACCAAATGGCTGGGTTAGTCCATATTTGACCCAAAATTGGGTTAAAACAACCTAGCATTTTTTAGAGTGTAGTTTAAAAATGTAATAAAAAACTGTACAGTTGAAAGTGAAAGTTGAAGTTGGGTTAAAATTTTAGGTAACACCTTACAATACTGTGTGCACTAATATGCATTCATTCATGCTTAACTAATGCACCGATAATCTTGAGTTAATGTATAACTCATGAAGAACTAAACCATTAATTAATGATTACTGCATCAGCAACTAATAAAGAGTCTATATGATTAATAGATTAAGTAATACATGAATTGCTATTAATTCAATTGTATTGTGTATTAATTCCTTAATAACATATTTTATTAACTAATAGTGTAAATTAATGTGTTAATTACCACAATTAGTCAAAGCTATGCACTTCAACTTCCAGTTGTCTGCTTTAATTAATCATTAGCTAATGATTTGCAAAGGTATCATTATGTTATGACTTTACTTGTTGGGGCACATCATTATTGACTTGTCATTTAGAGTAATTGTAGTAATTTGCAGTAACAATGAAGTAATTAATCTTGTATTAATGCATATTAGTGTACCTGTCATATTATCTGGAAGTTGAAATACAAGGCTTTGGCTCATTCTGGTAATTAACATATGGAATTAATCCACAATTACATATTTAATGAATAACAATTCATGTATGAACTAATACATTAACTTTACATACTCTTAATTAGTTCCTAATGTGGTAATCATTAATGAATAGCTTAAATAATCATTAGCTACACATTAATTCATTATCTGTGCATTAGTTAAGCATGAATTAACGCTTATTAGTTCACCCGTATTGTAAAATGTTACCAAATTTTAAATTACATTTTTAACCCAACATTTGGGTTTGTCCTTATATTGACCAAATTTTAGGTATAAACAACCCAGTAACCCATTGTTAGAGTGTTGTGTGCACGTGCATTGCAGAAACTCTCATTATCAAACTATCTAAAAGATATTTATCATCAGAATGACGATACTTTAAAACCACTATTAAACAAGGAAACAAAGACAGCCGAAGAGAAGAGTGCAGAGGAGGGAATCGAGCTAAAGGTGGTCTAAACGGAAGAGAGAGAGAGGTCCCATTGAGAGTTTATTTCAGCGGGGTATATTTAGACATGGCCATGAAAAAAGCAGAGAGGAAAAAGAGTGATGTATAAACAGTAGTATGAATCTGATGTAACATACTGCAATAGGCCCACTCACACACAAACACACTCAAAAGAAAATCTGCTGCAAATTACTCTGAAGGACTTAAGACAGCGCACACTTATATTACACATAATGAGCGGCATAAAAAGCGATAGTGAGAGAGGCAGCTGGAAAATCGATACTATTAATGGCCGTGAGCGGCGTGCGTACAGTAACGGATAATGTCATGAAGTCTACAGAGCAGTCGAGGAGCGCTACACAGCAGCAGCCACAGTGACGCCATTGTGGTTCAAAACGCACTTCCTGTCTGCCGCCACAATGTTTGTGTTTCATGTTGCTACAGCAACCAGAGAGGGAAAAAAAAGAAAAGAGAGAGAGAGGAGAAATCGAGGACAAACCCATATGACTAGCCGGAATGAAAAAAAAAGAGCAAATGCATCCAGACTGTGTGTGTGTGTGTGTGAGTGTGTGTGTGTTTTGGATTTGCCGTGGCCCCTAAAGCAACATTAAAATACCTGCTATTGCCATAGGGTTTTACTGCCTGTCCCAACACATTCCAGTAAATATATGTAGAATTATGCAAATGTTTCATGCACATTCAAAAGTCGCTTCTCTTCACCTTTAACATTTTGAAGGTAAAAAATAATATATTGTAAAATTAATAAGCTTCACTTGTGCAAAACCACCCTGGCCAAACCAAACAATGTTATAAAGAAGTAAACAAAGTCTAGTGTAGTGTACTATACTACAAGACTGTATATCATGCACTTTTACCTAAACACTTCTTTAACAAAACGTTTTTAAACATAGGTCAAACTTAATAAGAAACTACTAAAGTGTTTAGATAATTCAATTATTTCTTATTTTTCTAGAAGGTTCTCTGCACTGCACAATTCACCTCTTCTATGGTGTTGTGTGGTTGCTAGGGCATTGCTATGTGGTTGCTAAGGTGTGTTCTGTGGTTGCTAGGGCATTGCTAGTGCTTGTTAAGGTGCTTTGGATGTACTGTGATGTCTAGGGCATTGCTACTTGGTCGCTAGGACACTGCTATGCAGTTGTTAAGGTGTTATGGGTGGTTGCTAGGGCATTTTTATATACTAAGGTGCTTTCACTGGTTGTTAGTGTGTAATGTGGTTGCTAGGGCACTGCTATGCAGTTGTTAAGGTGTTATGGGTGGTTGCTAGGGCATTTTTATATGTTACTAAGGTGTTTTCGCTAGTTGTTGGTGTGTAATGTGGTTGCTAGGGCGCTGCTATGCAGTTGTTATGGTGTTCTGAATGGTTTTTAATTCTTATGTGTTTACTTGGGTGTTCTGGTAGGTTGCTAGGGCGTTGCTAGGTGGTTGTTTAGAACCACAAGTCTCAGGGTAAGTCAATGGGATAATTTTTTGAACAAGAATATGTATTAATCAGAGCTGTTGTTGTTAAAAAAACTATTACAATACATTCGATTAGGCATATTTAAAATAAAGCTTATATATATATATATATATATATATATATATATATGATAAAAATGTGTTTAATGTAAAGTACTAAAAATGCAAATAAATGAAAGCAAAAAAATTTTTTTAATGAGATAAGCACAAAATAGAATTACTAAAACTTGAACTATAAAATGCAAACAGAAAATCTAATACTAATCCAATAAGTCACTTGTGTAAGTGTATAATGTATAAATGAGCTTAAATAAGTAAAAATTAATGCAGAAATTCATGTTCTAGTGTTAATTCTATCATTCACTGTTTTTCTACATTAAGTGTTATTCTTGTGTGTAGAATGTTGCGTTTCAGCAGATTTTTGACCAGTTGTCTTTTGTCCTGATTGTGCTATTATGACTGTACTCCACTTCTTAACAGTCCCGGTGTTGTTTATTGTGTGTTTGTGTGTGAGTCAAAGAGCGTTTGTGTCTGGAAGAGGAGCTTGTGTTTCCTCCAAGGAATGCTTGTATAATTAGATCCCCGCTGTCATGACAACCAAACTTGATTTTTGAGTGGGCCGAGAGCTAGTTTAGAAACCTGAGTCAGTGTCTGCGACTCTCTCTCAAACACACACACACACATCTAGATAAGACACAGAAACTACACACACATGCACCCTTATCACAGCATTCATACGTGTATGTATATACAGTATACAACAGCCTTGAAATGTGAACTGTGAACTTTGAAACCAGTCAGGTAGATTATAGTTTTCTTGCATTAGAGGATAAAAATAAAATTGAATCATTTTTTAAATAAATCACATACTCTTGTGCACCAACACAGACAATGATGGATAGGAATTTAACCTTCTGAAGCTTATGTGCCAAAAGTAATAATGGACAAATGGTTTGCAACCATCCGATTCAGCATATGACAAATTCAACCCCTCAGTGGGTTATTTGACACTCCGATACTCTGTAAACATGCAAAAGAGTGATGTATATAAAAACTCAAGCCAAAAAATATGAGGACATGGGAAAATCCTGGACGGAAGCACGATGTGTATTTGGTCAGCTGAAGTCAAGGCAGTCACAGGAGCGTTTATGTGGGTGACTCGTGTACGAGTGTGTGAGGAATGTGTGTGATGTCCAGACAGTGCACAGTTGTTCAGACCCTGACAGTCACGAAGTGTATACTGCTCGAAGTAAACAGGGTTTGTGTCTGTCCTGTAAACACTGTGCAGGTGTGACCCTCGCTGTGCCCTTCTGACCAAACACAACTGTTGGCGGTGCTGTAAACGATCCAGCACCATCATCAATGAGAATTAACAGAATTTTTTAATTTTTGTCATTCAACATTTTTTTTATAACAATCTCCGTTTCTAATATCTTGCAAATTACTTTTAAATATTTTTTAGTGCAATGACAAATTGTGTATATATATATATATATATATATATATATATATATATATATATATATATATATATATATATATATATATATATATATATAATATGTATATAAATATATATATATATATAATTTGTATATATAAATTATATATATATATATATAATTTGTATATATAAATTATATATATATATATATATATATAATTTGTATATATAAATATATATATATATATATATATATATATATAATTTGTATATATAATATATATATATATATATAATTTATTTTATTTATATATATATATAATATATTACAATTATTGCAATAATATATTGTAATGCTTTCCAATACTATATGAAGATATATGAAGATATTTACTTTCTTTAAGGTAGAATGGAGTATTGGAAAGCATTACAATATATTATTGCAATAATTATAATATAACCACAATATAGAATGTTGTTTATAATTTTATATAAAAAAATGTATTGCAGTATCATTTTTACATAATATTTATTTCATTATTACTGTATATCTTAGGAAAATGTTTAGGAAAAAATATAAAATTTAAAGGTATTAGAGAGTGATACGGAGAGTGGAATATATATTATAATGAAAATATATAGTGCACTGAGAAATATAGCACAGTGTACAATCATGTTACACAGACACTATGATGCTCACTATACAGTATTGCAATGAATTCTACATTGTATAGTGCAGTAAAGTGGTTAGTATACAAGATATGATGTTAAATGTTTATATTGAATATATGCTATGTACACTCACCGGCCACTTTATTAGGTACCCCATGCTAGTAACGGGTTGGACCCCCTTTTGCCTTCAGAACTGCCTCAATTCTCGTGGCATAGATTCAACAAGGTGCTGGAAGCATTCCTCAGGGAGTTTGGTCCATATTGACATGATGGCATCACACAGTTGCCGCAGATTTGTCGGCTGCACATCCATGATGCGATCTTCCCGTTCCACCACATCCCAAAGATGCTCTATTGGATTGAGATCTGGTGACTGTGGAGGCCATTTGAGTACAGCGAACTCATTGTCATGTTCAAGAAAACCAGTCTGAGATGATTCCAGCTTTATGACATGGCGCATTATCCTGCTGAAAGTAGCCATCAGAAGTTGGGTACATTGTGGTCATAAAGGGATGGACATGGTCAGCAACAATACTCAGGTAGGCTGTGGCGTTGCAACGATGCTCAATTGGTACCAAGGGGCCCAAAGAGTGCCAAGAAAATATTCCCCACACCATGACACCACCACCACCAGCCTGAACCGTTGATACAAGGCAGGATGGATCCATGCTTTCATGTTGTAGACGCCAAATTCTGACCCTACCATCCGAATGTCGCAGCAGAAATTGAGACTCATCAGACCAGGCAACGTTTTCCAATCTTCTATTGTCCAATTTCGATGAGCTTGTGCAAATTGTAGCCTCAGTTTCCTGTTCTTAGCTGAAAGGAGTGGCACCCGGTGTGGTCTTCTGCTGCTGTAGCCCATCTGCCTCAAAGTTCGACGTACTGTGCGTTCAGAGATGCTCTTCTGCCCACCTTGGTTGTAACGGGTGGTTATTTGAGTCACTGTTGCCCTTCTATCAGCTCGAACCAGTCTGGCCATTCTCCTCTGACCTCTGGCATCAACAAGGCATTTCCGCCCACAGAACTGCCGCTCACTGGATGTTTTTTCTTTTCGGACCATTCTCTGTAAACCCTAGAGATGGTTGTGCGTGAAAATCCCAGTAGATTAGCAGTTTCTGAAATACTCAGACCAGCCCTTCTGGCACCAACAATCATGCCACGTTCAAAGTCACTCAAATCACCTTTCTTCCCCATACTGATGCTCGGTTTGAACTGCAGGAGATTGTCTTGACCATGTCTACATGCCTAAATGCACTGAATGCTGCCATGTGATTGGCTGCTTAGAAATTAAGTGTTAATGAGCAGTTGGACAGGTGTACCTAATAAAGTGGCTGGTGAGTGTATATCTGTATGTGTGATATATAAAATGCATATTATATTATGGTATGTATGTTCTAGTGCATATGGCTCAGTGTAGTGAAGTAGTGTGTGGTGTTGTATTCAGTAGTATTGCGTAGTGTAGTAGAGTGCTATATGTCTTGATGTCATACGGTCTACACTAGAGTATACAGTAAGCACAGTACAGTTAATTTTATTGGTTTACAATGTGCAGTTGTTTAGTTGTTCGGGTATAGTGTAGATAGTACAGTATAGACAGTAAAAGCTGGAGAAAGAGAGCGATCACATGCTTTTGTAGTGGATGAAGCCCAACAGATGCAGGTGAGACTCGCCCGATAAAACCTGAATAAAGGGTTTTTAGGTGTGTGTGTGACGGGAAACAGTCTCTCTCTCTTTTATGAGCTCTTCTGCTGTATAATTGCTCCCTGCCTCTTCCTGTGTTCACGCTGATGGGAGGGGAGGGCTCAGCTTCTGACGTTATACAAATAGGAATTCCCTTCGTTGGTCTCGCTCACTGTGCTCTCATTCACTTTCAGCATGCCTGGCCCCCAGACGAATCTCTCTCTCTTTCTCTCTTTCTTTCTCTCTCTCTCTCCTATATAAACACTCATAGCGTCTATACTGGAGCCGGACACTCCCTCTGTGACACAAGTGCTATAAGGTTCCTCTCACGCTCTGAACAGAGGAGATACAGAGAGAGAGAGAGAGACAGTCAGATCATCCAGGTAAGAGGCCGGCGTCACACTTCTAAACTGTGAATAACATCTGCATGTGCTTTCTACAAGATTCGTCATTGCGCTTTAAGTTTTCAAGCCGTTTTCCTCTCTTAGACAACTCTTGTTAGGCGTTCTGGAGGTTTGTGGTGTGCCTGGTGATGGTCTGACTTTTTGAGTTTAGCCAGAGTAAAGGTCATCCGTAAATAGTTTCATTGAACGGGGCCGTCTGAGAGACGCGGGACATCTGTCAGCCAGACTTGAGGCTTCGGGGTCGGCGTGAAAGCGGAGGTCATAAAAGCGCTCTCAAAACAAGGAGCGCGATGATGAGGCCGTGGAGAAAAAGCTCTAACATTCTTCTCATTGTTCTCAAGTCTCGGAAGACCGTGCCAGACGCTGCACAGCCAAAACAACTTTAAGAGGAAGGAGGAGGTGGGGGAAAGTGTGACAAAATCAGAAAGGCCAAGCCGGGAGTGTTAGACGAGGTGTCCGAACTCGAACGCTAGATCAGCAAAGCGAAAGCAACCCAAGGTGATTATTCATCTGGTGCCCATTGAGCGTAAGAATGAGAAAACTTACTTGACAGTTTTAGTCAAATGGATATACTGAAGTTTTTAATACAGCATAGTAGTGTAATATTGAATAATATATGTATTTTTAGTATAATATTCTGCATAGCACTGTGTGTACTATAATAAAAAGATGTGTTTAGTGAAGTAGCTTATATAGAATAGTAAATTGTTTAGTATTGAAGTGTATGGGATTGAAGTGTATTGTTTCAGAGTAGCTTTACAGAAAATCATGATGTTGAAGTTTATAATATTTTAATACCTTATGCATTTAGCAGATTAGAGCTGGGTTATTATATAGTTTACATTTTTGCGTTGATACAAGCAGTGATATGCTATATACAGTATATGAAGAGTTCAGATGCAAAAGCCTCTAAATGCCATTTGAAATTTTCTTCTAAAATGACCATTTTTATCAAGCTTGTATATTTAAGTTCAGTAATTTCACTTAAATGGCAATGAAGATTACCTATTAATTGTCATTTAAGTGAAATTACTGAACTTAAATATACAAGTTTGATAAAAATGGTCATTTTAGAAGAAAATTTCAAATGGCATTTAGAGGCTTTTGCATCTGAACTCTTCATATGTATGTGGATGAAGGACATACTTATCCATCTTTTATACGGTGCTGGGCAGTTATATAGTGACACAGTATAGCGTATAATTCAGTTAAGAAAGCCATTATCTCATAATGTGCTCATTAAGCCTAAAAAATAGAGACACGGGAAGGTTTAAAGGTTTGGAACAGGCCCGTCCCACTTTTTCAAGGAGTTTTCAGGACTGGTACAGAGATTAGGAAACTGTGTGCAAGTGGAACAAGTGTGATGGATTCCTGTATTTGCTGCTGAGTGTTTTCTATGCTGGAGTTAATGGCTGCTGCTGAGGATTGGGTGTAATAGTATCTGGAGTAAAGTTACAGACACATTAGCGAGAGAACGATGAGTTGGGAGTTTGTGCTTTTTTCCTTCAAGGGAGCGAGCAGCTTTGGGCTCATGCTAGTGAGTTACTCAGTAAATGCTAATGCAAAAGTTGGTTTTGAGGTCATTCAATTCGGTTTTGAGTTAAAAGAATGAAGCTTACGGCAAATGAGCGCACGTATTCTACGGGCAGGGTGGAGTACTGTACGCCTTTAGAGCTGAATGCCATCAGAAGACATCTGACAGGAGTCATAAATTACTTTTAATCACCTAATTTCACTTAAAACCATTCCAGTTTCACGAAGATGTGATGTGCGAAATTTGAAAGTGATGTTTATCTCATAATGTGCGACAAGATTCAATATCGAATAAATAAATACATTTTATAGTTCTCATTTAATTAATATATATTTAGGTTTTGTTACAATACTATACATTTATATAAAATGTAGTTAAATTTAGTTTTTTTAGCTATTAAATGTGTACATTAAGTTAGTTCTATTAGATTCTAATTTAATTCTATTACAAGCTTGAGGCCTATCACTGTATTTGTGTTTGTAAAAACATCATTACAATTATTAATGATAAATATTTTTGAATTTTGTATAATTAATGTCAGAACAGCAGAAAATTATCATTTGTAACATTTCACTGCATGGTGTTATTCTCACTTTATAACTCATACAAGTCACTTTGGATAAAACAGTGTGTTTGTGTAAGATTTATGATGACACAAATGTGTATAATGACATTGGCATTACAAGGCAAACATGATTTATGGCCACACTTCCCTTGTCCTCATAAACCAGATACTTACTAAACTGGTTTTTGGAAGAAAAAAAATGCTGCAAGTTTTCTATGATGGTTGGGTTAGTGTAGGGGGATAGAAAATACAGTTTGTATAGTATATAAACTGGGGATGCACCGATATGACAATTTTGGCCGATACAGATAACCGATAATTCTTTATATTTGAAAGCCGATAACCGATATTTTGCCAAATAAATCTAAACCCAAATTTTTGGACAATTTTTGATTTTCCTCATTAAAAGCCAAGATACAAAAACAATTATGATGTTCTTATTTTAATGTTATGTAGCCGATATGACAGACTTGCACTGCACATTTTGCGTTTTAACTGGATTTTCCTTTTTTGAAGTGATTTCAATTGTATTTCAAGCAATTTTAAAAAGCATCATGTTTAACAGTGCACATCTAAAGTGCCTCAGCTCAAGGAAATAATGCATTATTTATCGGCTTTTAGATATCGGCTAAATGTTCTTGTTGGGCCGATAACGATAACATTAAAAATTATCATATATTGGCCGATACCGATAATGTGGCCGATATATCGTGCATCCCTAATAAAAACCATTACGCCTATGGAAAGTCCCTATAAACCATATGAAGAGTTCAGATGCAAAAGCCTCTAAGTGCCATTTGAAATTTTCTTCTAAAATGATAATTTTTATCAAGCTTGTATATTTAAGTTCAGTAATTTTACTTAAATGGCAATGAAGATTACCTATTAATTGTCATTTAAGTGAAATTACTGAACTTAAATATACAAGCTTGATAAAAATGGTCATTTTAGAAGAAAATTTCAAATGGCATTTAGAGGCTTTTGCATCTGAACTCTTCATATATACACGCATATGTGTGTGTGTTTATGTCTGAAATATACTGTGTGAGCAAGTGTGATGCATCCAACCCCATGTCCATTTTTTAAAAGGCCCAGTATCAGATTACCTACCGCAGCTAAACGAAAATCAAATTTGCTGGCATCTACGGATCTGGTGTGCAGCGGAGCAAATGGGATATTATTGGTATATTTTTCCTCAATCCCTAAAATTAGCTGCAACACTGCAGGATGAAAGTGTGACTTCTCATCATGAGGACAGCCGTAAAAAAGTCATTCCTGCTCTTTTCCTCTGTGAGGTGTAACCGCATCGACTGCATCACGCCAGACGCCGTCATTAGTGAGAGGAAAGACTGAGATCACTGGCATAAAGAACAACTGCGCCTTCAATTTAGTGGGAAAAAAAGCTGAAATGAAAGATCTGATGGAAAATATTAATGGACAGAGAGATCTTCCCGTTTGCAAGGCATCACTTCATCAAGTCTAGATTGAGCTGGGTGGATGATTTCAAGCATTCGGGAATCGGGAAAACACATCACAGCTCTTCAGATAGTTCAGATGCCCTTCAAAAGCAATATTCAGTCCTAATGCATCATTTCCACTGCAGTCTCACTTGGAAAGGCACGCTGTGTGTGTGTGTGGAAAATGCATAATGATGTTTCTAGGGGGAAAATATCACGCTTTAAACTCTTTCGCAGCTTTTTGGAACTGGTCGTTTTAGCTCAATCCCGACGTTGGGTATCAAAAAATCAAACCAAGTGCCATTTATTAAAAGAAAGAAGCACACTTTTCA
Source organism: Hybognathus amarus (assembly GCA_030378365.1). Classification (NCBI taxonomy): domain Eukaryota; kingdom Metazoa; phylum Chordata; class Actinopteri; order Cypriniformes; family Leuciscidae; genus Hybognathus; species Hybognathus amarus. Next base: position 548,606 of record JAQIUQ010002032.1, read on the forward strand.
AATCAAAACACCTCATAAAATGGAAGTTTTTAAATGGTAAAACAATAGATATAATTTGGATATACAAGTTTGAGAAATGTTGAACATGTCCATTGTTAATGTGATGAGAATTAAACAAAAAAAAATGGCTGATTAAAAATACATTGTACATTTTTGGAAGAGAAAAGTTTCTGCGGCATTTAAGGCGTAGTTTACAGACGCTTGCTTTGATATTTCTTTATCAAATGATAATCTGACGTTTTTAATTGTGGCAGACTGTCCAAACTCGTTTCGGGGCCTTTGCGTGTAAGACCGACGGGCCACATCCTCTGCTCAGCATCTAAATGACTGTCAGTCACACTCAACTGCAAAGTCTCGTCTTGCAAAGGGAAAAACCTGAAGAAAAAAAACTGCAGCACAAGCAGTCAGTGCTCTATCAGAGGTCTTTCTTTAGAGCCATTGGGTTTACTCACAGCATTATCTGGGATATTTTTTTGCAAAGACGTAAACATAATGCTCCAGGCTTACGTAAGCTAGGAGTTCCCCTTCGTCTGGACTCAAGTCCTTTTTTTTTGACATTTGCATTGACAACTGCGTAAACGCTGTAAGGAACTGGAACGATTCTGTTGACTGGTTACGATGCTGTAAATGTTCCTTCATAAATGTTTAGAGGGCAAAGAGTTTGAGGAGAACGCAAAGTGACATGTTACAACTGGAAAATATGTTTCTGCTTTTAAAAACTCCAAAGCGATGAAGAGCTTTAGGAAAGATCGCCGCAATAGACTGCTATGGGGTGAAATGCAGAGAAACAACGTATTCTCTAGATGCGTCTCCACTAAAACGGATCTCAATAATGTCTGGAACGGAGTTTACATCCAAGAATCTGAATTAAAAAAGTAAACATTTAAATTCCTCCAAGGCCAAATTATCCAAAATAAACTCTTGCTCCATGTCAATAAGCATCTCACTTGTGTGTATTTTAGGAAAAACGTCTGAGATGAAGCTTATATTGAAATAAAACTAAGTTTTTAAGTAGTTTTTCCTCTAAAACTCTAAGAATATCCAAATGTGAAACAAGTTTCTGGTCAATCTAGGCGAACAAGAGAATACTAGCCTAGATCTCCACAGGTTCTACCTGATATTTGTCACTCCTAAAATTTTACTCTATATGAGACACAAGATTTTGAACAGAGCTACATACTTAACTTTGGCACTCAGCGGGGACTGCACGTCTTTCTGACCTCATTTCTGAAGCTGTCATTGAAAAGCTATTTTTATAAGTCCACAGGAAGCCCAGTCACCCAGACGCTTGCAGAAGGAGGGGCCGTTCGCAATGACCACGGACTTCATGTCAAAATATTAGGTGCCCTTGGAACACACACACACAAGCACTTAACATTTTAAGTCCAGTCAAAACTTGAAATGTCATCATTTAGGCTACTCACTTTCAAACCTGCTTGACTTTCTTCTTCATTTAGAAAACCAATAACGTTATAAGATGTTCACGCTGTCTGTTAAGTTTCAAAAAGTTCAATTACTGCATAGGTCTACACAAGCTGATTATTGATTAATAAGACCTATTTTCTTGCAGTTCCTTGCATAATAGCTACTATGACCTCAAAACACGTTTACCATAGTGGATGATTTGAAAATAATACATTTTAATGTTTCAATCACATCATTAGATCTATAACTTTTTTGATTTGTTAAACTTGCTCGGTAGCTTACCTGATTGGCTTCAGCATTTCACTTCTAAACGGCTCAAAGACTTTTAGCAAGCAAGCTAAATGTCACTGTTGCTTCAGCAAATGTGTTTTTTTTTACTGATTTTTGCTTTAGATTTGGGATAGGTTAGTCCAAATGGTATTCCAGATAGCAAACTGACATTGAATCAACGTGGAAACATGACATTGAAACAAACGTTCATCTGACATTGTTTTGCTCATTTGAATTAACGTTAAACCGACGTCAGACGTGTCATTCTTTCAAAAGCTAATGGAAAATCAACTTGAAATCAACGTTGTTTCAACCGTTATGAAAGCAAACCAATTTTCGATTTTCATTTAGCTTTGAAGAATGCTACGTCTGACGTTGGTTTAACGTTAATTTCAATGAGCAAAACAATGCCAGATCAACATTGTTTCAATGTCATGAGAGATGTCGTTTCCACGTTCGATTCAATGTCAGTTTGCTGTCTGGGATGTTATTTTCAAACTCAATAGAGCATTAACCGTCACTCACCGGACATTTGATTTAACTGACGTGATAAACAAAGGCACGCTGCACCATTCACGTTCATCTGTTTTGGATAACTTGCTTTTCAGCGCCACTCACTAGAATTTTCAACAAACAACGTGGTAAAGAATATGCACGATTCAACTATATTAACACAGTGTCATAAAATGCGTTTCTATACCACGAATGTCATTTCTCTGTGCCATTTATACGCCAAAATTTTTTTTTTTTTGCATGTATACGCAATAAAAAACCCTGTGGTAGGTTTAAGGGGAGGGTTTGGAGTTCAGTGTGTATTACACGCCAAAAAGTGCGTATCATATGCACGCAGAAAGACGCGTACCATATACACGCAAAAACTGTTTTTGGCGTAGGCCTATAAATGCCACGAGAAATGACATTCATGCTATAAATAGTAATTTTCATGAAATCGGTTTCGAAAACACGTTTATTTTTTAGCACCACTCACTGGAAATTTCAACAAACAACGTGGTAAACCATTGCACGATTCAGCTATATCGGTTTCGGGTGAATTTAACGAGTTTTTTTTTAGCAGCACTCACTGGAAATTTCAACAAACAACGTGGTAAAGCATTGCACGTTTCAGCTATATCGGTTTCGGCTGAATTTAAGGAGTTTTTTGTAGCGACACTCACTGGAAATTTCAACAAACAACATGGTAAAACATTGCACGATTCAGCTATATCGGTTTCGGATGAATTTAACGAGTTTTTTTTAGCAGCACTCACTGGAAATTTCAACAAACAACGTGGTAAAGCATTGCACGATTCAGCTATATCGGTTTCGGCTGAATTTAACAAGTTTTTTGTAGCGACACTCACTGGAAATTTCAACAAACAACATGGTAAAGCATTGCACAATTCAGCTATATCGGTTTCGGATGAATTTAACGAGTATTTTTTAGCACCACTCACTGGAAATTTCAACAAACAACGTGGTAAAGCATTGCACGATTCAGCTATATCGGTTTCGGATGAATTTAACAAGTTTTTTTTAGCGACACTCACTGGAAATTTCAACAAACAACGTGGTAAAGCATTGCACGATTCAGCTATATCGGTTTCGGGTGAATTTAACAAGTTTTTTTAGCAGCACTCACTGTAAATTTCAACAAATAACGTGGTAAAGTATTGCACGATTCAGCTATATTGGTTTCGGATGAATTTAACAAGTTGTTTTTTAGCGACACTCACTGGAAATTTCAACAAACAATGTGGTAAAGCATTGCACGATTTCAGATATATCGGTTTCGGGTGAATTTAACGAGTTTTTTTAGCACCACTCACTGGAAATTTCAACAAACAACGTGGTAAAGCATTGCACGATTTCAGCTATATCGGTTTCGGATGAATTTAACGAGTTTTTAGCACCACTCACTGGAAATTTCAACAAACAACGTGGTAAAGCATTGCACGATTCAGCTATATCGGTTTCGTGATGAATTTAACAAGTTTTTTTAGCACCACTCACTGGAAATTTCAACAAATAACCTGGTAAAGCATTGCACGATTCAGCTATATCGGTTTCGGATTAATTTAACGAGTTTTTTAGCGACACTCACTGGAAATTTCAACAAAAACGTGGTAAAGCATTGCACAAGATTCAGCTATATCGGTTTCAGGTGAATTTAACGAGTTTTTTAGCACCACTCACTGGAAATTTCAACAAACAACGTGGTAACGCATTGCACGATTCAGCTATATCGGTTTTGGATTAATTGAACAATTTTTTTTAGCACCACTCGCTGGAAATTTCAACAAACAACGTGGTAAAGCGTTGCACGATTCAGCTATATCGGTTTCGGATGAATTTAACAATTATTTTTTTAGCGACACTCACTGGAAATTTCAACAAACAACGTGGTAAAGCATTGCACGTTTCAGCTATATCAGTTTCGGATGAATTTAACGAGGTTTTTTTAGCACCACTCACTGGAAATTTCAACAAACAACGTGGTAAAGCATTGCACGATTCAGCTATATCGGTTTCGGATGAATTTAACATTTTTTTTAGCACCACTCACTGGAAATTTCAACAAACAACGTGGTAAAGCATTGCACGATTCAGCTATATCGGTTTCGTATGAATTTAACACGTTTTTTTAGCACCACTCACTGGAAATTTCAACAAACAACGTGGTAAAGCATTGCACGATTCAGCTATATCGGTTGCGTATGAATTTAACAAGTTTTTTTTAGCGACACTCACTGGAAATTTCAACAAACAACGTGGTAAAGCATTGCACGATTCAGCTATATCGGTTGCGTATGAATTTAACAAGTTTTTTTTAGCGACACTCACTGGAAATTTCAACAAACAACGTGGTAAAGCATTGCACGATTCAGCTATATCGGTTTCGGATGAATTTAACGAGTTTTTTTAGCACCACTCACTGGAAATTTCAACAAATAACGTGGTAAAGCATTGCATTATTCAGCTATATCGGTTTCGTATGAATTTAACAAGTTTTTTTAGCACCACTCACTGGAAATTTCAACAAATAACCTGGTAAAGCATTGCACGATTCAGCTATATCGGTTTCAGGATTAATTTAACGAGTTTTTTCAGCGACACTCACTGGAAATTTCAACAAAAACGTGGTAAAGCATTGCACGAATTCAGCTATATCGGTTTCAGGTGAATTTAACGAGTTTTTTAGCACCACTCACTGGAAATTTCAACAAACAACGTGGTAACGCATTGCACGATTCAGCTATATCGGTTTTGGATTAATTGAACAATTTTTTTTAGCACCACTCACTGGAAATTTCAACAAACAACGTGGTAAAGCGTTGCACGATTCAGCTATATCGGTTTCGGATGAATTTAACAATTATTTTTTTAGCGACACTCACTGGAAATTTCAACAAACAACGTGGTAAAGCATTGCACGTTTCAGCTATATCAGTTTCGGATGAATTTAACGAGGTTTTTTTAGCACCACTCACTGGAAATTTCAACAAACAACGTGGTAAAGCATTGCACGATTCAGCTATATCGGTTTCGGATGAATTTAACATTTTTTTAGCACCACTCACTGGAAATTTCAACAAACAACGTGGTAAGAGCATTGCACTGATTCAGCTATATCGGTTTCGTATGAATTTAACACGTTTTTTTTAGCACCACTCACTGGAAATTTCAACAAACAACGTGGTAAAGCATTGCACGATTCAGCTATATCGGTTGCGTATGAATTTAACAAGTTTTTTTTAGCGACACTCACTGGAAATTTCAACAAACAACGTGGTAAAGCATTGCACGATTCAGCTATATCGGTTGCGTATGAATTTAACAAGTTTTTTTAGCGACACTCACTGGAAATTTCAACAAACAACGTGGTAAAGCATTGCACGATTCAGCTATATCGGTTTCGGATGAATTTAACAAGTTTTTTTTAGCGACACTCACTGGAAATTTCAACAAACAACGTGGTAAAGCATTGCACGATTCAGCTATATCAGTTTCGGATGAATTTAACAAGTTTTTTTAGCACCACTCACTGGAAATTTCAACAAACAACGTGGTAAAGCATTGCACGATTCAGCTATATCGGTTGCGTATGAATTTAACGAGTTTCTAGCAACACTCACTGGAAAGTTTTTCTTTTTTTCCCTGGCTTTTTGCAATCTGTCTGCTTTGTTGTTTGCCGTTCTAACAGAGCCCGGCTCGTGCATGATGTGTTAGGACATATATAAAAGTGTAGGTACTAGGACTCAACCTCAGACAGAATGACATAATCCGGGACCCTCCTCTTCTGCCGGCCAGGGGAATTCCTGGCAGGGTGATTTTTAAACTTAATGACTGAATCACATTGCCAGGGATTTCCAATGGCCAGTGTGAGGGACTCGACTGGGAGACTGCAGGCACGTCCATATATATAGCCTATGTGGAACCGTCTCGCACAGACACACACATGCTCACAGGGTTAGAGGTGACAAAGTGCAAATTCACGTGGATTTCTTTCTACGCAGGTTGAGTGGTGTCAGGACTTAACTCACTTGTGAACACTGCATTGAACTCCTATGTTCACAGTGGTTAAGTTCTGCCATCCTGGAACCGACATCAGCAAGGAAGGACGTAGACCATACAGGACACTAGTGTTATCAAATAAATGTATTCATTGTGACATCTCTTTCATTGCACCAGTATAATGTTCCTTAAAGAACTGCAGTGCCGGTGAATGATAGGCCTAAATGAATCCCACACTGTTGTGATGATAAAAATACTTGGATAAACATCTTTGTTGGTTTTGGAACAAACTCCCGTCGAACTGTTTTTTTTTCTTCTTATTTTCATGTGTCAGACCATCTAGCAACGCAACCTATCAAAGCATACATATGTTCACATTATATCCCATATTTTTACACTTTTTCTTTCTTTTTTTTTTCACCAATCCATATTTTTCCAAAGTGCTTTTTTGTTAATATTTCATTCAAATTAACTTGATTTTTTAATATAAATTTTATAAGTTTTGTATTATTTTACAAAGACACAAATAAATTAAAGACATAAATTATCAAATAAATATATTTATTAAATAAAAATATGTTAAAATAAATAAAAAAATTCTGATAAATTTAATATTGGTGCTTTTTGACAGTTATTATTATTATGTTATTTATTTATGTCCTTTTTTTAAATCAGCCAGTCAGCTTTTAGACCACCAGGGGTGAACCACTGTCCTATCTCTTAGCCTTAACCACTAACTAGCCCTCAGAAGAAAAGGTACAAAGCTATCACTATAGGGCAGTACCTCACCTAAGGTACAAAAGCAACATTTCACCCCTAAATGGTACATAATAGTGCCTTAAAGATACTTATTAGTACTTTAAAAGCACATATTAGCACTTTAAGTATGCATACCTTTTAGTTTTTGTACCTTAGGTGAGGTACTGTCCCAGTGATGGCTTTGTACCTTTTCTTCTGAGGGGTAGTTAATGTTTAAGAACATTTTCTGAGAGTGATAAAGTGAAAAGTTTGGCTGAAATGAATATTGTTCCAGGACCATTAAAAGATATTGACCCATGACACGTCTTTAATATAATGACTTTTTTTTCTCGCTGTTTTTTTATATATATATTTTTATATATATAAGATATATGTGTTTTGTAAGTTTGCTAATGTTAATCCTGTTAGCAAAGCTGAAAAATGTGTGCATTAAATAAAATAACTCTGAAAATCATCTCTTCAGTATGTGAGTTTTCAAAGCGAAATGGGGCAACTTGTTGGAAAACGCCATGCACATTATTGGTACCAGAATTCAAACTGTCTCATAAATAACACAAGGAATAAACAGCAAAGACTTGCTTAATGTCAAAGTTTACCAACAGGGATGTTTAGGGCAGTTGCTAAGTGACCACACATATCCAAACTGAATCTGAACTCCGAGGCCCAGTTTCAACTCTTCAAATGTGGCAGGGCAGCCATTTGGAAACTGTTTGTATCCAAGGCTTGAGCGATGCATTAAATGCAAAACAATGGGAAAGAATGGTACAGTGAGTCAACTGTTACCGTATTTCCCGCATCCAGGCCAAAGGATGCCTGCAGCTCGCGACCGCAGCTGTGAAACAAGTAATCGGCTCACAGAAATCCTTGAGGAATATTCCTGCGACCAATGATGAACGCCATCCTCTCATGACGTTCCCACACACAGCTAGAATTCAAGAGCGATTTGAAGAGCTAGTATGAAAGCATTGTGCATGACCTCTATTGTGAAGGCCTTATTATCATTATGTTTAGATATTTGCATAATTGTATATCCATCTCATGTTGAAGCAGGTCAATGAGACTGGTTTCTGGTTTCTACCATTTTTTTTGTCTGCCTGTTTGTTTTTCTCACGGTAAATAATATGGTTGGCACCTTTATGCTAAAGTGTTTTTGCTTTTTATATTGTTTTCCCTCATGTGTAAGTCGCTTTGGGTAAATGCATCTGCTAAATTGTCTCATTACCAATTAAAATACCACAATTACCATAATATGAAAAAATCTTAGAGTTTATATGTATATACATTATAAAAACACAAGTAGGCTACATATAAATATAAGTGTATATATTTATGATTGTACACTTATATATACATACATACATACACACACTAAGATTTTTTCATATTATGGTAATTATGGTATTTTAATTGGTGTATATACTTTATATATATATATATATATATATATATATATATATATATATATATATAAATAGATATACACATAGATACACTTGAATATATATACACAATGATACCTTGACATATATATTTATGATATATATATACATATATATATATATATATATATATATATATATATATATATATATATATGAACTATTTAAATAATCCTAAATAGATATTTATATTTACATGTAGTTCTTGTGTTTCTCTTTCCTTCAGTGATTTTCTGCTTATAATCAGGTAATATTATTTTATGCATACAATTATTAACATAAATATACATCATAAAAATAGTTGTATACAGCATTTTACTTGCGTATTTAAATACACAGCGGTAAAACATTGCTGAATTACAGTAGTGAGATCTGGAATCAGTACTGGAATTTAAGTGGACTCATTTAATGAGAGTAAAATGTTTGGATACAGTATTGTAACGAGAATTTGGGGTAAAATGTGGTTCATTGTCATTCAAATAGTTTATGTAATATCATTTATCTCCATGCAAAATATCATTTTTATTGTTATTTTGGGGTTATATGACATGTTGTTGCGACCTTCATCCTGCATGAGTCATAAACACTATTAGCAAGGTTGTTGTGAAGGTTTCATTCTCCATTTCTTTATCTTAGTTTTGAATGATGTGTGCGCACTGGTCTCTGTCTGTCTGTCTGTGTGTCTGTGTGTCTCAGTATCTGTCATCAGTGGTCTGGTCTCCTGTGCCTGCTGTGCTGATAATCAGTGTATGGCTGCAGCTGGCTCAGTTCAGCAGGAACAGGAGCCTGGTCTTCTCTCTGTGGCCTTCTCCAACACACACACACACACTGATAACACACACACTCACACAAACAGAGAGAGGACTGTTCTCCACAGCACAAGCTACAGGTATGACCATGCAAAATACATATCTACACAAATTCACTGATTCGTAGTGATAAAAACATTTAATGCCACATTTTGCCTAAATTAAATAATGTTAAACAATATGCATTCATTCGTCGATGATATAGACTGTATTGTCTATTTCAACACTATAAATAAAATACTTTTCAAAAATCTGTCTAGTGCGTGTGTTTTTTTGCTGAACTAAGAAAATTCAATTTATATTTATATGTATTAAAATAATTATTAGAAAAGATTGATTTGTTATAAATATAATATATTAAAATGTGTTTATTTAGGCTAGTAATTTATGTAAAATATTTTAATTATGAGGGGAAAAATGTGTCTGCATGGTTAAACTTTTATTTTTTGTGAAATAAGAAATTATAATAAAGTTAAAAAATATCAAATATAAAAATATCAAATATAAAAAATATGCATTTATATTTTATCAGGTAAAATAATTCAAGCCTATTATCTAAACATCATATGCATAGAAAACTTTCATTTTAAATATTATATATATATATATATATATATATATATATATATAAATGTAAATATTGTTCAATATAATTATTGTACAACCAATTATGAAATTACTTTTTTTATAACTAAGAAATTGTACCATAGTTAATAATATAGGCATATGATTAAATGATTGAACTGGAAATACATTTGTATTTAATCTGATGTATTTAATAAAAGGGTCTGAGTTAAAACGCAGAATTAGCAAGCAGAATATGAACCATATGAACACTGCTCTAACACAGAGCCAATCAGCTCGTTCTCAGGGACACACCTTGTGATCACGTGAATCTTCCAGAATATCCCAAAACGGATCTATGGATAGACAATAACTGGCTCTGTCCCAACACCAAGTGAGCTGCCTATAGAGGCGGTATTTTAGGGCATCATAAGTGCACTATTGTTCCATAAATCGATATATGTCTTGTAAAGGCAAACGGCTGCATCACATAGGCTATTTCCTTCATGGAAAAGCTAAATCCATTTTTTTTTCAGAGGACTGAAGAAAAAAACACAGACAACTGTTTGTGATAGTTTTAGGCTATTTGCATTGCAGGGTATGTCATGTTTCCTTTTAGTCTATACTTAGAAGAGAATGTCGTAAGTGTTATTTTTCAGATAACTTGGTTCTCAGCACCTGTCCCTTTCATTTGCTTATCATTTATCTTCTGCTTATGAATCAAAATCCCCAAATGGTAAACAGTGAAATAATGTGAACAACTTTCTTTTCTCTCTTTTTTTTCCTAGCTGTGATCGAAGGGCAAAAACAATTGGAAAACTACAGCAAGTGACCATGGAAAGCAAAATACATCCCATACAATACAAATATACAGACATGTCAATGTTTGATCACCAAACCACAAGAGGAACTTGATCTGAGCTGGTTTAGAAATCAATTCTGAGGATAATCCTTATAGAGAGCAGATGCAGAGATGACATTAACGGACGTATGTATGTGTCTTCTATTGAGGACAGTACAAACAAAAAAGCTGTTACAACCATTCATTTATTGAATACATCTAAGATTTTGTGAAATTATTAAAATTTATAATATATATATATATATAATTTTAAGATAAATAAAAAAAATCAATAAATTGTAATTACATAGAAACATTACAAAACGATATTTTTTTACACACAAATAGGCTACATATATTTTTATAAAATGAAAAAACAAACAGACAGACAGACAGACAACAGACAGACAGGTAGTTAGTTAGTTAGTTAGTTAGTTAGTTAGTTAGTTAGTTAGTTAGTTAGTTAGTTAGTTAGTTAGTTAGTTAGTATGGGGCCATATGGTGCATTTTCATGTTTTCCTTTAAGTTTAGTATTTGATCAGCAAAGTTACAAAGCCCAAAGTCACCCACAAAAATATATATTCTAATATCTAAAAGAGAAGATCCATATCTAAAACGAATCGATGCCTCTAGAACGCCGACCTACGTCACTCGGGAAATATTAGCATAATGCCGCCCAAATATGCAAAGCAAGAAGGCGTGGCTTCCGCTGTAGTGTTGTTGTTTGAGCTGTGTTTCTATGCGGAAGCAAAAGCACTTTATTTGGCCTTCCAAAAGTGAATGCAATTAGGAATCTGTAGTTAATATTTATTTTCAACTCTGTTCCAGAACAATAGGCTACAACAACCAAATGTTCAAATGTTCGGAGGACAGTTTGCTGAACCTGGGAGAGTAACGTTAGGCCTAATTCGTATCTGAAAGGTATGATTTTCAAATTAAAAACTTACTTCGCGAAGCATTCTGCTGAAGTAACGCTTAAAAGTTTCAACAACAATTTCAGAATCAGACTCGGGTTTGAACTGATATGGTAAAACTGATGTTTTGGAATAGTGATGTGTCGTTCATGACCGATTCGTTCATTTTGAACGAATCTTTAATATGACTCGGGACTACCGAGTTGTTCTCGGGAGTGATTCGTTCATTTTCTGTTACCCGCGCATGCGCATTGCGCAATATATGGATTCTGATTCTGTACTGGAAACAGAAATGATTAGTTCATCTCTCCAAGTCTAAAGTTCGGGTTCAGGGCGAGTCCGAGTCTTTCGTTCTTCCTGTCAGTCCCATAGAGCCTATGCTGTTAGTACCGGAAAGAGAAAATGATTAGTTCATCTCTCAAGTTCGGGTTTGGCGGGTGTCGAGTCTTTCGTTCTTCCTGTCAGTCCCATAGAGTCTATGCTGTCAGACCACCGAAAAGAGGAATGATTTGGCCAATCAGAGCACACTGCGCTTTCCGGAAGGAGGAGCTTTGTAGAAACCTTTTTTTACAGGTAGAAACCAATCAGTTTTAGAAAGACTGGTGCAATAATGTACAGTAAGTGACAAATAATGTATTTTTGAACATTAACTCATGTTAATTCTATTACACCCAATACACAAAATAATAATCTTTAAAGATGATATGACCCATTATATGACCCCTTTACCCAGGGACGTGCACAGACATTTTTAGGGGCAGGGGCTCAAGTGAAAAAAAAAATGGCAAAAATGTTTAGTTTTTAGTAATTTTGTTTTTTAACAAAAAGATAGTATATATATATATATATATATATATATATATATATATATATATATATATTAATCGCAACTCTGACTTTTTATAAAATGTATTAAAGTTCATTTTATCTTCCTCAAATTCACACAATTGTTTCATCTTCAAAAGATGTCTACAAAATAATCAGTTCACACAAAACCAATGTTCTCCCTAGTATTTACCAGGTTTATTGAGCAGCAAAGGAAACCATGCCACAATGTTCATGTTTTCTATGCTCAGTTTCAATCGAGTATATATTTGATACACCTGATAGTGACATGGACTTAGTTTCACATTTGAGGGAAGACTGTATCATCATCATCAAATAAAACCTTCAAAATCTACATTTAGATGGAGTTTGTTTTAAACCTACTATCCTCCATCTGTTTGCATCTGTAGATTTCCTCTAAATTCACCAATTTAGATTTCTAAATTTAGGGGAAAGACTATGTATGCAAGTCATTAACTTTAATAATAAGAATTTAAGGCCATAAAAAGTCATAAAAACGTCCGGATTTTCCAGTACAAGGTCATAAATTACATTCAGCCAGAGTCTTAAATTTATATTTTTGTATTCAATTTCGAGTCAATATCGCCAATGCTCGGTATCAATATCGAGTTCGATAAATGTTCGATAATGTTTATGTGCCAAAAGCGGAACGAAACTCATTTGAACCGCGCGCTTCTCACGGACTGTTTATCCGCTCGGTTCAAAGTCCAAACGACGGCGCAGCGCGAGCTCACTAGAGCTGACGCGTTAACTCTTGATCGGCGCTTCAGACCTGATATTTAGGTACACACTATTCAATATATTTGTTTGACAGGGAAGCTGTGCGCAAACAGGAATATATATTATTTTTCAAAAATTAAAAAAGCACCCCAGAAAAAGGGCACTTTCTCTCCAGGAATAAAAAGGGCAGGTGCTCAAGCCCCCTTTGATGTCTATGTGTGCACGTGCCTGCCTTTACCTATTCAATTAGGCGTTGATATAGCTGAATAAACGAGGCCGCGCATTCACAGAGTCTGTAACGTTAGTCCAGGTGTGGACACAGTTCTGATGTAAGTCATGTAACGTTAGATCTGCTGCTGCTCATGTGGAGAACAAGAGCGCAGGTGTTTGCTCACACTAAAGCTGTCGCCATGGCTACGAAGAAACCCGTCCGCCAGCGCGAGCAGATGCGCGTCACTGTTCACGCTGACATCATCGCACTTCCTGTTTCAAGAGGACAACGCTGAGGAACTTCTTCTCTCGTTATTTGTAAGTAAACCAAAGTACTCTGCGCCACATTTTCCCCTCAAACGCAGTTCGGCAGCGTCGTTTTGCTCTCATATTAGACGAATAGCACCTTTGCAGGTTTGTGGTGATGACGAAAGACCTTAAGTAATGGGGGGCGGATCACCATGGCGACATAACAGGTAAACAGAGGAGCGTCAGATAAGAGAATGATCTTTGAGCAAACTAACGTATTCTCACACTTCATAAACATAAACCCACCTACTCAGTCATTGATAACCCTGCACTTTATACCTTCCTTACGTTTATCTACACATTCAGAGTTCAGATAGAATTAGTGGGAAGTGCAGAAAAAGACATAAATCAATGACATTTAATTAATTAACTTTTACTTGTATTTTAAATAATATACAAGTGTTCATTCAATATAAAATAAAATTAGGCCAGCTTCAAAAAGGCAAAAGCACTACTTTATATTAAGACAGCTGGTTCACATACTTTTCCATTCAGCCTTTGTGTAAATTTCCTCCTGAAATCCTTCCACACTCGTAATAAATTGTATACGGTTAGGAAAAAGCCATGTCTCTAGTGCAACACACAACTCATCTTCTGTTGGACTTTAATAAACACTCATCCAAGTAAAGCAAACACTTAGAGCAGGAGAGCATTTCCAAATGAGTCCATAATGGGGTAAAAAATGGAAATCTGTAACATGAAGGAACGTTTTACTGGAATTTATTTAGCTGGATAAGATCAGATAAAATTCAGTGTCCTGGCTAGCATACTGAAACAAACAGGAACAAGTTAAAAATATAGGCTGAATATATTGGATCAGGGTCGCATTTGGCACGAGACTCTGTTCTCAGGCTCTCACGATACGATTTCTATAAAACAGCTTTGAAACAATCATGTAATGTTGTATTTACCTCAGAAAAGCCATTCTGTGTCCATAAACTATGTGACAGACGTAGGCCAGTAAGAGCTGTGTGTAAACCTCACTCCCCTGGCCTCATAGAAGCGTGCTAGCAGACTGATGCCATAGTTCTGTCTTAGAAAATGGAAATCCATAACTTTTGTTTTTAAAAAATGGAAATCCATAACATGAAGGAACGTTTTACTGGAATTTATTTAGCTGGATAAGATCAGATAAAATTCAGTGTCCTGGCTAGCATACTGAAACAAACAGGAACAAGTTAAAATATAGGCTGAATATATTGGACCAGGGTCGCATTTGGCATGAGACTCTGTTGTCAGGCTCTCATTGCAATTCGAAGTTTTATAAAACAGCTTTGAAACAATCATGTAATGTTGTATTTACCTCAGAAAAAACATTCTGTGTCCATAAACTCTGTGACAGACGTAGGCCAGTAAGAGCTGTGTGTAAACCTCACTCCCCTGGTCTCAAGAAGCGTGCTAGCGACTGATGCTAGTTTTTGTTTTTAGTATTCTTGTTAGCTGCGCGGCCCCTCCCACGCCAGAGACACCAGTTCAAATCCTGCTCAGATTGGGTCAAGTTGGACCAGTGACATATAGACCTTATTCAGAGCAGCGCCATGACAGGTATGAAAGTGAGGCTGTGATTGATAGTTTTACCGTGTTTCCAATGGCATCCGCTGTAAAAAGCTGAATAAAGCTCCTAGATTACTTACAATTTTTCACAGCTTACATTGTCGGGAGTTTTTTGTCAACTGAAATTTCTTGGAAAAATATTTTTTTTGTGTTTCATGAGCAGAACAATCCGAAAACACATTAAATAACAGTACAGCCCATTGAAGAGATGCATGATCCCTCACAGCCTCGCTTTCATTCTCATTAAAAATCAAAGATGGCACTGCCATGAATAAGGCGTATACAGTGTTTGTACCATAGACATATACACTAGACCTCACCTTGGGGTTCTAAGCATGCGTCAAAACCGCCGCCATCTTGGAACAGGGGTCTTGTCATAGGAAGTAGCTAGGTAACGCTGCTATCTCTGCCTTTACTTCGAATTCATTGATGTTGGCGGACTTTAGTGCAGTGTATGATGTTCACGGATGAAATCTGAACTAGGAAGAATGTTTAGTTTTTTTTAAAAATTGGAAATTTTCTGTAATCAATGATAAATACATGTCTGACCATTGGAACAAACCAAAAAAACAAGATAAATCGCATTCATGATGATTTATGGTGATTTTATTTCCATTAGACCTGAGTCTACATTGACGCTGATGCATTAAAGTGGAGGGGCTCCCCTGTTCCAAGATGGCGGCTCTATTGACGTATTCGTTCCAATGAACTGCTGTAGCCAAGGTGACGTCTAGTGTCTATGTCTATGGTTTGTATAAGGTGCTTGAAGTACTTTTGATAGTAATTTGACTTTTTTAAATTGAAGTCCTGGAAAACAGCCATATATTTGAGTGCATCCAAAGTGCTTGGATTACAAGACAATATATGTGAAATTAAAGGGCGGGTTTACTGCTCTTTTTCTTTGCATGATTGTGTTTATGGGGTGCAATATAACATGTATCCGTGGTTTTTCTTTTTTTAAAAGTCTTATTTTTCATAAATTTCACCTTTATTGTCAGCCGCGCTCTCCTCTGTCCCCTGCACGACGGATGACTTCCTGAGTCTATGAAAACACTTCCTCAGAATGACGTTGCTGGGCTCAGATTGGTTCGTTTGGGCCGGTGTGTTGTGATTGGCTAAACTGTCGCTCACGTTGTCCGGAAGATTAACGCCCATTACCTTTACGGGCGATACGGGCATGCCAAAGGTGGATAACATAGACAGTGGATACACGTAAATAATGATGTGGAGACTGCAGTATCAGTGAGGCGAAATCAGACCGAGAAAGCCGCAATGAATCGAGTCAAGCAGAACCTCACCACACACGGCTCTTAATAAAGGTTTCTGAATGATAATTTTTGCTTCATTTTTTAACTTAATACACGTTTGTTTTACACAATAGCATCTGACTGGCAACGATAGCA
This sequence comes from Hybognathus amarus, assembly GCA_030378365.1. Taxonomy (NCBI): domain Eukaryota; kingdom Metazoa; phylum Chordata; class Actinopteri; order Cypriniformes; family Leuciscidae; genus Hybognathus; species Hybognathus amarus. The sequence goes on from JAQIUQ010002032.1 coordinate 565,181, forward strand.
ACTGACTGGCTAACTAATGTTAAACACAAACAGCGTTTGCAGGTTTACGATTCTTGATCAAATCGAAAATAAAGTCAGTAAAGCATATATATATGAAAAATACATTTACAACATTAGTACTTATACAGAATTCAGGTCCATTATGTTTGTACGCGTTTGCCGTAGACACAAAAATAGCCTAACTAGTAGCAGCTAGCCCATAAAGCCTACAAAGCAAGTGCTGGCATTTGAAATAAAAAACAAAAACAAAAAAAACGCTCCGTCGGTAATTATACATGCAAATACATTTAAAATGATGAAGTCTTAGCCTACTTACAGTGTGGCCCAACAACTGCTGACTTTTAACTGCTGGTTTTAAAGCTGGATCTGCTTCATGATTCCAGAAACAGTTAATTGTTTAAGTTAATCCGGTTGAACTCGTGGAGATTCTGGAAGCTGTCTCTCGTAAATGCGCACACAGAGAGCTAGATTACCATCGTCACTTTCAGGAATATAATCAAACACAAATTGTGTCCATTGTTGTCGAAGTATAGTGTCCGTGGGAAGCCCGAAACACAGAAGACCTGACAGCTGCATGAACACAACTCACTCGACGCATGCCCTTTCCTGCATATTCCGGAGGGAGTGGTTGATGCAAATGAGTAGGTTAGTGACGTACCATAACCCAGCTGTAGTCCAAAACGAGTCGTTTTTGTAGGCAATTATACTTCCTGATTTTTAAAAGACGATATCTCTGCTTACACTAAACTTTCAGTGCTGCAACTTGCAGATACTCTTCATGCACCAATAGCAACATTACACACTATTTGAAATCAAAAAAGTGAAACTGCAGTAAACCCGCCCTTTAATACATAATTTTATTGATGAAACAATCTTTTCACACAAAATTGCTAGAATAAATATCAAAGTATTATGTTAGAGCTTTCATTCTTCAGGAGAAAAAATAATAATTGAGAAAAAAAATCAGTTTAAATAAGAATATCTTTGACTAGTTGATATTACCAGTCATTGCATTTGCTGTACTTTATTTTTTACCATTTTTATTAATTTATTTGTATCTATTTACCTTTTTAATTTTGAAGGATAATAGAGATATTGTTTGTTAAGTGAGATCTCTGATTGCAGTCCTTGAAAACCACAAAAGTAGTGCTTGAAAAGTCATTTCATTTTATAGTATCTGTACAAAACCTGCATATAGATGTTAAGAAATATGCTGTCTAGGGAGCATTTTCTAAAAAAAATTTAATAAAATAAAAATAGTACTATATTATATATATGAACTCTTCATATATATATGAAGAGTTCCAATGCAAAAGCCTCTAAATGCCATTTTAAATTTTCTTCTAAAATGACCATTTTTATCAAGCTTGTATATTTAAGTTAAGTAATTTCACTTAAATGACAATTAATAGGTAATCTTCATTGGCATTTAAGTGAAATTACTGAACTTTAATATACAAGCTTGATAAAAATGATAATTTTAGAAGAAAACTTCAAATGGCACTTAGAGGCTTTTGCATCTGAACTACTTCATATATATATATATATATATATATATATATATATATCAATTTTTTTACTCTTGCATAATAAAAAAAAGTCTTTTATGCAGTTGTACAAATAAGTTTTTATTTTTAACCTTAACAAGAGAAAGATATTTTCACCTTCAGAAAATGTAACATGTAGCCTCAGTTCATGCATAAATCCAAATTAATCATATTGAATTTCTAGCTTATGAATCATTATTCCCCTGCAGCAATTAATGTCACTCCAAGTTGAACTCAAGTTGGCAGACCTGTATTAAATTCTGTCTTGAAATGAGTCGCTTTGGAATAAAGCGTTTACTAAATGCATAACTGTGAAAATGAAATGAAAACCATTCTGTCAAACAATAAAGCTATTAAAACAAGTTTGTGTAACTATAATTATAAAACGAAAGCAATTAAAAATGTCAGGCTTTGCATGCAGCTTCCAGATAGGCACTATTTAGGTCAAGACGCAGATTGCTTATCGCTGAAAGTTCAAATGTGCAAAAAAGGAATTTGAAACTATGCTAACAAAACCAAGACATTCATTAGGTCATTGACATTTAGGTCAAAAACACTTGATTTGCACACGAGCAAATACACGCTGTTAACATCTCCTCTACCGGTTTCCAGAGAACAGCTAAAAACAGTATAAATCTCTACAGTTGCTCACTGTAATTACATAAACTGTTTATACACTCCCGGCCAAGTGGAGTAAATCAAAAGAGCCTCGTGGGAATAAAAATGTCCAGTAGTGGATAGAGAGACAGTTGGACTACAGCTAATGAATCACAACTGCCCTCTGCTGGCAGAACAAGATGCATACATTTCTTAAAGAGATAAATACATGCACAGAATCTTTAATAAATTATTTAATGTCTTTCAACTTCTCTTCATTCATGTCCATGCAATCTAGAAGCTATATTATAATAATGTAATGTAGATGATGGAATAAATGTATTCTCCAAATCTGAAAATGGAGAGAGCATAAACTTCCAGATAAAATGCAGTACTCAAACAATGGGATGACATACAATAAAACGAGCATTGTATCTAGATACATAATTAAATAAAATAAAAAAACACACATTTGAACATATTTTACCATATGATTTAACCAAACAGAGAAATCCATGACAACATAAACAATGATGTTGTGCTCGTTTAAATGGACACTTAGCCAAGATGTTATTATTTTATATTGAGCATTCAATCTATCTGAACAGAAACACAAGCTAACAGGAAGACAGTCATGAGGGGTATCGTGTTTAAGAGAACAGCTCCATCAATCACTCTTCTTTTCCTTGATCAGCCTATCGACGTTACGTGCAAAAGTTTCAGCCACTAAAAGTGGAAAGACTATAGAAGCATCAGCATAAACCTGCACAGAAACACAACAGCACAGTTAACCAGACCAGCGGTTGTGACGAGTGTAATAACTGCATGCATGTGATGTTTATAACAAGAGTATGCCAACATATGAATCTTACCTTTACAGGAGTGGCATCCATACGGATCTTTCCCCAAGAGACGGCTTCATCGGGCCTGGCGCCGGAATCAGAGCCGTCGAACTCCTGGCCGGTGTTGACAAACACCGCAAAATCTGCTCCATTCCTCTGAGAGACAACAAAAACAGATGAGTTACTTTTTCAGGGCTGTCATTTAAATGTGTTATTAACGGCGTGAACGCAAACCCATTTTAACAACGTTAATTTTTTTTCGTGCAATTAACGTTTTTTGGCCTTGCAAACTTTGTATTTATTTATTTTTTACATGCTTTTGCAACAAGACGTGGCATGCGCTGACGCTATGAAACCCATTCATTTCAATGGCTTGCGCCACGCGAGGACATTTAGTTGCTCCGTCGACCAAAGCGCAAGTGGATCTTGCTAGACCAGAAACAAAACAACTTTTCCATGTTGATGAGAGCATTAAAATGAGAAAAAGAAATAATGGGACAAAAAGAAATCAAGAGCCATTTAGAATAGATAAAAATGTGCAATTAATTGCGATTAATCGCGAGTTAACTGTGCGATTAATCGCGAGTTAACTGTGCGATTAATCGCGATTAAATATTTGAATCGTTTGACAGCACTAATATTTTTATTTTGAGTGAGTCAGAGATCATTGTGCTTTTTGAGGTTCATATGATTACCATGAGATTAGCGTTGGAGACGTGATACTTGACGAGACCTCCTCCGAGAATGATCATCCCTGTGCTCTTGGCAAACACGGCCTTGCTGTTCAACCTTCGAATATATGACGTACACAACATTAAAAAAAATGACAAGTGAGATTTGTAAAATAATCTCCAGATTGCGTTCGTATCAGCATCTTGGCGACTCACCCTCCACAATGTCAAGCACTGAGTCCGGGGTTCTTATAGGAGTGGAAGTAGATCATATCACCCAATGAGCCGTCGGTGAGGGCGGGGCTAAACACTGGGATGTCGTTTCTGAAAAAAAAAAAAAAAAACAATCGTCCAATCAGTAAGATTTCTATTTGAGAAAGGACTGATACAGGGGACTGATGTGCCTAATTCAAACATTACCTTATAGGCCCAGTAGTACACTGATTCTGGGTTGTTGATTTCTTTGCCAAGTCTGTGGATCAGTTTTGGAGGGTGTCCAGTGTGTGCCCTGATGTAAAAACATTTTACAATATTGCATAATCTCACTTACAAGAAAAACTTCAATATGCAAGCCTAATGCAACTTAAATAAATGTATCACCTCTTTTATCAGATCTTTTCCAGCATCATTTGGTCAAAAAAATGGGCATTTTTATAATTTAACCACTCAATTAAATAAAATAAAGGTAAGGTAAAATAAAATTATATAAAATTAAATTAAATTCACCTGTTGTTCCAGCATAATTTGGTCAAAAATAGGCATTTTTACAAATATTTAACCTCCAAATATAATAAAATAAAACAAAACCTTTTGTTCCAGCATAATTTGGTCAAAATGGGCATCTTTTCAAATATTTAACCTCCCAATTTAATACTAATAAAAAATAAAGTAATATAAAATAAAATAAAAACTTCCTGTTTTTTTGTTCCAGCACATTTGGTTAAAAATAGGTATTTTTACAAATATTACCCAACCCCCCCCCCCCCCCCCAACAAAATAAATAAATAAAATAAAATATTTTGTTCCAGCACCATTACATGCAAAATAGGCTTTTTTAAAACAAACATTTAACAACCCAATTTAATGCTAATAAAAAAGTAAAGTAATAAAAAATAAAAAAAACTTACTGTTTTTTGTTCCAGCACCATTTGGTTGAAAATAGGACATTTTACAAATATTTAACCCCCCAAATAAAATAAAATAATATAATAAAATATTTTGTTCCAGCACCATTTGGTGCAAAATAGGATTTTTAAACAAACATTTAACCACCTAATTTAATGCTAATAAAAAAATTAAATAAAAAAAATAAAACTTCTCACCTCTGTTTTTGTTCCAGCACCATTTGGTCCAAAATAGGTACCAGCCAGTCTTCAAACTTACAATAATTATAATTTGGTACCAGGAGATTACCTATTCTGTGACAAAAAAAATATATATATATTAATAATTGCATATAAACACCACCATAATCTAATCAGGAGTCGTTTACACACCTATTAATGCCTTGCTGTCGTAGCTCTTTGCCTTTTAGACTGAACTCTCCAAGGTAAGTGGGCCCTAAACATTTTATAATGTCTTCTTCAATCCCTCCTGCTGTGCTCACGATCACATCAACCTACAAACACATCAAATAATTAATCAACATAAAATAAGATTCTTTTCATTTCATAACAGAATAGATAATAGTGCGTAATAGTGCTTGTTCACTGGGTGGTCGTACCATTCTGTGCTGTGCGAGGTAGCGAATGGTCTCTCGACACTCGGAGCTAATCAGGTTTGACGTGTAGCCCAAGAAAATAGTGCATCCAGAATCGAGTCTGATCCTCGCAGCCCTCTGACTCTCGTCCTCCACCGGCTCCAGTCTCTTCTCATCTACTCCGAACCACAGACATGAAAGAAAAAATGTGATTTTAAGAGCTACAATATGAGATAACGGACAGTGGTAGTATCCAATCAGCACGATCCTCCTTAAAAACAAGTTTCTTTCTGTATTACTTGAACATTTATAATTTAGTCACACTTATTGAGTTATTTATACCACCTTAATAAGCTATTAGTATTTGATGTACCTTCAAATATGAATATACAGTGGCCCCCGAAAATGTATTTAGACACTAAGGCAAATTTATTATTATTCTGAATGCCTTTGTGTAAGATAATACCATTTCACATAGGTTTGAAAAGCTTTAATTAATATTATTTAAATACATACTGTATGTTCTCGTATGCTCAATGCAAAAGTCTCTTGATGCCTTTATTTAATCAAAAATGCAGTGAAAACTTGTGAAATATTATTTCAATTTAAAAATAGCTGAATATTTTTTATGTAATTTATTCCTGTGATCAAAGATGTATTTTCAGCATCATTACTCCAGTCTTCGGTGTCACATGATCCTTCAGAAATTATTATATATTATAATATGATGATTTGTTGCTAAAAAAAAAATATTATGTGCTTAATATTTTGTGATACATTTTTCAGAAATTCTTTGATAAATAGACTTATTTTATAGTGAAATCTTTCTGTAACATTATAAATGTACTGTCACTTTTGATCGATTAAATGCAGGGACGTGCACAGACATTTTGAGGGGCAGGGGCTCAAGTGAAAAAAAGGGGCAAAAATGTTTAGTTTTTAGTAATTTTAGTAATTTAGTTTTTTAACAAAAAAGTATATATATATTAACGCAACTCTGACTTTTTATAAAATGTATTAAAGTTAATTTTATCTTCCTCAAATTCACGCAATTGTTTCATCTTCAAAAGATGTCTACAAAATAATCAGTTCACACAAACCAATGTTCTCCCTAGTATTCACCAGGTTTATTGAGCAGCAAAGGAAACCATGCCACAATGTTCATGTTTTCTATGCTACTGTTTCAATCAAGTATATATTTGATACACCTGATAGTGACATGGACTTAGTTTCACATTTGAGGGAAGACTGTATCATCATCATCAAATAAAACCTTCAAAATCCACATTTAGATGGAGTTTGTTTTAAACCTACTATCCTCCATCTGTTTGCATCTGTAGATTTCCTCTAAATTCACCAATTTAGATTTCTAAATTTCAGGGGAAAGACTATTGATGTATGTAAGTCATTAACTTTAATAATAAGAATTTAAGGCCATAAAAAGTCATAAAAACGTCCGGATTTTCCATACAAGGTCATAAATTACATTCAGCCAAGTCTTAAATTTATATTTTTGTATTCAATTTCGAGTCAATATCGCCAATGCTCGATATCAATATCGAGTTCGATAAATGTTCGATAATGTTTATGTGCCAAAAGCGGAACGAAAACTCATTTGAACCGCGCGCTTCTCACGGACTGTTTATCCGCTCGGTTCAAAGTCCAAACGACGGCGCTGCGCGAGCTCACTAGAGCTGACGCGTTAACTCTTGATCGGCGCTTCAGACCTGATATTTAGGTACACACTATTCAATATATTTGTTTGACAGGGAAGCTGTGCGCAAACAGGAATATATATTATTTTTCAAAAATTAAAAAAGCACCCCAGAAAAAAGGGCACTTTCTCTCCATGAATAAAAAGGGCAGGTGCTCGAGCCCCCTTTGATGTTCTATGTGTGCACGTTGCCTCGTTGAAAGGGGAGACTTACCATCCTGTTGATCTCCTGCACGGCCTCGGCCGAAGCTGCTGGCCTGGAAGCCCGTGGTGAGGAAGGACTGCAGCAGGGCCTGATGGTCCACCCCGTGGTTGAAGTCATAGCCTTTAATCTGGAGCATGTCCTGCGGGAGAGGGATGCTCTCCTTCAACACTGCGTCCCTCGCCACGGGGGGAGCCAGGTGAGCCATGACGAGCAGCCTGGGAATGATACACAACCAGCTTATATTACTTATACACGCTTAAGTTAATAACAGCATGCGCTGATGGTACTGAATGACCACAATAACATTTAGGCTACTATGGTATTTATATAGCAATTTAAATTCTACCACAGCACTTTTCAACAACTCGTGCACACGTTATCTACCAAAACAGTGCTAGATCATCGATTTCAACCGGTCAATAATTGATTGTGTTATATAATATAACTGTAATATAAATACATATCCTATGTATTTGTTTCTGTTTATTATGTCTAAATAATGTTACACTCACCCCAGCGGTTAAGTATGTAACACCCGTATGTTTATGTTGTTTATCGCTGATCGCATTCACAGCACCGCACAGTTGATCAGCCACATGTTTCAAACTACGCGCAAGCGCAGCGGTACAAACTAAAAGCAAAACGCAGTAGTTGATCTTCAGAATCCCCACTAGAAGGCGAAACACAGAATGACAAACGAATATTGCTGAATTTTAAATTCTAATATAACTACTGTAATATGTAACTAACATTTAAATTGAGACATTTGAAATATGCACTGTTTTTTATTGATTACGATAAAGTTACATCAGAGCACACTATACAAACACAGTTAACATTTAATATTCTCATACATTTCAGGAGGATAAGTGCACACCAGTTACACACATTTAAGAGAGGTTTCATGACCACCAGTGTGAAATCGAAATACTACTGAACTACGTGACATTTTCTGGCACTGTTGATGTGACCTCAGAACTCAACCACATCACAGGACCTTTGAAGCTTCCAGCAGAGTGTGTGTGTGTGTGTGTGTGTGTGTGTGTTGAAGGATGAAGGGGTTCATCAGTCCCACTGAGATATAAATGCCTCCAAAAACTGGACACCAGGCTCTTCCTCACTGAAACAAGACATTTGAACTACACAACAAGCCAAATGGACTCTTGAGGTAAAATTACAGCTTCAGCCATGTTCTATCAGACATAATTATACATACATATAATATTTGTTATGCTAGAGATTGCACATGCTTTTCAGCTGGTGTAAGTTGTAAGGTTGAGCAGCAGTGATGGACGTATACTGCAGTAATAACGTTCTTCAGGCCAGGAGAACCGTGGAGCAGCTGAGACTGGAGACAGGAACTGCAGAGAGTCAAGGTGAGACAGCCATTCATCACTGATCATACACTTAGAGTTTTTTTTTTTTATGGTATATGGATGAAATTACAACATCTTCAAAGCACTATAATATAATAAACACTTAAAAAATGTTATTTTTAGGACATCTGTGGTTTCATGAAGTTTTGCATTGCACCAAAGGTTCTTTACCAAGGTGGAAACTGTTATTCAGATTCTAAAAAAATGTATGTAATTGTTTACATTAGGGGGAAAAAATGGCTCTTTTAAGACATAACTGTAAAACACCTCATTTGGAAACTTTAAGTAGTGTTATATTATAATTATATATAATTATAATATAATAAAAATATAATAGTAACGTCTGTTCTGGGTTTGAGTTGTGATCTTGTTTGATTTGCAGTTTTCTGTTAGTTCATGTTTCCTTTGACATGTGTTACACCTGTGTCTATTTAATTATTGTTATATGTATCCTTCATTTTCAGATCATATTTAGAATGGTTGTTCTTTTGAGAGTGTATAATATAATCAGTGTTGGGTAAGTTACTAAAAAAAAGTAATTCATTACATTCCTAATTACATCTTCAACAGTGTAACTGTAATTAGATTACTGTACTTATTACACTCTCAAAAAGGATTCGCATCGCAAACCCACATCAGTCTGAACAGACAACGATAGACATGAAACTGTTCCTTTAATTTTTTTCAAATAATATATATTTGCATTAATTATTAGTCTCCCTATTTAAAGGGGTTACAAACATTTTGATATTCTACATTAAATTTTGATGTTAAATCCACTAGTTTTATACAGATTTGTTCTATAGTCTATTCAGTATTCAATGCAATCACATCAAAATTAACTAAATTAAATGACAGAAATATGAGTAATTGCATTGTCTTACTTTTTCAAGGGAAATTAATTAAAAGTAATTAATGACTTCGTAATGCATTAAACCCAACAGTGAATATCACATGATGTTATATAACTGTCTGTGATGTGTAACAGATTTCGGCAGCGGCGGAGCAGATCGTCCAGTACTGTCAGGAACACAGAAGAGCCGATCCACTGCTCACCGGGATCGCCGCGTGCTTCCAACCCGTTCAAAGACAAGAAGACATGCGTGCTGCTGTAATCAACGATCTTACTTTTTATTTGCAGTCTTGAAACTACATCTTGAAAAATCAAGCTGAATTACAGGTATACATTTATAAAGATGTTTGGGGAAAAAAAAACAAGCAATCAGAACAAAAAAGAGATTTTGATCACAGGACATTCAGTCAGTCACAGAGCAACTTATAACTCTGCAATTATAAATAATTCATAAATATGGACTTTTTTTAAATGAAGTCTATTTATTAGTTTGTCATGGTATTAAAAGTGTTCACTGAAGGACAGTGCCGCGTTTTTTACACTGTAAAAACGAATGCGCTTTATCTAATCAAAAAAATTGTGGCAACAGATTACAAGCAATATTATTAATTCAATTTAACAAATTACAATTGAGTAATTATTAATCAAATTAATGCCTTAAAAGTTAACCATTTAAAATAAGTAAAACTTACAAGACAACAACAAACAAAAAACATACATTTAAGTCACCATTATGCTGATCGGTGTTTGTTTTAGGATTGTTTTAAAATTACGGTTTTCTCCTTCAGCTTGTTAACATCAAGTGTCTTCAATGTTGGCAATATAATATAAATAGTTCTTAATTTTTGATGTCTGTCTTTTATTCTGATATTTTTGTTACATTTTGGGGTGTAAACTTTACTCTTTTAAATGGTTAACTTTTGAGTTAAATTGATTAATAATTACTCAATTCTAATTTGGTAAATTTAATTTAATAATATTGCTTGCCACAATTTTATTGATTAGATAAAGCATATTATTTTTTACAGTGTAAGCTGTGCAGTGTATACTTGTGCACTGACACGTATACAAAAACAAATTGAATCACATCCGGTTTTAATAATCGATTTCCTTGTTTGTTACACATCTAAACTGTTTAATGATTCTTGTTTGTACTAATTTAACTTTACTTTATTATACTGCTGTTAACATCAATTTTGTTGAAATTTCAAGTAATGATCATCACACAAGCAAACTGGAAACAAATATAGTTGTAAGGAAAACCGAGGTGGTGTTCCTGAAATGTTTAGTGTGCTAACGCAGTCCGACCTCTTCACGGAGAACCATGGACAGCTGGGAATGTCAAGTTTTTGTTTCTATAGACGTATCAGACACCTAAAACATTGGGTTTTATCCTTTCCCCAATAAAAGCAGCACATGAATGTTGTTCCCTGCATTGAAATGCTTTTTAAACTCTCAGTTTCTCAGCCTCCAAACCTCCACATTCATGTCACCAGAAGCGATGGCCAGCGTTCCTCCTTCAACACTCAACTGGGAAGAGAAAAATTATGAGCCTTTGTTAATGCATGGCAGTTTAGACATCTGCAAGGTAAGAGTAATGGGAATAATCCAACAGAAATATTTGTGACACAAAGATTGAGATTCACTTCAACCTTATTCTACAGTGTATGTTATAAAGATGTATATCTTTGAAAGTGGCTCATCCAATCAGATTTAAAATGCATTTGTGTTTTGAGTGTTACATAATGTGAAGGTTATTTTGCATTAATTCATTTGTTTGTTTTGAATTATAACATTTTTTATGGTTTGCTGTCCATAAAATAAAAAAGAATCTAAGTATCATTGATTTGGTAAATATACTTAATTCACTGGATTATCCAAAAATAGGCAAGATCGTATTTACTGTGATGTAATAAATAATGAGATCACAAAATCGGAATATTGCGAAAAATGAGGAAAATCTCAATATCGAGGTGCAAATTACTAACAAATTGTATTAATGCAGAATAACTGCACAACTAGGATAATACACTTCGTGTTTACACGACAACGACGTACTGAAAACGTTTTTCCAATGCTTTTGTCACGCGCAGGCGGTAACGTTGTCAAAATGATCCTCGTTCACAAGGATCCATGAGAACGGTTAAAAACGCTGTATTACTCACGCCTGGCCACTAGTTGGCGATGTCACTTTGTAAAGAAACACTATGCGCTGATAGACTGATACGAATGTGAAACCGTTTTCAAAAGTTTGTGTTTTCAGGCCCACAAAATGTGTAAATAAACGACCAAAGCGCATAAAAAGTTTTAGGATTTTAGTTGAAACGTGTGTAGCGTAAACAGCTCAATTTATGTTCTCTATTAGGAACTAAACGTGTGACCTGGATATCCAACAAAAATATGAACAGTATGTATAATAATGTAGAGATGAATAGCATCACAATGTTTTATTTTTTATTTTTTTTGATGTATGCTTTTGAAAGAAGTATCTTATTCTAACCAAGGCTGTAATTGTTTGATCAAATACAGAAAAACAGTAATATCGTGAAATATTGTTTTCAATGCGAGTATATTTTTAAAATGTAATGTATTCCTGTGATCAGATCTGAATATTCAGCATCATTACTCCAGTCTTCAGTGTCACATGATCCTTCAGAAATCATTTTGATATGATTTGATACAATTTTTATTATTATTATTATTATAAAAAGTCGTCATTGTCACTTTTGATAATGCATCCTTGCTGAATAAAAGTATTAACAGTAATGTATAAGATATATGATTTTGGTCAAACTGCCCACCCATGTGACCGCTTGAAAAAAAATACATATAAAATGAATCGCCATAGAGAAAATGGTTAAATTAGTCACCGTACCCCATTAACTCCTGCCTGATGGTGAAGTGTGCACAGCGTCTGTGGTGGAGCACATGGGAGGTGGATCTGCACAGAATTAGAGATGTGAGCTGCCGATAACCTTAGATAATGCCAACAAGACACATGTTGAGCTGTGGGATGCCTCACCTTGATAGTGCGGTCAGAGGAGCACGTGTAGAGAGTGCCAGGAGAAGAGTGGACACCTGTGACCAGTGAGCGGTGGATGTTGAAGTGTGATATGGGCGTCAGGCAGCTGTTGTGCAGGGAGAAGGTGTGCACGAGTCCACGGTTATCCCCCGGCCCACACCTCACGACCGCTGTGGCACAGCGACAACAGGTAGGAGCTTAGCTGTGGACATGCAAACACGAACAGACTGAAACAGCAGCTTGTAGGAGCACGCCATCTTTTATTATTTGATGTTTAACTTGTGTGTGAATAGCTATGATAGCTTGTTTCCACCACAGAATAAAAAAAGGTAAATGCGACTATTTTCTCAAAATATATCTCGCATTTCTGACTTTTTATCTGGGAGTTCAGGATAAGTCTTAAATAAAAAGTCGCAATTATCTTTTATGTTTTATTCTGTGGCGGAAACTCAGAATTGCGTGATATAAAGTCGCAATTACGAGAAAAAAGTCACAGTTGTGAGTTTATTTCTCACAATTCTGACTTTATAACACGCAATTGCGACTTTTATTTTCAAGCAATTCTGACTTTATATTTCTGAGAAATAAAGTCAGAATTGCAATACGTAAACTCTTAATTGTGAGATAACACAAGACGTAAACTCGTAATTGTGAGATAACACAAGATGTAAACTCGTAATTGTGAGATAACACAAGACGTAAACTCGTAATTGTGAGATAACACAAGATGTAAACTCGTAATTGTAAGATAACACACAATTGTGAATATTTCAAGCAATTCTGACTTTATATCTCACAATTCTGAGAAATAAAGTCAGAATTGCAATACGCTAAAACTCTTAATTGTGAGATAACACAAGACATTAACTCGTAATTGTGAGATAACATGCAATTGTGACTATTTCAAGCAATTCTGACTTTATATCTTCGCAATTCTCGAGAAATAAAGTCAGAATTGCAAGACGCAAATCTTAATTGTGAGATAACACAAGACGTAAACTCGTAATTGTGAGATAACACAAGACGTAAACTCGTAATTGTGAGATAACACAAGATGTAAACTCATAATTGTGAGATAACACAAGACGTAAACTCATAATTGTGAGATAACACAAGATGTAAACTCGTAATTGTAAGATAACACAAGACGTAAACTCATAATTGTGAGATAACACAAGACGTAAACTCGTAATTGTGAGATAACACAAGACGTAAACTCGTAATTGTGAGATAACGCAAGACGTAAACTCGTAATTGTGAGATAACGCAATACGTAAACTCGTAATTGTGAGAGAACGCAAGACGAAAAACTCGTAATTGTGAGATAACACAAGACGGTAAACTCGTAATTGTGAGATAACACAAGACGTAAACTCGTAATTGTGAGATAACACAAGACGTAAACTCGTAATCTGTGAGAGAACACAAGAACGTAAACTCGTAATTGTGAGATAACACAAGACGTAAACTCGCAATTGTGAGATAACACAAGACGTAAACTCGTAATTGTGAGATAACACAAGACGTAAACTCGTAATTGTGAGATAACACAAGACGGTAAACTCGTAATTGTGAGATAACACAAGACGTGAAACTCGGTTAATTGTAGAGATAACACAAGACGTGAAACTCGGTAATTGTAGAGAAACACAAGACGTAAACTCGTAATTGTAGAGATAACACAAGACGTAAACTCGCAATTGTGAGATAACACAAGACGGTAAACTCGCAATTGTGAGATAACACAAGACGTAAACTTGTAATTGTGAGATAACACAAGACGAAAAACTCGTAATCTGTGAGATAACACAAGAACGTAAACTTCGTAATTGTGTAAGATAACACAAGACGTAAACTCGATAATTGTGAGATAACACAAGACGTAAACTCGTAATTGTGAGATAACACAAGACGTAAACTCGTAATTGTGAGAATAACACAAGACGTAAACTCGTAATTGTGAGATAACACAAGACGTAAACTCGTAATTGTGAGATAACACAAAACGTAAACTCGCAATTGTGAGATAACACAAGGACGTAAACTCGCAATTGTGAGATAACACAAGACGTAAACTTGCAATTGTGAGATAACACAAGACGTAAACTCGTAATTGTGAGATAACGCAAGACGTAAACTCGTAATTGTGAGATAGCGCAAGACGTAAACTCGTAAATTGTGAGAGTAACGCAAGACATAAACTCGTAATTGTGAGATAACGCAATTGTGACTATTTCAAGCAATTCTGACTTTATATCTCGCGATTATGAGAAATAAAGTCAGAATTGCACAACGTAAACTCATAATTGTGAGATACAATGTCGCAATTATCTTTTTAAAATGTTTTATTCCTGTGGCAGAAACCAGTTTCCATAAATACCTGAACCTTCTGCAGGAGCTTCCCCGCCCTGCGGTCTGAACAGAGCGACGGTTTTGTCTTTACTGCCTGATAAGATGTACTGGTCATCCGACACCAGGCACAACACGGCATCACTGTGGAGATGAAGACTCTGGACCAATGGATCTGCAGCTGTTATGGATCACACATAAAAGACAGTTGCCAACAGATCCAACGGGCTCGTGCCGATCACATCATAGTGACTTCACTAGCTTCACAGGAGTCTGCGTTTTTTGAAAGTTTCGTCTGAAACATTTATTATTATTATCAATGTTAAAACTGGCTGTACTGCTTAAAATATTTGTTTTTAACCTTTTTTTTCAGAATTCTTTAATGAACAGAAAGTTGGATGTTGGATTTATCAATGTCTTAATATAATGGACTTCAATGGGGTCCAAACGGTTCAAGGTCCAAATGAGAGTTTCAGTGCAGCTTCAAAGGGCTTTAAACGACACCAGACGATGGATAAGGATCTTATCTAACGAAAAGATCAGTGATTTAAAAAATAAGTAACAAAGTTTACGTTTTATAAGCACAAATGCTCGCCTTGCTCTGTTCGCATTCGTGACTCTCCTGTTGAACTCGTTCATCAAAATGAACAAATCTTTTTCTGAGTCATTTCGTTCATTTTGCTCCTTTAATCAACCAAATGACTCGAAAAAGATTTGTTCATTTTGATGAATGAGTTCGAACAGGAGAGTCACGAACGCTAAGTCACAGAACAGAGCAAGGCGAGCATTTGTGCTTATAAAACTTAAACTTTGTTATTTATTTATTAAATGAGCGATCGTTTCGCTTGATAAGAGCCTTATTCAGTCGTCTGAAATCTTTAAAACCCTTTGAACAGTTTGCAGTTGGCACTGAAACCATTTGGTTCCCAATAAAGTGCATTATATGGAGAAAAATCCTGGAATATTTTCATCTAAAAACCTTAATTTCTTTTCGACTGAAGAAAGAAAGACATGGACATCTTGGATGAGCATGGGGGTGAGTAAATTATCAGCAAAAGTTTTTTTAAAAGTAGTGAACTGACTCCATTAAGTGTCACTTTTACTTACTGACGCCAAACTTTTGAATGGCAGTGTACTATTATGTGTAATTAATACAATTATCCTGTGATTTTACAGAAAGTGGTTCTTGGAAACGTACCTACCAGGCCTATTTGGTGAAGTGGAGTTTTATTCGGTCATTTGTGAGTATAAAGCTTTAGCTTTAAATAATGCAAATACATTTATACATTTCTAATTGTGGCTTACAGTAGTTGTCCAAACATGAGTCATTTATCACTAAATTCAGGGTTTTAAGCATGAATAATAATTGAAATAAATATTACAAATGATTTATTGTTGGTTACCGAAACAAAGCTAAAATGAAATAAAATCTAAATATTAAATGAAAAACTTAAAATATAGAAATATTCCCAATGGCAATTAATGAAGCTGAAAAAAAAAATAAGTTGAAGTTCTACAATTACTAAAACTAATAAAAATAAGCTATTTAATATTCAACAATATTACTGATCTGACTTTACTGAGCTGGACGGTGACATCACTGTTTTCTCCAAAGCTGCTTTATAAATGAAATGAACTAATTTAATAATTGATAATCTTTATTACGGAACTGAAAAAATGCTTAACAACAGCCGAAATGCATTATTTTCCTGTTATCACTGTAAAAATGCTTTGAACAATCTGTATTGTAGAAAGCGCTTTATAAATAAAGGTGACTTGACTAAATGAAAATATAAAAACTAATAGCTAGTTCAAAATATCAGAAATACAAATAATTAGTACTAAAATTCATATGTGATTCATTCCCAGCTAATAAATCATTCACAATAAGACCATGAATGTGCATTAAGAAAACAAAGGGGCACCTCGGGTGTCAAAGATGTTCAGTCTCTGATCAT
Source organism: Hybognathus amarus (assembly GCA_030378365.1). NCBI lineage: Eukaryota > Metazoa > Chordata > Actinopteri > Cypriniformes > Leuciscidae > Hybognathus > Hybognathus amarus. The sequence goes on from JAQIUQ010002032.1 coordinate 582,014, forward strand.
GTGACCCGGCCAGCACCGTGTCCCTCTCGCAGGACAGACACAACACAGCCGCTTTGCACTGGATGAGTCCCCGTTCCGCTCCTCCGGCTTCAAGATCCCAGAGCCTCAGCGGTGCTGTCGAACAGAGCCTGAGGCCAGCAGAGGTCCGCTGGATGCCAGGCACCACACCCAGCCCCGGTGGGTGCTGATGGTACCCCGTCCCGCTAGAGTGTGCATTAAAGTGCCTCTGGAGCCGTCATGAAGGTCCCAAAGGTTCACATTTCGGTCCCGAGAGCCTGAAGCACACAACGCCCCTGTTCCACCCAGCAGGAGGACACAATTCACATCTGCAATGTGGCCAGATGGAAGAATGATGTGCTCCAATGGTGAAGAAGTGCTGGACGACTCAATCAGACTGAGACTATCAGGTGCATTCTGGGATTGAACTTGCATATTTTCATCTCCCGCTTCCCCTGCATCATTTAAATCAGCATCCAGCTGCATCTCTTCCAAGTTCCTCTCAGCTGGCGGGACTCCGCCGTTCACCCCGACAACCGCCTCTTCCTGTCTCTCTCCCTCTCCCCGATTCTCCAGCCCTGTCCAGCAGCCAATCAGCTGCTCCATTTCCAAGCAGGCCTGGGACCAATCAAAATCCTCCTTTGGCCCGACTGGGAAAAGTGCTTTGGGACCTGAGAGTTTTTGAGCCCTCAGCTGCCACATTAAGCGATCCTCGCCAACCTTTCCCAACGTCTGACATACCTGAACATAAAAAAAGAGGCAAACATGAAAATTATTTAAAAATGTATAAAAAGTTAATACTTTTATTCAGCAAAGATGCATTCATTTCAACAAAAGTGGCTGTAAAGACAATTATACTGTTCAAAAAGATTTATACTTTTGAACTTTCTATTTATTAAAGATTTTTTTCACAATTTCAACAAAAATACTAAGCATTACCGTTTTTTTTAACATTGATAATAATAATAATTAGGGCTGAGAAAAGATTAATCGCGATTAATCACATCCAAAATAAAAGTTTGTGTTTACATAATATGTGTGTAGTGTGTATAATTATTTTGTATATTTAAATACACACATATCCATGTATATATTTAAGAAAAATGTGTTATTAATATATCAAATATTTATATATAATATTAATTTTGTATAAATATATATAAAGTATATACATGCAAATATTTCTTAAATGTTTACATGCATGTGTGTGTATTTATATATATATATAAAATAATTATACACATTACACACACATATATTATGTAAAAACAAACTTTTATTTTGGATGCGATTAATGCGATTTCCAGGCCCTAATAATAATAAATGTTTCTTGAGCATCAAATCATCATAGCAGAATAATTTCTAAAGGATCATGACACTGAAGACTGTATTAACGATGCTGAAAATTCAGCTTTGATCACAGAAATAAATTACATTTGAACATATGTTCACATATTATTATTAAATCAAAATAATATTGCACAATATTACTGCATTTTTTGGTCAAATAAATGCAGCCTTGGTGAGATTAAGAGTCCTATTTTAAAAACATTACAAATCTTACTGATAAACCCAAAAGCTATGGGATGTCTGAACACAAAAACAGTTGTGTATCATACAAAAATAAACCAAAAAATGTCACATGTTGAAATGTACTAATATTATTATTAATATTTATAAACACATTCATAATAGTAAAAACAAATAGGCCCAACAACATGCACGTGTGCTGAGAGAAGCTTGAATAGGGGAAAAAAGTCATTTTTGGTTTGTAAATGTGTTTTGAATGTGGAAAGGATTACTTGTGGCAGCACATCAATGACACACTGCGCTGGGAGATGCGAGCGCGATCTGTGTAACGATCTCCCATGGCAACGACAGGAGGTTTGCCCCATTGCTCGACGGGGAGGGCTCGTCTCCAAAGCCATGACTGACGGCTCCAAATTTAGTCTGTGGGGCAAATAAAGTGCTTTGAAAATAAGTTGCATTGCAAGTGCAAACATGCAAAGGCCTGAGTATTAACCACAGTACATTACAATATATTGTTTATATGTAGCTGAAATATCATTTCATGCAGACCTCTGAGATAAGGGGTGTGGGGTGTCATTGGCAGCAGCAGAAGGGCATCTCTCTTTCTTCTTCTCCATCTCTTTCTCTTCATCCTTCTCCTCCAGGGTGACGTTTAGCCTTGACATCACCTGAAACACAAGAGCATAAAGTGAAGCTGACGTCACTTTCTGTTATTCACATTATAATAAACAACTAGATCTGAAAAGATACAGATATTTACTCTGGTTGCCTCTAAATTCAAAAATAAATGGTACGGCAAACATGACAACATTACGTTTTTAAGCAATTAACGTATAATTAAAAATCAGGCTGCTGAAGATACACTCCTTTAGTGGTATATAATTTAAAATATATATCGGAAGCAGATTTTTCAAGCAGAAATAAATTAGATGCCAGTTGTGAAACTCGTAAATACTTGCATGTCTAATAAAATAAAAATAGAAAGCCGATCGTAATAAATAAATAAATAATCTATGAATTGTAATTAATCCATTTAATTTACTTAAACGTGAGATATAACGGGCACATACCTTATTTTTTTAATCAAAAATCCGATTGAAAGGGCAAACGATCCACATTTCTCATCCATCAGGTTTTTGTCAAGAACTATTGATCATTTTGATATGACTCTGCACAATCATCCGAGTTCAGTCTGTTTTATATCTATGTCCCTTAACGACGTTGTAAGATTTGTTAATGGAGAGCATTTGTGTTAGAAAGAAAGAAAAAATATAGATGATTAAAACGGCCTTTGGATTAACATTAGACAATCTATGACTGACATAGCTATAAACTGTATGTGACTGGCACCAGCAGACGCATGTAAACAACACTACCCTCTTCTGGCGCACATCATTTACGTCATTGGTTTCCTCGTCGTGCTTCAAATTACATTCAGTTATTTCGTTTTTAAAAGTTGACTCTTTCATTTGTATTTGTTTTATTTATTTGAATTCTTTAGGTTTTATTAGCATTTATTTTTCGTTCTATTTAATTATTTTGTAATATCCTGACAAAAACAAATACATAAGGCTATTGATTTAAACATTTAATAATATTCATATAATCCTTAAAAATGTTTTCTGATAAAATACGGACGACCATGTTGTTTGTTTATTTGTTTAGGGGAGACCGGGGTCACGTAACACGGGTCAGTTTAACAGTTTAAGTCAGAAAAGGAAAAGAGCTTTGTTTGATGTCCTCAATATCAATCGATATTATTTGACTTAAATAACCAAACGTAGCCGTTTCTATAGTTTAATTTTATGCTTTGCAATCATGCTAACTTCAGCTTCAAACCCACATGCTAAAACACTTAGCTGTGCTATGGCTGTTTTCGGGGTGGGGATATTTGTAACTGTCAAAAGAGCTATATTAACCAACCATGAGTCAAGTAATCATACCTCTGGTTAAGGCGGTTAGAATCTGGTTAGAATTTATTGTAGTAAATTCTACAATACAGTATATGGTGTAAAAATGTCTGAGTGCTGCCCTCTTCAGGTTGAACAGTGGCTACTGCAGTTAAATTCTCCTATAGCTTGTTTTCACGTGACGTCACGCCACTGCGTTGCCATGGCGCGGAGGGCAGGAAGTAAATTTCACTATAACACACTCAAATGCCTGTTTTGCGTCGTTTATGGTTGCTCAAATCGATCAAACCACGAAGAGTTTGTATCGTGTGCCAAAAGTTGTTGTTCATAAGGGGGAAAATACAAGAAATTGACAGAAAAACACCTGTAAAAAAAATGCATTGTAATCCTAACTTAAGTTACGTCTGCGGTCAGGAGGAGCCGAATGGGAAAATGGCGTGTTTGTGTGTGTGAAGTGATCACTTCCGTCAAATGTGAGTTAATACATTATTTATGTGGCTTATAATTAAATTATTCAGGTGTTTAAATACACTTATGTGGCTGTTTGTGTAACATACCAGTTTCCGAACTTTGTAAAGTCAAAGTATGTCTGTAAAACGGGTTAATTGCTGATATCTACAGCTTCGATGGCAGGCAAATCTCTCAATTCAGTTAAAAATCTGTCCTCTTCATAACTTAAGTATCACGTCCAACATATGTTTCGATTTTCTGTTTGATATATTTCTCGTGTAATAGCATTTAAAGTAGTACAGTACGGATTTTCCTCCATCTCGTCCATTGCGCTCTTCACTCCTTGCCCTCCATCTGCAGTCCGCGCGTAAACACAATCACGTGACCGCAAACCACCTATTGGACGTCAGATATTCTCCCTGTGACGTCAGAGGGTACCAGCTAGCCACGCCCTTGCCTTCAGAGAAACGTGTCTCAGGTCCACGCCCCCCTCCACTGGGCTCTGCCCACTTTTCCAGCATTTTTCAAATATTGCCAGTGGGTGGAGTCAGGCTTTGACCAGGTTAGTTACTGAATGTGACAGGAGGCCTACACACACACACACTTGCACAAACGCTGTTTTTGTCACTAAAATTGATCACTTTGTTCAAACGTGATTATTCTTTGTTCTTCACTAAAGTTGTTGCACACATTATTAGTGTGGATCTTGTTTCAGTAAATCACCTCTCATTGTTACAACTATGATACCTGAGCCTGTGTTAGCCTACAACTTAGTGAGGGAAGGTTGTATAGCTCTTTGTATTTGACATTGACTCAAAATATCTGTGGTTGTGTTGTCTGTCCAAGTGAGTTTTATTTTTTCAGTAGACAAAAAGTGGCTCACAGCGTTCCCACCTCAATTACCCAGGAACTATTTGTCCCAGGAACTTTTCATAGGAAATTATTTTTGCCCCCAGACCGCTTGCTCAGGCAGCGTTACACCGCGGACTAAAGTAAGTACCGGTACGAGGGCGAGAACATGAGACAAGAAATATGCGATGTTGACAGGACGTTGGGGAGTAATGGAATACATGTAACGGCATTATGTAATCAGGATACAAAAATCCAGTAACTGTAATTCGTTACAGTTACATAAAAAACGTCATAATCAGATTATAGTTTTTATTTTAAAAAGAGGGGATACTTTCAGGATTACAATGGTGTCATTTTAAAGGAAGGGAATCTGTCAACTCTGGCATATTAATAGAGTGCCGAAGTGATGACGTCACTTTGTAGGACAACTGGAAGCTACGGCGCATGGATTACCTTGAATTGAAAGCAATGCATTTTCCCCATAGACTTTTGGAAAATCGCTAAAAACAAGATCTGTGTTTAACAAAGGGTTGTGACCCTTACACGTTTTGTCTTAGCAAGATAATCTTTACAAGTTAATCCAAAATGTATACATTTTAAACCTGTATAAAGATTTTAAAAAACACAATCAGACACAATAAAGTAAAAAAAAACACAATCAGGTTATAACTGTGTGTTCTATGTTATAGATCAAAACGTGAAAATATTTAGAGGCTCTGTTCACCACAGACCTTATTTCAGGCGATTTAGCAAAAACCCATTCAAAAATCCCATAGGCTTTAGCGCAGGGAACCGTAATGCTAAAATGCTAGCTCACTTCCGCGTTTTGGCCTACAGAGTGACGTCGTAACTTCGGCACTACTCGCGACCTAACTGTCTATGCTCGCGACACGAGTCACGTGTGCCACACGCTGGTGACTGCGTAAAATAACAGCTCTCGACAACAATCAGACACCGAGTGAATCACTGCTGCTACAAACGATGATGCCCACAGGTAAAAATGCTTTCATTTCTTTGAAATTCCGCTGCTATTTTGTTTTTAAAGAGGAAAATTCAAACAACATGGTTTTACAGTGCAAACTGTGCCTTGTTGTTAGCTTATGTAGCGTTTATTACTGCTTTAAAATTCAGTGGTTTGTATAATCGCAGTTGAAAGTTTTCTAGCGATGCTGGAATCTGTATAAATTAAGAGAGTATCTTTTTTAGTACCTAAAATGACCTTTCATAATCTCTTCGTTCTCAGTCTCACGGGAAATGTTCACTGCTAACGTAAGGGAACTCCTACTGCCAACGGCCCAAGTTCAGTCAGGTAAATTAAGAAGATACACGGCATTAGTTAACAGGTTAATATGTAGATTGTGTAGAATTTTTAAATGTTGTGTTTTTATTATTTCCTTGTAGCCTACATACATAATAATCTGTAAAATCATACTGTAGCCACTAGATGTCTCTATAGCCCTTTAAATAAATATATTTTAAGGGATGTGAAATTCTTATTAAGTAAAAGTTTTTTTTCTTATTGGTAATTGAAGTAATCCAAAAGTAATCAGATAAATTACTTTAATATTCTGGTACTTGGATTGCGTTACTGAGTACTTTTTTATGAAGTAATTTGTAACTGTATCGGAATACATTTTTTAAGTAACCCTCCCAAGCCTGGACGTTGATCTGCGTGCGACTGTTCCTCCCAGTCTGCGCGTTTGTTTTGAGTTTTGATTGCGTTTTGAGTTTTCTAGGGAGGAGATTCAAGCTTTGCTGCTTTTGTGTGCGATTGGTTTACTAATGAGGTAATTAACAAAACTACAGAAACAAGCACCCAAAGCGTATTCAGAAAGCTCGTAATGCTAGATATAAAAGTAGACGTTTGTTATCAGCGGACATTAGCTAAGGGTTAGGGTAGCCTATGGGTTCTATTCAGACCTTAACATTAAGTATTTTACTGTTATATGTCAACAAGATTCAAAAAAACATTTCACCAGCTTTACCCAATGTTTAGATCTGTTTGGGTAATTAAGTAAATTAGCTAATACGTAATTAAATTATGCACCGTTTGTCCATGTTAACAAACAATTGCAAAAAAACTTGTAATACATTTTTTGTTTGTCTTGATGTAAGTAATCAACTCAGTGATTTTCATGATGATATCTAAAGGTTTATTTTTTACCCTTTTCACGTGAGAAAAAGAATGAATAGGCGAATGAATGGGATAAATTTGGGTCTTTTTCTAAACTTTCCCCTAATGGGATTCTTCTGGGCTTTTTTTCTTACTCAGGACATATTGAGGATACAAAATCAGTTGAGTTTGCTTCTGTTGCAATTTGTTCAAGGTTGACCCCCATTTTGGCTTAAAATGACTGGACTAATAGGTACTACCCCACCAGCAGGGACTTTCTGGGAGGGAAAATTTTACCCGGAACTTCATTAAGAGACCCTGGTTCCTGTGGTGTAAACCATAGGTGTAAACACCAGAGTCCCACCCAAAGTTCCTACTTCCTGGGAAAGTTCCTGCGGTGGAGACGCGGCAGTTTGAGAGATAAATAGATAAATATTACAAACAACCACTGATTTACATATTCTCAAACAATAGGCGCTACTATACAATCCCCGGATTCAAATGTGTGAAACATACAAAATTCACATTGTAAAAAAAAAAAAGTTAAATATATGAGATAAGGCAGTTTGTAGGGTGAAAAAATTGACCTTTTTTCTAATAAAAATTACAGCAAAATGTACTCAAATTATTCTACAAACTCTAACACTTATAATATTGAAGATGAAATATACTGCTTAACAACAATTCAAATGAGATGAGTCAATTTCTGACCATATGTGTGTAAATAGGTGTGAGCTGACTTTGTACACAATGACAGTAAGGTCAAAGTCTAGCGGATTCTAACACACACACCTGTGGAGACACATACTTCTCATTTTAGAGCCTCTTTTGTTTGCTTTTCTTCTGCAATATTAATTGGCCAAAAACTAGGGCACACTGGTGAAAGCTTGAAAATGAAAAATGTATGTTACATTCGATATCAATTGTTAACATAGGACAAAGATGACTTTGTGTAATGTAAAGTATAAGTGATAATAATATCGCATACAATGATAAGCAATAATAAGCAACGTGAATGACAAAAAAATTATTTCTATATCTTTTATGGATAAGATGCAGCTCAAAGGTCAAAATATAAACAATACATAGTTAAAAAGGCAAAAGAATTTAATATACAGTGTTATATAGCACCTTTTCATATAAAATGCAACTCAAGGGAAAAATTATACACAATATTAGAGGACAAAAACGTTAAAACAATAAGCAACAAGAACAACAAATAGTGCTGTCGAATTGATTAATCGTGATTAATCAGATCTAACATAAAAGCTTGTAAATAATATGTAGTGTGTGTGTGTGTGTATATATATATATATATATATATATATATATATATACATATATACTTGTAACTTTTATGTTAGATGTGATTAATCGTGATTAATGGATATGGCAGCACTAATAAAAATAAAAACGTATCTCTTCAGGAAAACAGAAGCATCAGAAGTCCTTACAAATGAGAACTGCAGTTTACAGAACGTAACTTCGAACCCATAATCTCTTCTCCATGTAGCTTATCATCTTTATTGACTTGATGATATTTCAGTTTCTTATCTTCACATCATACTCATTTGTATTTTACACTAACTGGACACTTCCAAACCTATAAGGCAATGAGTAATCAGAGGATGTGGGCGAAACATGCGGCCCCTCCCTGGACCGCTCCTTTCTGGGTGAGGTTAGTGTGTGAAGACTAACCAGATGTTACACACACGGACGACAGGCACGGCTGCGGAAAAGCCAAGAACTAAGCAGGTGAGGAGGATCAATTCCAGTCCTGTTGGAAAATGCAGAGATCTGTCGAGCGACATTTTAAAGGCTGACGCATCAAAATCCAGGTTTAACTCTATATATAGGCTAATTGACATTTGAGGATCATCATGGTAACCCTGAACACTCAATCTCTGACCTCACCGGTGGGAATAATCCGACTGTTTGAGTTTGTGTTGACGCTCATCACCTTCAGCCTGGTGGCTTCTGTGGGCCACAGCAGCTTTTCATTCTGGGCCTGGTGCATGTTCACCTGGTGCTTCTGCTGTTTCGTGACCCTCCTCATCCTCATCCTGGAGCTCACCAGCCTGAACACCAAAGTGCCCATTTCTTGGGACGAGCTTCACCACGGCTTTTGCGATGCTGTCCACGCTCATGCTGTTGGCCGCGTCGGTCATCTGCCCCAAGTTCTTCGCGTGCTCCACGTGTGCGACCCAGATTGCAGCCACGGTGATATCCTGTGTGTGTTTCGTCCTGTACGCGGCGGAGGTGGGGCTGACCCGGGCCAAACCCGGAGAGATCAGCGGGTTCCTGTCCACCGTGCCGGGCTTACTGAAGGTCCTGGAGGCGTTCGTGGCCTGCATCATCTTCATCTCTCTGGATTCGCAGGTTCTACCAAATATTTCCCGGGTTGCAGTGGTGCGTGGCTGTCTGACTCAATCTGCTTCATCGTCTCGCTCCTCATCATCCTCCTGACGATCGGGCGCTTGCTGGCTCGATGCCCCTTCCCGCTGGACAAGTGTCTGACGGGGTTCAACATCCTGGCGGTTCTAATGTACATCACGGCTGTGGTGATATGGCCAGTCTACTGTTTTGAGGGCAACCCAAGGTCATTGACCTGTTTGCTAAATCAAATATACTGTCCATGGGACAGCCTGGTCGTTGTGTCCTGCATGACTTGCATCAATCTGATCGTCTACATTGTGGACACGGTTTACTCAGTGCGTCTGGTGTTCTTCGTTTCACCTGCCTAGGGAAACCACCGTGGTTGTGTGACTACAGGAAGTTTTTCGCATGACTGACTGACAGTTTATTGATATTAATGTATTTTGAAACAATGTCGAAAAATTTGAGAATGTGTATTTTATCAGTAATCTGATTAACACTGCTGCTTCGCTGCTGTCAAATCGATTAATCACGATTAATCACATCTAACATGAAAGTTTTTTAATCAAAAAAGTTTTTTAAGTGATTAATCACATCTAACATTTGTTTATATATATATATATATATATATATATGTGTGTATAGTATAATATAATCAATTATGTGTGTGTATATATATATAGTATAAAAGTGGTCAATTAATCGCGATTAATCGCATCTAACAAAAGTTTGTTTGTATAATAGATCTGTGTGTGTGTGTGTATATATATATATATATATATATATATATATATATATATATCTATAGTAGAATCAATTAATCATGATTAATCGCATTCTAACATAAAAGTTTGTTTATTATATATATATATATATATATATATATATATATATATATTTACAAAAAAGTTTGTAAATAATCAATATATGTGTATTAACACAAATATTTGTATATATATATACACTCTAAAAACAATTTGTTGGCTGAACAACCATTACTTATAAAACTAATTAGATTAAACACAAAAAAATAAGTATTCATAACTTTTCCAATATTTGAGTTCATGCAACATTCTTTACTTAAAAATATATGCACATTGTGTGAACTCAAATATTTAAGTATATATAACAAAGGTTTTCTTGTTAATTTTAAGTAAAATTATTCCAAGTTGGGATTACTTAAAAAGTATAATGCAAAATTGGTTCATATATATTTTAAGTAAATCCGACACATCTTTTTTTATAGAATATATATGTATATATATATATATATATATAAAATTCTATAATCACGATTGTGCATAATTGTATCTAATATAAAAGTTAATAAATAAAAATAGTACACACACACACACACACACACACAGTGTATATATATTTACAAACTTTTATGTAAGATAGGATTAATTGCGATTAATAAATATGACAGCACACACACACACATATATATATATATATATATATATATATACACGCTATGGAAAATTAGAGACCACTGTCAAATCAGCAGTTGCTCTGGATTTATTATTTGTAATATAAATAATAAATCCAGAGCAACTGCTGATTTGGCAGTGGCTCGTAATTTTTTCCATAGCTGTATATATATATATTAACAATAAAAAGGTATCTGATTTCTTTTAACTTTGAGTAAATTGGTAGTGTATTTTTTTATGATACAAAATTTTACTAAGATTATAACATTTGAAAATAAATCCCCTTTGCGCTGAAGTTTTTTGTGTGGCATCTGGTAATTGAAGCGATTCACAGCAATTCTCCTTTGCTATCAGTGTTTGCAAATAAACTGGCCAGTAAAGAAAGAAATAGATAAAACAGGCTATCAGTTGATCTTCATCATTATATGTTTATGATATCATAAAAACGTCTCGGGTGCTCTCAACATAATGTCAACCCAAAACTTCACGGTTTTATGGACACCGCCATGTTTGGCACTGTCGCTATGCTTACCGCTTTGGTTAGTTAGCTAGTTAAAATGCGGTTGTGACTTCAACCGTTTGGTCATAAAGCTGAATGAACATATTCTTTAAACTCCAGACTGAACAAAAAGAAGGATTCACACCTTGGATGGGTGGATTTTTACCCCAGTAGGGTGGTTGTGTAGCCTACACATACTGTGGACATGATTATGTTCAAACAATTTAAAAGTGAATTTTGCACAATGGGTCCCTTTAAATTACTTATTATCTATTGGATTAACCCTATAACAATTATTATAGCTACTCTTGTTCAAGTCAACAATACCAGTCAGTCTCTATCAATACAACCTTTCTGCTCTATTTCAAATGTCATTCGTTTATCAGCTAGTGATTCAAACATCAATAAAACTTCAGTTTGAACATAGCCTACTCATATTTCAACAGATTAATGCATAAGTATGCTAAAAGGGGAAATGATGTCATTATGACCATCTGACTGCTTTAAAAGGTTAGTTTAAATTCAGTTTTTAGGTTTTTAAAAATTGATGTTAAACATCTTATTTAGGTTTTTTTCAATCAATTATATTTGAACTTGAATTTCAGTATGAAAAAATTGCAATAAAAACCAGTAGCAGCTTGTAAGGTGGGAGGAGTTGGATCTGGATCCGAACTCCTCCCCGTGGATTTCATGTTCTGCAGAGAACCATCTTATAAAAACTGACATTTAAAACACAACACACACACATAGCTACTATTCACAATGAAATCAAGAAGTAATGTGACACCTTCTGGTTGTCTAATGTCATAACACATTGTTATGATCTACAACTGTGATAATACTTATGATTCGGAGTATTTCAAGCCCATTTCTGCCAAGTCATATGAAAAAATGATTTGATAAATCATAAGAGACGAGATGAAAAGTCAAATTTATGATAAACTCACATTAAAAAGAGAGAAATGAGAACGTGTTTGTCATTATTACAACTTTTCATCTCATCATTTTGACTTTTAATGCCATAACTTATTAAACTCTCCTAATTATAATTTGTTTCTCATAAGTTTACATTTTTGTTTCAACTATGACGGCTTAATAACTTTATTATCTAATCATTTTGAATTTTTACCAAAGCATGATTTATTTGTCTTACGCTGTGGAAGTGTCGATATATCAAATAAAACTGAAGATGTACCGAAGAAAAAAACTCCTTTAAAGGGATAGTTCACTTTGAAATTGATTTTTGGTATGTTTTAGTTTACCTCAAGGGCATCCAAGATGTAGGTGTCTTTGTTTCCACAGTATTTTCAATTTTGATATTTTTAGGTCAAACCGTTCTTGTCTATATCTTGTCAATAATTAATTGGTTTGAGTAGGACAAACTTAAATTCAACGAATTAGTTCAGTCAAATTAATTTTTATGAGTATTTAGCACTTTCTTTTTCTTTCAAGTTCACAGAACTGATATATTTTAAGTAAACTGAACTGTTTCATTGTTTTGAGTTTTATGAAATTATTTATTTTAATTTAGACGAACTTAAGTTTAACTGAAACGGCTGTGATATCTATTTCCCAGCATGCTTGTCCACATAGGTGAATGTAGCCTATAATATGATAACGAAAACGGTTAGTGAACTAAACTGAACAGTTTCAGTGTATCAGTAAGATCGTAAGGAAGTGACATTCAGTGATGTAGTGCATAGGGTTTTCTAAATATTTCTAAAATTTTGATTTTCCTGATCTCATTTGAAGTTGTTTTGATGGCCAAAAAAATTGACAACAGTAGCTTTAAAAGCATGAAGTATTTGATCTGATACTACTTTTTCTTTCCTGAATGAATCAATGTTTTTGGACTAATCTGCTCATTTAATTAATGGTTCAATTGCTCACTCATAAAGACAGTCACTTGTCGCCCCCTTCTGGCTTAATTATGCAAGTTACGCAAACACAGACAAGCGGTGAAAAGTCGAACACGTTCGAGGAAACGTTATACAATATATATTTATACAATAATAATGGCAATATATTTAATAGGGTGCTTGTGTTGTTAAATTGAGCTTATAATTTCAACTATCTTTGATCAAACTGATTATTTATGTCGGCCATTTAAAACTTACATCGAAAAACAGCCGTATATTTTTTGTTACTTGCATCGTATCTTATCTTGCACTGTATGATCGTTAACTGAAGTGAAGCGTCGCACGCTCGGTTTGCTCGGAAATCAAAATTGGTCCGTGTAACGCTTCACAATTCAATTTTCAGACCATAAAATGCAAATGAAAAATGGAAACCAGACATTAATTTTTCTTGTTTTTCCAGTTACATTATCAATGTATAGTTACTTTTTTCTCCCGATTTTTGTGACTTCAGAAACAAACATTTGAATAAATGAAATCTAAACGATTTTTTCATTTTCGTCTTGTAATTTGCGCCGTGGGCGGTACCATTAGCACGGGGCGTGGCCGTGGACTAACTGTGATGCAACTGCTTTATTTACACTGCATGCACATTGAGGAGAAGTTTAAAAGACGGAACATGTTTATTTTTAATGAATGAATACCATCCGGAAATGACAGTGTAAATAAAGTAAAATCAAAGTCATGTGAAATACTATTTCCTACACTAAACTATGCCAAAAAAGGTTGAAAGTAAAGCATTATCTTAAAGCAAATAATAGCAGGGACGTGCACATTTTGAGGGGCATGCAGGGGCTCATGTGAAAAAAAGGGCAAAAATGTTTAGTTTTTAGTAATTTTAGTAATTTAGTTTTTTAACAAAAAAGTATATATAGCCTATATTAACACAACTCTGACTTTTTATAAAATGTATTAAAGTTAATTTTATCTTCCTCAAATTCACACAATTGTTTCATCTTCAAAAGATGTCTACAAAATAATCAGTTCACACAAACCAATGTTCTCCCTAGTATTTACCAGGTTTATTGAGCAGCAAAGAAAACCATGCCACAATGTTCATGTTTTCTATGCTAGTTTCAATCAAGTATATATTTGATACACCTGATAGTGACATGGACTTAGTTTCACATTTGAGGGAAGACTGTATCATCATCATCATCAAATAAAACCTTCAAAATCTACATTTAGATGGAGTTTGTTTTAAACCTACTATCCTCCATCTGTTTGCATCTGTAGATTTCCTCTAAATTCACCAATTTAGATTTCTAAATTTCAGGGGGAAAGACTATTGATGTATGTAAGTCATTAACTTTAATAAGAAGAATTTAAGGCCATAAAAAGTCATAAAAACGTCTGGATTTTCCATACAAGGTCATAAATTACATTCAGCCAAGTCTTAAATTTATATTTTTGTATTCAATTTTGAGTCAATATCGCCAATGCTCGATATCATATGAGTTCGATAAATGTTCGATAATGTTTATGTGCCAAAAGCGGAACGAAACTCATTTGAGCCGCGCGCTTCTCACGGACTGTTTATCCGCTCGGTTCAAAGTCCGAACGACGGCGCAGCGCGAGCTCACTAGAGCTGACGCGTTAACTCTTGATCGGCGCTTCAGACCTGATATTTAGGTACACACTATTCAATATATTTGTTTGACAGGGAAGCTGTGCGCAAACAGGAATATATATTATTTTCAAAAATTAAAAAAGCACCCCAGAAAAAAGGGCACTTTCTCTCCAGGAATAAAAAGGGCAGGTGCTCAAGCCCCCTTTGATGTCTATGTGTGCACGTGCCTGAATAATAGTGTAATAAAAAACCCTCTTTGTGATGATCACATGTAGGCTACAGAGACTGGGCGCGGGACAGCCGGAAGGCCCGTTGAAGGCGGCCTTCACGCAGATCCCGGAGCGAGCAAATGTTGAAACTCGCCAAACTCGCTGGGTGTGGTGGACGCAAGTAACGTCACGGCGACAATGATCGATCCCTACGCCGCTGTGCCAGTCTATGGCCGCTGTTCCGCTCTACAGAGTAAATACAGAGCGGCAAAGCCTGTTTTACTTTCTCAATGAATGCTCGATCAACACAACCACAAGCAGTGTTGTGCATGAACGCATTAAATGAATGACGTTCACTGAACTCCTTCATATTTTTGCCGAACGCTGAACTGAACGAATCACTTTTCATACAATAAACGTGAACGATGGCGTCACTCACTCCGTCAGGAATGAATGAACAGCACGCCACGCGCACAGTGTTGCCAACTATTTTCAAATGAAAGTAGCTAACGCCTTCTCCAAAAGTCGCTAAATGTCGCTAGATGACGTCATTTAGCATATTCGTGACGTCATCGCGTCGTACTTGCGTTCCGCTTGCCTAATGTGTTCTCTATAAATAAATGCTCAGCTCACATATTGTATTTAATATATTATAATATAATATAGACGAATGTAAAGTCACACAAAACAAGTGATATATAGTGAAAGTGAATGACAAAAAACGTAATACAGCAAGCACAAGAAAAGAAAGGAAACTAAATTGTTTAAATAAAAAACATTATTATTTAAAGAGAGCAGATAAGTGATAGGTCCGTCACTGTGGGAAAACACTGCTCATTCACCTCTGTCAGTGGCGTTTAACAGATGATCTGCTCCTCTCAGCCATTCACTAAACAGGGTAGACGTAGAGTGAATGACCTTAGGGAGAAAGCAAAAAGTCTGGGTCTGAAAAGTCGCTGAAAATAGCGACTCATTTGCGCGATTGTTTTGCAGTTTGTACGTGGATGAGAACATCTCCTGCTCTGTCTGTCTACAGCTGGGAGGGGCTGCTGCGCGAGGACTGGGCCACCTGTGAGTGATTTGGGACGGGGTGGGACCCACGGCAGCACTCGCTGCTCGTTGAGATGAGGAAAAACGATATGTGATTTCACGTCAGAGAGTCTCCAAAAGTCTCTAATAACACCAGAAAAGGTCGCTAGATTTGTCGCTAGTCGCTTTTTTGAAAAATTGTCGCTAGGGGGGTCTGAATACTCGCTAAATATAGCGACAAAGTCGCTAAGTTGGCAACACTGCACGCGCAGTTCACGTTCACGCTCATTTGAAAAGTCAGGTTTTATCTCCAACCCCAGTTTTGAGTCGCCGAATCCATTTGTTTATAGATCAATGATTGAAAGTGTTTTAACTTATAATATTTGTAGCAGGGTATGTATATCCCTTGCTGTTATTGGTTGGTATCATGGTAACCCTGTGAGCCTATCAGTGCCGAATGTAGCAGCGAGATGCCCTTGCTGTGATTGGTTTGTGACATGCCAACAGCCTATCAGTGCCCAGGGGAGTATAAAACGTGAGTGGTTTGTTTGCCAGGTGTGCGTCACAATGGGTTCTGCCTGGTAGTGTTGGGTTTGAATCTCGAACTTGATTGAGATGTTTCATTAGCATGATGTGGCTAGCAGGAGAGTTTCTGGTTTTCTCTCTGGTGTGCACTGGCCCTTGCGATAGCTGCCAGGTAAGTTTCCGTATTTTAAAGACTTTTCTTGGTTAACGGGAGTGATAATTGTAATAATTGTGGAGTTTGTCTGTTATCTTAATCCCGTGCGCATCGGCCTGATGTCTGTAATTTGTAAAGTAAAAATTCCCCCGCAAATTACCTACTATATTTCGCCGAACACCGACGTCCTGTGATAATATTAGTCCCGTGCGAATTCGACATCTTTGTGATTTGGCCGGATTGTATATAATTTTTTCAAGGTTTTTGTTTCATCTGTGTTATGTATGCATCAATATGCTATAATAACCTTAAATACTTAATTTATATTTCAGGATACTCCACGAGGAACACCGGAGATCTGACTGCATTGTTTGCACTGGTTTATTCGGCATACAGCAACAATAACAACCAACAGCACGGGGGTGTCCTCTAGTGGCCTTCAGGTATTGTAACAACTCAAATACATTACATCTCTCCCTCCTTATTTCAGTTACCCCGTAATTTTTGTTTTCAAACATAATAACCTCATTAGTAAGAAATAACTAACAGTTAGAAGTCCACACTTTGTAGTTCACCCTCAAGCAATGGTTCTCAACGTGTTAACTTAACTACTCACTCACAAGTAACACCTTCAACACATTCAACAGTGAATAGAACATTTTAGTGAATAGACCCATTTACAGATCAAGTCTTTTGGGTGGTTTACGGGCTTAACAGGGAATCTCCTCACATTTGGGGAAGCAGCAGTAGCTGGCTCCACAAGCTTGGTTACCTGCTTATTTGGTTCAGTATCATTAGATGTTACAGGCAGTTCTTGTCCCTTAAAGGGATACTCCACTGTATTTTCATATTAAACTATGTTATTCCCTTAACTAAGACGAGTTGATACATACCTCTCTCGTCTCAGTGCGTGCACTATATCGCTCTGTATTGCCGCAAAACTATGTTAGCACTTAGCTTAGCCCAGTGCATTAAATATGGGCCACCAAACACTTCCTCGTTTTCCCTATTTAAACACAGTTACTCGAGTAGTGTAACTCGACCTAGTCTGGTGACAAAAAATAAAACGTTGTGTTTTTCTAAGCGTTTAAAGTTGATGACTATATTGTATGGCGGAATACCATAAAAAGTACTTTTGAGCACTTCGACTTGGCGCAATAATACCTTCACTCGTGAAAAGTCCTCTTACCGGCTCGCTTGCTCCCGCTCCCTCTCATTTCCGTCAATACAACCAACGTGACATGCGCCGGTAGAAGTAGTTTGAGTGGAGTTGGAGAAGTAACAGGTTGTTGGATGCTAGTTTGTTTACAATCATGGTTAAAACCAAGCGTGCCGCACAAGCCCCCAAAAGTGAAGCCAAAACGTCTTGATCGCCCCCCTGTGACCGGTCCCCAGTATAGGTCATAAACCCCGCCTCCCATGTTATTCAATGGGACGCGAGACCAACTAAACAATTAAATTACACTTCACATATCCTTTTTCCAAAGATAGTTTCTGTCATTTACTGTAGTTTCTATCACGTTGATGTAATTTCAAGTGTTCGTTTTTAAAATAAGTTTGTTTTTTTGTTAGTTATGTGATGATAAAAACGGTGCTCTGACGTCATGATTGAGAGCTGTGATTGACAGGTTCTCTGAGCGAGGTAGTCACTGAAGCACCAGCGGACTTTTTTCATAATGTTGACTATGTGGCTAGTAGTTGTATTTACCTTATTTTAACGAGGTTCTGCAATCAGCAGACATCATTGGAGAAGAACGAAGCAGCCAGAGGCCACTTAATGAAAGTGCGGGGCGTGTGCTTTGCGTTTGATTCAGCGCGAATGAGGGCGCGGCCTCTGATTTCACGGCTTTACTTCCTGCTCACGACTGCGCATGACTGGTCCCGAAACACGCAAGTGCGCAGACTCAGGTCCCAGGATGTCAGCGTCATATCGAGACACTGGCGGCTTCAGTTCTCTCTGATAGAAAAGAGCGAAGGGGCGTCGTCCATCTTTTTTTACAGTCTATGGTTAAAACGTGTATCGTGTACCTTCAATTAACAGGTTAAGTAAAATAAAAATAAAAAACTATATAAATCCATCCATCCAAATCGGTTTCCTCAAACGGTTTGAGTTGATCTAACTCATTAGGTTTCATATATAATGCAGGTCTATGGTCACCACCTCGGGAGCATGCACACGAGAATTCCAAATTAAACATTATTTAATGACTCGGAAATGTAAGTACACATCTGATGACCTAAGAACACGAAACAAGCGGTTTGTGTGAGAAACCGAACAGTATTTATATAGTTTTTACCTCTTGTTACCACAGCGCGCAAAGCGCCTGGGGCCTCAGATCACTTGGACATGGCTGTGGTTAGAAGAGGTGAAAACGATATAAATACTGTTCGTTTTCTTACACAAACCGCCGTTTCGTGTCTTAGGCCATCAATGTGTACTTACATTTACAGAGTCATTAAATCATGTTTAATTTGGACTTCTCTGTGCATGCTCTTTGAGGTGGTGACCATAGACCTCTATTATATAAAGTTTGACCTAAAAATATATTTCAAAGTGAACTATCTCTATAAATGATTTTAGCATGCGTAGACAAATGAGTTTAGGCGTATACTTTGCTTTATCTTTAAAACATTCTTGGTCTTAATATAACCCTATACTCTACATCATACTGTTATCAGCACAAGTCAAATAATAACCCAAATGAAACCTTTGAGCACACTTTCCCTCTGATTAAACCAGTAAATATGTCTAGGAGGGACTGAAGACCAGTAGATCAGGGTTGGACTCAGCTCATATGACAACAGCAGTAGCGGCGACCAATGAGATCCTGCAGGAGGGCCATAAACGAGAGTAAGCTCAAAAACGGTCCCGATTGATGCTTTCTGGTCTGAGTGTGAACATGAAACTTGTTTGCTGCCACATCAGAGGTTTACCACGAGGGAGAGCTTGTCTACTTGTTCCTCAATGCTTGTGGAATACAAAAACCAGAGGATTATTATTGGATTTGTTGACACATATGAAACCGCACCAAGAAGCTCAGAAGAATGTAATGAGCGTTGGGAAAAAGCCGACCTAAAACAAAAAAACCGACACGCTTTGGGATTTGCGAAGCCGCCTCGTCATGTTGCACGTGGATTTCAGGACACTGATTCAGCCTATTGGCATTCGTGTCGGATGCTGGGAGGTGGTTCTGACTTGCATCTGCTTTGCATTGGCGGCGTCATCAGGAGTCCCGAACCACAGCGTGTCCCATTGGGCCTGGTGCATGTTCTGCTGGTGCTTCTGCTGTTTCACAACCCTCCTCATCCTCGTCCTGGAGTTCACCAACCTGAACACCAAGGTGCCCATATCCTGGGAGGACTTCACCATGGCCTTTGCTATGCTGGCCACCCTTATGACGGTCACCATTTCAATCATCTTTCCCACCGTCTTCGCCTCCTCCTCCTCTTCCAGGCAGATCGGGGCATCCGTGGTGTCCTGGTCTGGTGTTCGGACTGTACACCGGGGAGGTCTGGTTGATCCACCAAAAACCCGGTGAGATCAGCGGCTTTCTGACCACCGTCCCTGGTCTCCTCAAAATTCCTGGAGACCTTCGTCTCCTGCATTATATTCACGTCTTCTGAGTCCTGCCGAATATACCAGGTCTCTGGGAACGCAGTGGTGCGTGGCCGTCTACTCCCATATGCTTCATTTTTTCATTGCTGATCATTCTCCTCACCATCGCCAAGCTCTTGCACGTCTTTCCGTTTTCTTTCGACAAGGCGGTCATCACCTTCAACATCCTGGCCGTGGCGATGTACGGCAACCGCTGTTGTCATATGGCCTCTGTATGCATTTCACCAACGCCCACGTCCAAATGACTGCAACCACTGTTCATGGGATGATCTGGTGGTGGTGACCTTCATGACCATCATACAACTTCTTGGGTATACACTGGAGACTTGGCCTACTCGGTTAAAATAGTATTCTTTACCCATCATGGGAGAGGGTGGGTAACCCTTTGTTTTCACGTGAGAAAAAAAAACACAATGAAACTGTAAATTGGGACACTTTTTGACATTGAGAGGACAGACTGCTGCGATTATTTGGATTATATTAACCTTATATAATAAGAAGTGCTCAAAACTTAATTTCAAGGCAAAAATGCCTGTTGTCCATTTTAAACAGCAACATTTTAAAGGGATACGCCACTTTTTTTTGGAAATAGACTCATTTTATCACTCCCCCAGAGTTAATAGTTGAGTTTTACCATTTTCTAATCCATTCAGACGATTTTTCTGATATTTAGAAGAATATCATAACCAGACAGTTTCTGGTCTCATTGACTTCCATAGTTGGAAAAAAACATACTATGGAAGTCTATGGGACCAGAAACTGTCTGTTTACTGATATTCTTCATGGAGAGGGTGGGTAACCCTTTGTTTTCACGTGAGAAAAAACACAATGAAACTGTAGATTGGGACACTTTTTGACATCTGAGAGGACAGACTGCTGCCAATTATTTGGATTATATTAACCTTATATAATAAGAAGTGCTCAAAACTTAATTTCGAGGGCAAAAATGCCTGTTGTCCATTTTAAACAACAACATTTTAAAGGGATACGCCACTATTTTTGGAAATAGACTCATTTAACCACTCCCCCAGAGTTAAAATAGTCGAGTTTTACCATTTTCTAATCCATTCAGAATCGATTTTCTGATATTTAGAAGAATATCAGCAACCAGACAGTTTCTGGTCTCATTCGACTTCCATAGTAGGACAAAAATATACTATGGAAGTCTATGGGACCAGAAACTTTCTGTTTACTGATATTCTTCTAAATATCAGAAAATCGGCTGAATGGATTCAAAAATGGTAAACCATTTAACTCTGGGGAGTTGTAAAATGAGCCTTTTTCCAAAAAAGTGGAGTATCCCTTTAAGGACAGATTATTTCAACCTGAGCATTGTTATTTTGGCCAAGGTTTCAATTTGTGTGTTCAAAAGTTCAAAAAACCCTGAATCATGTGTGATATGTTTCGCTTCTTGCGACATATCAGATTGCGCACTGAATTTCGCCATTTAAAGAGTTATGTGGCCACACCTTAATTAGTAAGTCATGTACATCTAAAGTTTAGTACGAACTGAGTTGTTAATTGCAGATAGTCGAACATGGTTAATATTTATTCATGGTAGGCTATGTTTCAAGGGTTAATCATTATATAGCCTAACCTCCAATTTATATCACTTCCAGGGCAGGCTTTATAACTTTGTAAAAGTGTTTTTACATTTGTTACCAGGCTTTTTTTTTTAAATCTATCGTTGTAGATCCGAAAGGTTGTAACTGTATGATGTGGGATGCTTAGAAGTGTATGAGATTTAGTCACAGCAGTGTTATACAAATATGAAGAAATAATTATGGTTTACCTTGCTGATTTAATCTGAAAGATAAATAATTCAAACAAAAAATGTATAGCTTTACAGTGAGTATATGTGTTTTATGTAAAAAATGACATTTTAAGTAAATTTAAGGCTTTTTATACACCTCAATTCACATTGACAAGGTGTTTTTTGTGGATCTGAATCTGAATATAACTAAATATTAGGAAACATTATTTTTGCCTCCCAAAATAACAGAATAAAAGCAGGACATGATACAAAGAGAACTAGAATAAAATATTTTTTATTAGAAAAATATTTGTTTCACCACCTTTTTCCCTCTAAATATATGTGTTTTTATACAAGAGTACACAGATATAAAGTATAACCACTTTGAACCTTATTTTTCTTATTGTCAGAAAGGAAGTAGGCCTACAATAAAACAATAAATAAATATGGGATAAATACAGCCAGAGGAAACATGGATGTTCAAACTGTTTTTCATTCATCTGTATATCTAAATGGATTTTTTTTTTAATTCATCCAAAACATTTTTGGACCATTCACCATTTGAAAACCTTAACAATGACATAAAACACACAAAATGAAACTTTTTGTAAACCAGATGGTTGAATATTCTATGCACTATACTTTAAATACAGGGTTTAAATGTTTTGACATGCAAAACGGAAAAAAAACAATAGTTCAAACATTGTATTTATGTATATGAATGCATGTATGTATGCATGCATATGTATATATGTGTGTGTATACACATATATAAAAAAATAGACCCTCATGCAGTGCAAACAAAATACACAGAACATTATGACAAAACTTAATGTCTATAAGTAACAATGGTTTTCAAGTCTCCAGTCGAGAGTGACAGTTCAGGTTAGTTTAGGCTTAGGCAAGTCATAGGTAAAAAAAATATATTTCTGGTCCTAATACATCTACACACCGTAAAACGCACGTTAAGTTACATCGGATCTGATGATCTAAAATGTCTCTCAAGGAGGTTTGCTCACTAGCTGCTCTTGAGGGTCACAATGGCATTGATGAAGAAACTCGTACCAGAAGAAGGTGAAGCCCGTTGACACGGCGGCCTTCAGGAGACTCGGGGAGAGTCCCTTAAAATAACCCCGGAGCCCTTCCTCTCTGCCGATCCTCACCACACAGTCCACAAACCCATGATATGTGCGCACCTACACAGAAAATACAAGAAAACAATTATTCATTTGGGGGTTTCAAAATCAAAAGTTTTGGGTCAGTAACATTTTTAATGTTTTTGAAATAAGTTTCTTCAGCTCACCAATACTGCATATATTTGATCAAAAACAGAGTAAAAACCATAATATTGTGAAATATTATTAGTTAAAAAAAAACAATTTTCTATTTGAATCTGTTAAAAATCAATTTATTCCTGTGTTCAAAGCTGTATTTTCAGCATCATTACTCCAGTCTTCAGTGTCACATGATCCTTCAGAAATCAGTCTAATATGATGATTTGATGCTCAAGAAACATCTGATTATCATCAATGTTGAAAAAAGGTGTGCTGTTTCCGATTTTTAAAATAATAACTCTTATAATAATTTCTTTAAAGAAAAATATCCATCTTAAGGACCCCATCTAAAGACTTATATAACATTATTGAACATTATTTAGCTCAGAAAGGTCTAAAATCAACAAAACAACAGCAGGTTTAGATAGGATGATGCTAGCAAGCAGAAATAGTCATGTGATAGGGACACACATAACTATTTTGGTATGTTCAAAACCCGGTTGGGTTCTGAACATACCAAAGTTGGTCTTTAACTACTACCAACCTGTCCAAACTTCATCCTGGCCTGTTCAAATCCACCCACTTGAAGTCTCTTTTTAATCAGGTCGAAAGGATACGTGAGAGTTTTACTGACGACTCCAGCGCAACTGCCACTGACCAGACTGTGCAAACCTCCTTAAAACAGACAAAACACCGCAGCAACATTTACAGCGGGACAGAAAAGCACAAGGTTTAAATCTGCTTTTATAGATATGTACTTTAAGATCATTGTTGTTATAGCTAACAAAATCTAATAAAAATAACTTCTGGTACTTGAAACATAGTAGGCATTTTAAAATAAATCAATTCAATGATCAAAATTAAAACTTCACTTTCAGATGCTCTCCCTTACTTGAATAAGACCTGCCCACTCATTAACATAATTTGCACATAATTTAACATAATTTTATTCTTCAATTCGACAGGGAAGACGCATTGCTGTTGTAGTAATGACAATGATATCATTTAATTAAATTTTTTCAGTTTTTAATGAAATGGTTAATCTGGTTTTATTTTCCAATTTAATTGATTTATTTAAATTTGGCGGAAAAAGCTTTCCATAGAAACACAGGTGAAAAATATATATATATATATATATAAATATATATAAATAAAAATAAAATAAAAGCTAATTTTAAATATTAACAAATACAATAATAGTATATAAATGATACTAAAAAGTTAAAGAAGCATGAGCTGACCTTTAGATTTGGAGTCCTGGTGTGCCAGAAGTTTCTTCAGGATATTATAAAAGAAAAACTGCAGGCCTGCGTATGGAAACACGGCCACGAGCGTAGGTGTGAGGCCCCTGTAGAAGGCGAAGGGCCCCTCGGAGCGGAACA
Source organism: Hybognathus amarus (assembly GCA_030378365.1). Classification (NCBI taxonomy): domain Eukaryota; kingdom Metazoa; phylum Chordata; class Actinopteri; order Cypriniformes; family Leuciscidae; genus Hybognathus; species Hybognathus amarus. The sequence continues at coordinate 606,602 of JAQIUQ010002032.1, forward strand.
TGGTGCCGAACGGCATGCCTGAGGTTACGGTACATCTGTACATATGAAGAAAACCTTTGAATCATTGGAAGTGTCTCATTAAAGTGAAATGTAATTTAGTAATAGTAATTTATGATTATTACACATTTTATTTATAGGCACCTTACATGACACTCAAAGTGCATCTTACAAACACAATAAAACAATCAACAAAAAAATAATCATTATTACAGCCTCGACAGACTGAATAAAACTGCCTAAAATGATGTGTCTTAAAGCAAGATTTAAAAACATGAAGACTTTCACAGTTTGAAGATTTGATGTAAACCACTCTTTAATATCCGCTGAACAATCTGAAAGGACAGGTAGATCTAGGTTTGGAGGACAGGTAAAGTTGGGTCTCATCGGTGTAGCAGTGGAACTGAAAACTAAACTTCCTAAAAATATTACCAACAGATAAAGGATGAATAAATAAATAAAAGAGGACCCAAAACAGAGCCCTGCAGAACACCTATATTGATATACAGCATGAAAGCTTTGATCTAAACTACTCCAGCTGCACAAACTGAGTATGACACGTAAAAATAAGATCAAAACCCAGTCAAAGGGGTACCTATGATTCAAATAGACTCCAATCTATTTATTTATTTATTTATTATCTTCATGAGGTAGTGGAATAATATGACCTTTTGAAATTAACTATTTTTCATTCAGATATTTATCATGTATTTCTTTACATTTTTCACTCTTTCAGGTGCATTGTGACATGATTTAGAGGCATTAACACATAAGATCCCGCCCCTGAGGTCCTGACCCCTGACCTTGGGTTCGCCCTGGGCAGCGAAGCGTGTGCGCAGGGTATCCAGCGGCTGGCAGGTGAAGGTTGCGGAGCAGGCGGCCAAACCACCACAGAGGAAATGGACTCCTGGGGTCTGGCTGTTATAGGGGGTTTTCCTATGGACCAGCTCTGTCAGGGCCTCGAAACTCGCAAACTAGGACAAAACAGACAAACAGAAACGGTGAGTCTACAATTTCGTGAAGGGTAACCACAAATGCTTGATCTATCAACCTAAAATACCAAATAGGATAGTAATTTTTGCTACCATTTAAAGGGATAGTTCCCTCAAAATGAAAACGTGTCATCGTTTACAAATCGCTTATGTCTGTTCAAACCTGAATGGATTTCTTCTTCTTTTGAACAAAAAAGAAGATATCTTAAAGATTGCTTGTAATCAAACCGTTGATTTCCATTATATATTTTTTCCATGATATAGAAGTCAATGGTGCCCCACAACGGTTTGATTTCTGGAAATCTTCAAATTCAAGATATCTTCTTTTGTGTTCAGCAGAAGAAAGAAATCCATTCAGGTTTGGAACAACATGAGGATGTGTAAATGATGACACGTTTTAAAAGGGAACTATCCCTTTAAATTGTAACAAAAAAAAAAAAACATTTATTACATTTAATATTTGCTACAATATCAGAATGAGCATTGCCAATGTTAACTAAAAGTAAAACTATTCAAAAAAAGTTTTTGTAATTGAAATAAAATATGAAAAAAATTGAAATGCTGCCTTGGCAGTGGCACTAACTGAAACCGTTAACTTAGACTAAATGATCTAAGTTGAAGTAGCCTACTAAAATTACTAAAACAAAAATAAATTAATTAATGCTACTATATTTAGAAATATATGTATATAAATAAATTAAAATTACAAAAAAAAAATATATATATATATAAATATAGCTGCGAGCAGCCGATCGCGGGCCCAAGCCGGTGGCACCGCAACCCGGTGCCTAAAGGCACCGGGATGGCGGTACCGCCGGCTTTGGCCTCTCATCGCTGCTCGCAGCTATATTTATGTGTGTGTATATATATATATATATATATATATATATATATATATATATATATATATATATATAAAGCCGGTGGCACCGCCACCTTGGTGCCTTTAGGGTTATTCTGCACGACGTGCAAAAACGTAACCCCTGCTTTGGAATACATACTAGTATGTATTCCACAATTGGAATACATACTAACATACTAGTCAGAACTGAATAGTTGATATCTGAATGACAGATCACCATAGAAGTCACTGGAAAAAATGTGACTAGTAACAAAAGAATAGTTACTAGTCACCATTGAAATAAGTACTAGTGTCTAATGAATAAGTACTAGTATCTATTTAATAGGTACTAGCATCTAATGAATAAGTACTAGTAACTAATTAATAAGCATTGGTATGTAATGAATAAGGACTAGCATCTAATGAATAAGTACTAGTATCTAATAAATAAGGACTAGTGTCTAATGAATAAGTACTAGTATCTTTAAAAAGGTACTAGTACCTAAAGAATAAACACTAGTATCTAAAGAAAAGGCACTAGTATCTAAAGTAATAAGCACTAGTAGCTAATGAATAAGTACTAGTACTTAATGGAATAGATACTAGTATCTAAAAATAAGTACTAGTAGCATGAAAATAGAGACTAGTAGGTTAAAATGATTAAATGTTAAAACGGCTTGCCATACTCTATCTGTCGTTTCGACTAGTCACAATTACGTTACAGATATCTTAAATGATAATACAAACTATCCAAAATGTAATTACGACTAGAAAGACGTTGTTGATATCTACAATGTTAATTACGAATAGTCAAACTTAGCTTTTAAATGTTAAAAGGGCTTGCCATACAGAAGTGTAGGCTCAGAGAGACACTCAACATTTTCAAACCAAAATATCTGACTTCCTGTGGGTCCTAGCTCATGAGTGTAAATTAGAAAGTTGTCCGGCTTGAGGAGAATATATGAATATATGAAACGATGAGATCAACATGTGTACTGAGTTTCATATTATTACATGCAAGCGTGTTTGATTTATGGACCAAGTTTTTGGACCCCGTTCCAGGGGGCGCTGTCTAGCCCCCTTGCCACACCCGGGTACCATCTTCCCGGCTCTGATGGCTGTGGGATCTGACCTGTGTGCAAAGTTTCAAGAGTTTTCAAACCCATTAAGGGCCCCAAAAGCCGCTAAGAGACTCAAAATCATCAAAAAAAAGGAATGTTAAAGTTTGATGCGTTGCTATGGCAACATTATCTTAGATATTGAATAATGCTTTCACAGCTCTTCATCTGGCGTGTGTTTACATTATACAGATGAAGTTTGAAGCAAATCGGGTAAAAGTAAGAGTGTGATTTCAAAGCATTTTGCAAGTGAAACACTTTCTGCTGCCAGTTGGTGGCGCTATATATTTGACTCACAATAGTCACATCCATGTGATCGGCCTCTTACAACGAACACACTGCTGAAGTTTCATCAAGATCAGTTAATGTATGCAGAAGTTTTAACACACTTCCTTTTTGATTTATGGACCAAGTTAATTTAATTAATACACTAATTATATAAAACTATTGTCAATGCACTACAATTAAACAGGTTATATGTCTTTACTTATAAAAAAATAAAAACAAAAACTTATTTAAAAAATACCAGGCTTAAAGAAATGTATTTACTTTAGCAGGCCAGACACACAGTGAAATTATTAAGCCCCCTCCCCCTACACACACACACAAGAGACTGTGTGTCAAAAGACTCAATCACACACACACACAGACTGTGTGACAGGCCTAGGCTCAGAAAGAGCATGATCATATTCAAACTACAATATCTGACTTTCTGTGGGTTTGAGCTTATTATTGTTAATTAGAAAGTTGTTTGGCTTGAATAGAACAATATACATGGCAAGTTTTGTAACTGTCAGTAAAACTAACCAAGTTATAACACACTTTATGTGTCCTTTTTTAGTAAAAAAAATCCGCCACGGCCAAACCGTTCGAGATATCAAAAATCCGTCCGGAATATAGCATCCTCAATGTCTTGACTTCATGCATACCGAGTTTGGTGGTGATTGGTAACAGCATGGGTTGTAATTTGATGTTTTTCTAGGACAATTATTTAAAAAAAAAAAAACATAATTCCCGACTTCCGTTTGAACTGTCCGTAAAACTTAGAGCACGAAAGTTGTTTGGCCTGATGTGATCTATGAGTGTACCGAGTTTCATATTAATCCATGCACGTGTGTTTGATTTATGGACAAATGTTCGAATCCCTAAAAGAATGCATCCTAAAAGAATGGTAAAGTTTGATGCGTCGCCACGGCAACAGTTTCAAAGATATCAAGAATCCATTCATAGGTCTTCATCTGCCGTGTATGTACATTATACAGATGAAGTTTGAAGCAAATCGGGTTAGAAATAAGAGGGTGATTTCAAAGCATTTTGAAAGTGACACACTTCCTGCTGCCAGTTGGTGGCGCTATAACTTTGACTCACAATAGTCACATCCATGTGATCGTCCTCTTACAGCGAACGCACTGCTGAAGTTTCATCCAGATCAGTTAATGTATGCTGAAGTTATGACACACTTCCTGTTTCACGTTTCTCGCCATAGTTTCGTTTTCCTCGCCACGGCCAAACCGTTCGAGATATCAAAAATCCCCACACAAACTTTCATCCTCAATGTCTTGACTTCTAGCTGACCGAGTTTCGTCGAATTTGGATCAGAGCTCTAGGAGGAGTATTCAAAAGTTCATTGCGTGTGTTTTACAAAAAAACCTCAATAGCCGACTTCCTGTTGGGCTGGGGTAAAAAGCAAGAACGCGAGGTATAGATGAAATTCTGCTATCGACATGTGTACCGAGTTTCATATTATTACATGCAAGTGTGTTTGAGTTATGGACCAGGTGTTCGGACCCCATTCCAGGGGGCGCTGACGAGCCGCCCTGCCACGCCCGGGTACCAGCTTCAGCCCGGCTCTGATGGCCGCGGGTTCTGACCCGTGTGCAAAGTTTCAAGAGTTTTCGAGCATGTTAAGGGCCCCAAAAGTGCCCGAATAGTCGCTAGAAAAAGAAAAAAAAAAAAAAAAAAAAAAAAAAAAAAAATAATCGGAAGGAAAACAATAGGGCTCTGCGCCCTTCAGGGCTTGGGCCCTAATAACATATCAAATTGACTATTTATGTAGTAAAACGAAAACTGAAAATCTAAAAACAAGAGCTCAAAATATGAATAAATATTAAAACTGTAAATAAATAATACTAAAATAACAAAATGTATCTTTATTTACAGCAACAAAACCCTACAGGAACAGAATAGAATATTTTTGCTACAAAATCCTGACAGAATAAAGCAAAAAAGGATCTTCATTTCTACCTTGGGTGTTAATAAAAAAAAATTCAACTCAAGGTCAAAAAATTTTTTTTATTTGGCTATCAACTATTAAACAGGGAGATGATTTATGCCACATCAGAAGTGTAAATATCCGATTGTATTTTATGCATCTCCAAGTACCTGAACTGCCCCGTAACACACAGACAGCAGCTGGGCAGGAATGTGTCCTTTCCAGAACGCAGGAAGCCCTTCTTCAGTCAGAATACAGCGCGTGGCCTGCCATAAACCCCAGTACTTCCCCTGACGATTCCTCCAGGACACCTGCTCGATCTGCAACTGCGGGAGCGATGCACAAAAGCTCAAAATTATCCTTTGAGGACTGCTGTTTGAATGTGAAGATTTGAAATGCCTAAAAAATTGAGACACTGCCACCTTGAGGCCTGTCCATCAGTTGCTAACCACAAAACAAATGAAACAAGCTTGTTTATCTGCTTTTAACTGGTTATAAACGCACACCAGACCAGAAGATGCAGTCAATGTGCCGTTTTGAACTTCTTTTTTAACTGAGTGCCTCATTGCGGATTTGGGAGTGGTACTGAAATTCCACAGGAAAAGTGACTCATGTTCTAGGCATGATGCTCTTATACACATCAGATGTGCTAGGGAAAGTTGAATGCGTTCATATTTATTACTTTCATTTCATTACTGTGTACAAAATACCAATAGTGAAACTCAACAGCCCGTTGGCTCAAGTGAAATGAAGGAAGGCCTCACCTGAAACCTGATTTTGATGACATCCAGAGGGCTGATGAGGGCACGGGTGACCATGCCGGCCGCTGACCCGGCCAGGGCAGCTTCCTCCGGGTAAGAGCCGAACCGAGGCACTAGGATCATATCCCACCATTCCTGCTCAGATCATGTGTTAAAAGCACAGCTGGTGTGGTGCATAAGAGAGAAAACCATGTGACGTTAATGTGCATGGATGACAACTTGTAAATGAAATAAAACAAATAATGAAAAATATCATCAGTATGACTGGTGGTGTGGATGGATGACAACTACTGTTGAATAGAATTAAATACTACAAACCAATAATAGAATGCAACAAAAACAATATAGCCTATATTTTCTTTGCATTTAAAGAATTTACCCACCACATTTAACATGACAGTGTTTCAAAACCTGTCTAGATTGTTTAGATGGGCAACGTTAGATGCTGTCGTCTGGTACGTGCCTAAAAATGTTGTCTTGATAAACAGCTCGTTATGGTTTGAGACACAGCCAGTGCTCCCTACCACTAAATATTCTGATCGCATGCTTACAAATATAAACTGGTGAAAACGTAAACCGACCTTACTTGTGAGCACTTGGCGCGCAGTCAAGTTCCTCGGTACAATCTGCTCTTTCTGATGTTCTGTTGTTAGAGGACACCTCATGTTCACTTCATAGTTACGGGCTCTGACAGCACACGGACCAATGACAGAGCCGCGCGCGACTGTATTTACTGACCGTGTTTGGTTTCGCACTGAGCACATTGGTTCCTACCTTCATACATTTCATTTTAGTGTTAATTAAGACTTTTTTCTTCAATTTGAATGAGTTCATAACGAATTTGACCAAGTTTTTATTGATATTAATATTTATTATAAATCATTAAAAATAATCTTTTCAGTCAAGAAACATTTTTTTATATGTGTGGATTAGTCATGTGAGGTAATTATGAATAAACGTATTAAAATTATAATTTTTCAAATATTTTCCTTTATTTTATGTTCAGTAGTTCATCAAAACTCGTAAAGGTGAGATAAAAATATTTACCCCAAAATCAAACTTTATTCATATTAGTACATAATTAAAAACTATGGAAGCTTGTTTCCGCCATTGAATGAAAAATATAAAAGGTAATTGCGACTTTTTATCTCACAATTCTGACTTTTTTCTCACAATTGCGAGTTTACTTGTCATAATTCTGACTTTATTTCTCAGAATTGCGAGATGGAAAGTCAGAATTGCGTGATATAAAGTCAGAATTCGAGATATAAAGTCAGAATTGCGTGATATAAAGTCAGAATTAAAGTTTTAAAGTCAGAATTGCGAGATATAAAGTCAGAATTGGTGATATAAAGTCGCAATTGCGAGATATAAAGTCAGAATTGCGAGATATAAAGTCAAAATTGCGTGATATAAAGTCAGAATTGCGAGTTTTAAAGTCAGAATTGCGTGATTTAAAGTCAGAATTGCGAGATATAAAGTCAGAATTGCGAGTTTTAAAGTCGAGAATTGCGTGATATAAAGTCAGAATTGTGACATATAAAGTCAGAATTGCGTGATATAAAGTCGCAATTGCGTGTTATAAAGTCAGCATGATATGTAAAGTCGTCAGAATTGTGAGATATAAAGTCAGAATTGTGAGATTTAAATTATTCTGAGGGAAAAAAGTTAGTCTTTTTTTCCCCTTGGACTTGGCCTGATAAGTCGCAATTCTGACTTTATATCACACAATTCTGACTTTATATCTCGCAATTCTGACTTTATATCACACAATTCTGACTTTATATCTCGCAATTCTGACTTAATATCACGCAATTCTGACTTTATATGTCACAATTCTGACTTTATATCACGCAATTGTGACTTTATTACACGCAATTGCGACTTTATATCACGCAATTCTGACTTTATATCTCGCAATTCTGACTTTATAACTCGCAATTGCGACTTTTTATCACGCAATTCTGACTTTTTATCTCGCAATTCTGAGAAATAAAGTCAGAATTGCGAGATATAACTCGCAATTGTGAGAAAAAAGTCAGAATTGTGAGATAAAAAGTCACAATTATTTTTTTTATTTTTTTATTTTTTTTATTCAGTGGCGGAAACAAGCTTCCATAAAAAACACATTAATAGAATAGTTAAATTTTTTTAATATAATTTAAAAAAAATACAAATAATAAACTCTGTCTTGAGGTCAGTATTTTGAGATCCCGCCCACATCCTAGTGTGGCCTGCGCTGATTGGTCAATGACGCGCTGTAAGCACCGCCCCCCGGAACTGAGGCTCGTGTGATTTTGAAACTAGTACTAGTGAATGGCGGTGTTTAAACAGGTGGTATAATGTTTATGTTCTCGTGACAGGGGGTGAAAAAACATGGATGAGATTGTCAGTGCGCTGTTACTGCTCCTGTTAGTACAGTTACCGGCGTCGTTTCATTGCACAGATACCTTCAATAGAGATGATGGAGGATGGTGAGAGATATCTGTTACATGGACAAACATTTCCTATCAATATCGGGCCGTGTCTCAAAACTGAAGTATGATTTGTCTTTCAGGGGAATGGATTCCAGTATGGAGGATGAAGGCGAGTGCAACATTGAGATCAGAGATGGGAAGTCAATAACACACAGAGAGTTTATTAAAGAGTAAGAATAACACACAAACATTTGCAGTTGGTTATTAGCATTTATACAAGTCACGTGGTGTAAGAACCTGATTTTCAATGCTTTTTGTATTGTATTCTTATAATGATAATTATAACGTATGTTATAATATAACTTTGATATTTCAAATTGTAATGTTGGGCATAGATGAGTAGATAGATAGATAGATAGATAGATAGATAGATAGATAGATAGATAGATAGATAGATAGATAGATAGATAGATAGATAGATAGATAGCATTAATCATAGCATTAAAATATATAATAAATCAAATAAAATTGTTGTTTTTGTTGTTTGACAGGTATGCTTATGCGAAGCCAGTTATACTCAGAGGACTAACAGATAACACCGTAAGAATTGTAGCTATACTGTACATACAGTGTTTATTGCTCTTATTGATTAATTCCTAACGGTGTTGTGTTGTGATTGGTGGTTTCAGAAGTTCCGCTTCCTGTGCTCCAAATCCAATCTGGTGAGAGAGTACGGAGAGAAAATGATCCGTCTCAGCACGGCCAATACACACTCATACAGGAAAGGTAGACGTATACTCGCTTTCACATACTCTTTTCATGTGCAAACGTTAAGGTTTTGGACAGTGACTTTTGATAACTACTACAAACATTTACATTTGTGAGTCTCATGACCCACATTTAGCATGAGAATTTCCAGAATAATGGAAACATCCGTCCATCCAGTGCAGTGTGTTCATACTATATGGTGCATACAGCACTAACATTCAAGTGTTCAGAGATTTTTAAAACATTTTATATGTTTTATAAAACATTGCCCCATCGGGATTCGGGACCAAACCAGTCTAGGCCTATTCTCTGGACTTTCTAGGTAAATAATTATCGAAAAAAGTTGAAATTTTGCATTTGGTTGGCTGTAACAGGGCCATTTAGATAGTGGTCCGTGGCAAAATTCAGTCAAAAACCAGTAAATCCCCCCCCCAAAAAGTCACAACTTGACAAAAATCGATGAGCATATGTGTCCTAACATGGTTAGGAAGCATGCAAAGTTTCATGAGGATCGGATCATAGGTGGCGCTATAATCGTCAAAAATATCTCTCATTATTAGGTGCCAAACCAAACCAGTCTAGGCCTATTCTCTGAACTGTCTAGATCAGTAATTATCGAAAAAAAGATTGGACCATAGGTGGCGCCATTACTGTTAAAAAGCTTTAAAACCATGTATTTCCAATGGTAAATTGCCTGTATTGGCTGTAAATGGTGTTTTCCATCTATTATATCAGTGGATAAATGTATGCTAAATAAAACTGAATGCCTTTTGATGCTTTTGTGCTTAAAAGCCTTAAATGCTTGAACACCGATAAATGCTGCTTGCAGCTTTAATTTTTATTAAAATCACAGGAAAACCATAGTTTTGAAAATATTATTACTTTTTGGAATGCATGTTAAAATGTAATTTATTCCTGTGATTGAAGCTGAATTTTGTCACATGATCCTTCAGAAATCATTCTAATGATGATTTGATGCTCAAGAAACATTTCTTATAATTATCATTGTTGAAAACATTTTTGTGCCGCCTAATGTTTTTGTGCATTATTGCGTTTAATGTTTTTGAACATTAATTTGACATATAAATATTTTGTTAAAGGAGCTGTATGTAAGAAACATATTTCAAATTATCATAAAATGGCCTTGATATGCCACTAGACATGAAGAAATCATGTTCATTTCAAATATTTTTATCATTGACAACAGTAGATCCGGCCAGGATATTGTCAATTAAAAAAAGTGAAAGTTGCAGCCCTCAACTGATGCTGATTATGTCATGTTGTGTTTTGGTCTGATGTAGGGATGGGCATTCGATTAAATTTTTTTAGTCGATTCGTCGGAAGAATTAACGATCGACTATCAATTAATCATTAATATTTTTAAATTCAAATTTATTATTTATTTAACTTTTTATAAATTAAAAATGTAATGAAAATAGATGATCAACTTGTGGCAGTTAAACTGGGCGTCGGTTAGGCTAAATTTGAAGATATGCACGGCGGTGCTCTAATTTACTAACCAACGCAACTGAACCTGCAGCTGCGAGTTGACATTCGTGAGACCTCCGTTTGTTCCAAAATAATAATAATAAAAATAACTTAAAGGTTCAATACCTAAGATTGCATATCACTAGAGGGCGCTACATTCAAAACAACAACAACGGCTTTGCTTGATGACGACGTGGAGGAACGCGGAATGATGGGAACTGTTGTTTTCAACTCCACCGTGGATAAATCAGTCAGACGGGAATCGAAAATTAGTTGTCATGGATGAGGTAAAGTTCGATTTCTATAAATGTTGCATTTAATGACATGCTTGTTTTTCATTAAACTGAAATAGCTGCAAGAAAAGTCAGGTTTAAAAGTAAATTAGTTATCACAGATGTTACTGTACGAGTCACTGGACGAAGCTATGGTGGAGAGGGTTTGAAGTCAAATCGTTGCTAATGTATCCTGACTTCGCCCTATGCTGCAATATGCATTTAGTTTTGTATTCATTTACAGAAATCAGCTGCTTGAATGACAATTACTGATGTTATTAGATTTTTCAGGTGATATTCTCAATTCAGTGAACAGATGTTCTGATGTAAAATTTTCAGACTGCAGACTCAGCAACGATTGTATTTAATTGTACAGTACAATCATAACATAGAACAGACATTATCTTCCTTTCATGTCATTAAACATAACAATATTGCTGGCCATATACTGATGAGAAAGTGCGCGTCCGGTGTGCGATACTGGACTTTGTCCTAGACGTGGCGCGGCTTCTCGTCCGGTGTGCGACCCCCTTTACAGCCAACAGTTCACATTCCGAGAATAATTGAAAAGAATAATGCACCAGAATGTGCACCATTCCATTACAAATGCGCGAAACAAGTTGACGTTTGTTGCTTGATAGACGCAAACGCACAACTACAACTTCCGCATTTATCCAGGACTACACGTAGTACGAGCGGAAACTGAGGTAACGCAGATATGACGCGATTGACTGGCGACTCCCAGCTCACCCCTGCTCACACGCCCCGTTTCCTTGGTTAAAATCTCAATTTACTCGCTGATTTTAAACATAGCTTGAAACATTTGGAATATTGTAAGTTATCATCTTAACTAAATATATAACACTGGCCTTGTGATTTTGGGATATTTTAATGCAAAAATCTTAGGTATTGTACCTTTAACCAAAAACATAATAACATTTAGATCTGACAGCAGGTTTTGTCAAAATGTAACTCAATCAAGGCGAGAGTCGAGAAAGGGTGAGAGAGATTAGCCTACCGGCTGAACGTTAGGCTACTTAAAGCTTCATAAAAAATAACTCGCATACAACTTCTGCTCCAGTCTACTGATTTTTGTTGAGAAAGATGAGCATGTTGATGACATGATCTGGGGTCAGCCGCGAGCGCAACCTGCATGGTGACCGTCAAGCCTTGTTTACACTTTGGCCTGGCACTTCAGCGCGAGTCTCTGCAGACTGCGCGCGCACCTCCCCTCGTGCGGACGCGTCGAGTGTAAACAAATGCTTCAGTCCAGCCGCTGAAAACAACTTGACGTTGCCGGCGGGATGCACAGGTACCTCCGCGCTAACATGACCAGCCCGGTGAACACGTTCACTTTCCACTCACACTACGCAACGCAGCAGCATTAGTTTAATGATAATCGATAACAAATTAACGTGATCGACGAAATTCTAATGATCAATAATCGATCGTCGATTAATCATGCCCATCCCTAGTCTGATGCTCCGCCAACGATCTACCAATCACAAAGTCAGTAGTGTTGCAGCATCCGGGTTGCCAGCTCTTCTCTAGTTACCACAGCTGCAGATACAAATGTGTGGGATAAAAAAAAAGTTGGATCCTGCAGCCTATCTGGCAACCTCAAGTCAGGGGGAGGGGAAGGGGATACACTGCTCTACGATAATTTGAAAGTGATTGTAGTACCAGTTTTGGCCACTATCTTACATGCAGCTCCTTTAACGTCATTACTGTTTCTTTCGATCCCTTTCATGTGTCCGTGTAGAATAAAAGTATTATTTTCTTTCTTTTTTTTTATTGTGTGGTGCATCTTGTGTTTTCTAACCTAATTCTTTGTCTCTTTACAGTGGACGTGCGGTTTGAAGAGTTTGTAAAGGTCCTTTTGACCCCTCAGTCTGAAGACACCCTGGGCAGCGGTCAGCTCTCTCTCATTCTCCACATCCAGGCTTTAAACGTTTTTCACACTGTACATGATCATTTCATACTGTGTGTGTGCGTGTTTATTTCAGATACGCTGTACTTCTTTGGGGACAATAACTTCACAGAGTGGCATTCTCTGTTCGAAGAGTATGAAGCGCCGCCCTTTTCTCTTCCACTCATGCATCCCGCATATAGCTTCGGGATTGCAGGTATAGACGCATACAGCCTCTTCAATCCAGACAATTTGGGTTTTGGACTGCACAAACATTCATTTTTACCCCAAAACCACTTCTCTCTCCTGCAGGACCAGGTACTGGTGTCCCGTTTCATTGGCACGGCCCCGGCTACTCTGAAGTTATCTATGGCAGGAAGGTCCGTACACTCTTTAGTGCAGATATCATTTTCACTTGACATATATTGATATGCTTCTGTATACAAACAATAGTCTATCCTTGTGTTCTCCAGCGTTGGTTCCTGTACCCCCCTGAAGAGGCACCTGAGTTCCACCCCAACCACACCCATCTGTCCTGGGTCTCTCGGTCCTACCCAAACCTGGAGCTCCACCAGAGGCCCCTGGAGTGCACCATACGACCCGGAGAGGTGAGGTTAACAAACTTTGCAGTTAATTTAACTTTTTGAGCCATGTGCATTTGAACCCATTAAAGGTGCTCTATGTATGTTGTTGTTTTTTTTTACTGTACTAATTAAAGCATAAAAATGCCAAAATATGTTTGCAGGGATTTAGGAAACATGTTAAGTCTACATACTTGCTGTTTTTGCTCTTTCTTGGGGTCACTCCTAACTTTAGTGACTCTGTACATTTTTTCACTAAAGAGTAATTTTGCTCAAAGATCGCAGATTCAACCTGACCTAAAAAGCCTCGGCATCCATCTAAAAAAAGCACTATGATCAGGGGCCGTATTCACAAAGAATTTTATCTTACCACTAGGAGTACTCCTAAATCGCACTAAAATATTTTAGCTAGGAGTTTTCTCTTAAAAGTTATTAAAAACGCCTTTCAGACCTACTCTTAGTAAGGAAAAATGACAACTCCTAAACTAAGAGTGAGTCTTCGTTGCTATGGATGACGTCAATTTTCATGCACGAGCTTCCTCGCAATGATCACAGCGATTGGTTGTTAGATGACAGGGTCATCATGCGGAACATAACACAGCAACAAATCATGGAATTACGACATCTAAATATGTCTGTGTCTTACACAAAATAATAATAAGAAAAAAAGTAATGTCATCGAAATTCATAGGCTATATAATGACATGTTTGTGCAGGCCCCAGTGAAGTGTAATTCTAAAAAGGCAGAGAGAGAAAAGTCATGAATGAAATTATTCAAGGTAGCCTAAGGGCCTGCAGTGTTCACTTATCGCGTCTTATGCGCGCTCAAGTTTGTTATTTTAAATGTAGGCGCAGGATATGTGCGCCTGTTTTTTCCAAGCGTGTCCGTATAGAGCGGTGCGCGTGACAAGAACCAACCGGAGCGCAACCGCCGGGAGAATGCGGCGCGCCTTGCGTTTTTTAAGGCGCTATATGTGAATGGTGCCTAATGCACTAATGAAAACCTTAACTTGCTTAATAATGAAAAACTACACTTGCTTTAACACTTGCTTGGTTAATTGACATTCTCTTAGCCTAACTAGACTATTTAAAGCAAGGACATGTTGCTCCTATTGAAGTAATGCAATAGTTGAATGACGGTGGATTATGAACTCGCCAAAATGGAAAAGAAAGCCTAACTGGACACAAGATCAGTTACTGCTGCTGGCCCGGTTGGTGCTAGAAAAAAATAAAAAAACATAATAAAAGTGAAATTCGGCACTGGGATTTCAAGCAAATCTAAGCATGAGACATGGGAGAGGATTTGTTTTTGAGGATTTGTTTTGAGGAGCTGTCCCAGACTTAGGTGCTACTTTTAGGGCTAAAATGCTTTGTGAATTACTCTTAGTGAAAAAATGTAGGAGTCCTAAAGTTAGGAGTGACACGCCCATTATTTTTAGGAGTTGCTCCTAAATTTGCCAGTTAGAGCTACTTTTAGCCTTAAAATTCTTTGTGAATACGGCCCCTGAGGCATAATAAAAACATGGATAAATCAACTCACAGGTTAAGACTCTCGTCACCTTCCATTGTCAATTGCACTGGCTCTTGTTACATGTCCTCAATCTGGCAACCCATGTGTTCGTGGAGTCTGAGGACAAGGCGTGGGTGAAACAACTCTCCAATATTTTGAATTTGGACTGCAGTACCCATTTCAACCACTAGCTGTCAAATTACTTATTGCACCTTTAAGGCCTTTATATTTACTGATGTCATTTTAGACCAAATCAGCCCAAAACGGGAGTTTGAAACAGCTTACCAAAGCTTTTCTGGAAAAGTTATCTGTGGCTGGTTAATGCATCGAGCTACCATTGGTCCATAGTGATTATGTAACAGGTGGGTGTGGCTCTGAGGCTCCGCCTTCTTTGACATGGACCTTTTTTCTGCTGTGTGCCTGAACACAGAGAGCCACTTAATAGTAGAAGAGGCAGTGACACTTTTTTTCATGTTTAATACTGTAAAGCTACTTGATTTTAAGCAATTTATTATTGTATAAAGCGCTATATAAATAAATGTGACTGACTTTACTGGAGTGACGATGCAAAAATCCCCAATGCTATGATCAGAAGCTTTCTTAACTGCTGTTTTCTCATTGGCGCTGTCACTTTGTTTAGTTTATTTTGTTGAGGAAAGAGTGCATCACATATTTACATATTCATCTAAACGCCGCTGTCAGCAGTGCGGATGGCGTCGGGATGTTCGTTTACGGTATATTGCTCCTCGGGAATTCTGGTATCTAACTTCTATACTTAAGTGAAGAATGTAAAAGAACTTCGCTGTGTGTTATCAGGCCTTTACACACTTCACTACTAAGCACTAAGGGTTGAAGTAAAGTCAAAATCCCCTATTGTAGAGATTAAACTGAGTGTTTTTGTGCAGGTGCTGTATTTTCCGGATCGCTGGTGGCATGCAACTCTAAATCTGGACACTAGTGTCTTCATTTCAACTTTTTTGGGTTAAAGACTGATGTGGCGTGGACACACATACACACACACACACACATGCACACCATGTCTGTTTGACTTGAAGGCCCGATCAAGGACTGTTGTTCAGAGGACCAGCAGTTTGACTGTCAAATCATCCGTCTGTTGATTTTATGAAAAATGTATTTATAAAAGCTAATTTCAATGTGAAATTAAACTATCGGCCAAAAGTTTAAGATCGGTAAGATTTTTTATGTTTTTAAAAGAAGTCTCTTCTGCTCACCAAGGCTGCAATTTTTTGATAAAAAATACACAAAAAACACAGTAATATTGTGAAATATTATGACAATTTAAAATGACTTTTTTATGTTAATCTATATTAAAATGTAATTTATTCCTCTGAAAAAAAGCTGAATTTTCAGCATCATTACTCCAGTCTTCAGTGTCAGATGATCCTTCACAAATCACTCTAATATGATGATTTTATGCTCCAAAAACATGTATGATTATTATCCATGTAGAAAACAGTTTTTTACATTTTTATTTCAGGATTCTTTGATGAATAGAAAGTTCAAAAGAACAGCTTTTATTTAATTAGAATCTTTTCTAACATTATAAATGTCTTTACTGTAACTTTTGATCATTGTAACTCATCCTTGATGAATAGAAGTATTGATTTCTTATTTATTTCCCCCAAAAATAAAATACAAATTCTTACATGACCCTAAACTTTTTAAAGGGTAGTGTTTAATGTAACAAAAGCTTTCCATTTCAGATAAAAGCTGTTCTTTTGAACTTTCTATTCATCAATGAATCCTGAAATAAAAATGTAAAAAACTGTTTTCAACATGGATAATAATCAGACATGTTTTTGGTGCATAAAATCATCATATTAGAGTGATTTGTGAAGGATCATGTGACACTGAAGACTGGAGTAATGATGCTGAAAATTCAGCTTTTTTTTCATTTTAATATATATTAACATAGAAAGTCATTTTAAATTGTCATAATATTTCACAATATTACTGTGTTTTTTGTGTATTTTTTATCAAAAAATTGCAGCCTTGGTGAGCAGAAGAGACTTCTTTTAAAAACATAAAAAATCTTATCCAATCTTAAACTTTTGACCGGTAGTGTAAATAATTTTTGTAAGTGATTTTTAAATAAAGTTGTGTTTTAGAGACCTATGATTTGGGGAAGTTGTATTATGATAAACAGGAAATTGACTGTGGTAGTAAGTTGTATGTCTTTAATACATCGATCACAAATGCATCTTCCACATTCAGACTCAAAAAATACAAATCAGTACAGAAACAATACACTGAAAAAAATAAGACCTTAAAAATGTGCCTTAAAAGCACAACACACTGGCAATCAGTTGATTAAATTAGATTGGAAGTATTGATATACATGTCGGTTATTACTGAAATAGTTGAACCATTGAGAGTATTTTTTATTTTTCACATTTGAACAAGTTCGATTTGTGTTTGACTTTACAGCAACACACATCTATACATAACATGTGATAAAATAATTCTGGCTCTTTTTTAATGTCTCCAAGATGCATTCAGAGACAGTACATGAGCATGAAGATGCCCATATTTATAATGCTTATATAAATGCAGTAGTTTTTATATTCAGGGAATAATCAAGGAAATTAAATGAAAAAATAAAGATGTTTGTGCATTCTTTAATCTTTTTGCTGATCCAAGTCCAAAGAGAGAGAAAAAAACTCTTCCGGCAGAAGACAGTCCTCCAGATGATGTCACTTCCTCCAGACTCGCTGTCCAGCAATGTAGGTTTCCCTGACTGTCAGTGTGTCGTCAAGTACTACAAAATCTGCAAAACAACCAACATGACTACAGGCATTTCTTACAAAAGACACCATGAAATCAAAATTGTTGTTTTAAGGAATATTGCTTGTTTTATTATAAATGATTTATCCATTTCACATCATTCATGTGCCTCATAATCTTTAATTAAAGTCCTCTCCCTCTTGCAGCTCATCATTTCTCTGATGATGTGTTTACTGGCGTGAGGACGGCATCAACCTGTCACTCATGAGATCCACCAATAGCAAACCACTATTCCACATGGACAAAATCAAGTGCCGCCCCACATTTACTCTTGTTTGAGAAGCGGTTTCACTCGGATATACATCACAATAGGTAAGAAAACACATTTATCCAATGGCCACCATAATGCATTTACCTCTAATAACCACTAAAGTGTGCAACTAGATCTTTATATATTCTAGAATACGTTTCTCTATCAAAGAGGATCGCATTCGATGGCATAAAGCACCGACAATTTCGCTGTGATTGCCCTGAGACGCACTAAACAACAAACTGAATGTCAAAAAAAGCTTTTTTTCTTAATGCCTACACAAGCTTAAAGGATCACTTAAGGGTCATCTTTCTTCTTAAGTCAAAAAGAAATTAAGGTTTTTGATGAAAACATTCCAGGATTTTTCTCCATATAATGGACTTCAATGGGGTTCAAACGGTTCAAGGTCCAAATGAGAGTTTCAGTGCAAACTGTTCAAAGAGCTTTAAACTGACACCAGACGATGAATAAGGGTCTTATCTAGCAAAATGATCGGTCATTTAAAAAAAAATACAAAAGTTTAAGTTTTATAAAGCACAAATGCTCGCCTTGCTCTCTTATGTGA
The DNA here is from genome assembly GCA_030378365.1 of Hybognathus amarus. NCBI lineage: Eukaryota > Metazoa > Chordata > Actinopteri > Cypriniformes > Leuciscidae > Hybognathus > Hybognathus amarus. The sequence goes on from JAQIUQ010002032.1 coordinate 625,088, forward strand.
TGCCACGTAATACGCAATTATGTTGAAAAAGTATCACAGAACAGGGCAAGGCGAGCATTTGTGCTTATAAAACGTAAACTTATTATTTATTTTTGAAATGACCGATCGTTCGATAGATAAGATCCTTATTCATCGTCTGGTGTCGTTTAAAGCTCTTTGAACAGTTTGCACTGAAACTCTCATTTGGACCTTGAACCGTTTGGATCCCATTGAAGTCCATTATATGGAGAAAAATCCTGTAATGTTTTCATCAAAAATCTTAATTTCTTTTCAACTGAAGAAAGAAAGACATGGACATCCTGGATGACAATTATCAGCAATTTTTTTTGCAAAAGTGAACTACTCCTTTAATGAATCAAGTGAAAATCCTGAAAGACGCGCTCATACCTGCATCTGTGCCGTACTCCAGCGTTCCCTTCCTGTGACTGATGCCCAGCATCTGAGCAGGATGAAGAGACGCCGCCTCTAATGCCGCTTCAACAGTGCAACCTACACACACACACACGTCAGAAAAACTTAATCTCTACGACACGCACACACTGACGATTAATGAACATGCCACACCCATACCCACAAACACACTGACCTGACACCTCTCTGAAGTGTCTCACACACATGTCCATGGTTCGCAATGCTGCCACTTAAAGTTGTAGTGCCTGAAATCATGATGAATGAATGAATAAAACACACTTTCTACTACTACTATCCCCAAAAAGACATCTGTCTTGAACTTGTTGCTGTACAAGTCAGCAACACACCACAATTATTATATAAATAATACCTTGTAAAGCATTTCACAATAAAAATAATATTCAATAATAAATAAATGATAAAACATCAGTGAATAATACCAAAAGCATTATATAGTATAATACAGACACATCAAATACTTAAAATAAAAACCCTACATCAAATGGTATATCTTCGAAGTACTTGGATGCATTAAAACTGATCAAAAGTGATAGTAAAGACATTAATAATGTTAGCAAAGGTTTTCTATTATACCGATATAACGGCTGATTCTTTTGGCATTTTCCAAACTATCGGTATCAGCAATTATAATGGCCTGAAATAATAAATGTCGACTGTTTACACAAAAGATACAGCTGAACCATGTCATGATTGGAGTGTAATTTGTCCATCGAAGGACTACAATCCCTGTTGGCAACACTCGTAAGTTGATACTGAGACATACATTGCTTTGAATAACAACTAGGAATACCCATTAGTTCTCTTAACTCAAATAAGCATTACAACATTTGTGATATCATATCGTTTAGCTATTGTTAAATTCGTAAGTGAAGTGGATTTCACAGATATTACGTACGTTTTTACTAATGTCAGTTAAATGGCTGTCCTTTTACTTTTGACAATGTGACTGAAGTATTTCTTTAATAGCGCGTACAGTTATAGCAGTGAGACGCATCATTCTCTTAAATCTATACAGACACTAAACTTTAGAACTAGTTAACTCTTATAGATCACTATCATCAGTACTGTTCTGTTATGATCAATAAATCAGCAAACAGTTATACCTTATTACAATGCATACCCATATTATTTTAGCTACATCTATTTTAGTTTGGGAAATGTCCCGCCCCTTCCCAATAACCGCCAGTTTAACACACTACTAACTAACTCAACCAGGCCCCGCCCCTTTATTCTGCACATTAATTATCATAATGAGGAATATTGTGACGTGTTCGTTCTCGGTAGAAACTCAAGACTACAATGGAGGCGCTTTAAGAGTTTACAACGAATTTTTTACAAACTGTTCAGTTGGGAATGCCTTCACCTGCTGAAATGAATTGATCTCAAATAATTGGTGAACAGAACATCCATTTTAACAGTCAACCTACAATACCCAAACGAAACACAATGTATCGCCAAACAGAAATAGAGGCGTTTGATTAATTTGCTACTGAGAATAAAAGCATGAGGAATATGATGCAGACCTGCGACGTATGCGCTGAAGCCCCTGGATGTCGATCTGCTGCTGTCCGAGTGTGTGTCGGCCAGGAGGGAGACCCATCGCTGTCACAGCGTCAGTGACCAACACCAACCCTGACACACACAAACACAAGCTCTTTTCTTACACACAGATTAACTTCACTCATAAAAGCCAACCTGAGAGGAATGCATCTCATTAAAATGTACGGGAGCAATGTATCATTGGTTCAGTGTTCAACACACAGATTTGTGTTGTGTGTGTGTATGAATACCTGCGGGATGAGCTCTGTGGGCGATGCGCAGCGCTGCGGGATGTGTGTGTATCCCGTCTGCGATCATACCGTAGTAGACAGTCCAACCTGGTGGAATACGATCACTTGTAAGCAATCCCACAATACCCGGGTCCCGGTGATGAAACTATAACAAAACAAAATGTTAAATGCATGTTTCCATTTAAAAAATATTTATAGATTTTTAAATCGATTTGTTTGCATGGTAGGATAATGTATTAGGAATATGGTGTTATTTTAAACGTTTATGTGCGCACATATAGTATGTTTTATAATGCGAATAACTGTTAATTAATGCATGTGTGTGTGATACTTACAGGCAACATGGCATTGAATAAGTGTGTGATGAACCTGGCTCCATTCTGCACAGCCTCTTTCGGCCTAGAGAGATCGGCCATAGAGTGACCTGGACAGAGAAGCACTTCGGACATGCTCAACCTGGAGGAAATTGAACAGCAAAAATAAAGCATGTACGCACCTAATGACACGGCTATACCCCTTCCTGCCAGTTCACGGATTGCAGCGGCGCTGTTCTCCAGTTCTTGGTGCGAGTGTTACCATCGCGACATTGTCCAGGGGGCCGTAGGTCTCCAACAGGTCGGCCACGCCGCCGGCTTTGAACGTGCGGGAGGAACTTCGGAGGGTGAGCGCCTCTCTTCTCTTCACTGATGAACGGCCCCTCCAGGTGAATACCTGAAACAAAAACAGGAGGAAATCTTTAAACAAAAAAAACATTTGGCATCATTTAGTTAAAGGTGCAGTATGTAATAGTGACTAGTGGTTGAAATGGGTACTGCAGCCATGGGTCCGATCACGGGTTGCCAGATTGTGGACATACAGACAGGAGCGTGCGCAAAAGTTACAAAAAATGCCTCATGCGGACGCGCGATTATAAAACAAGCTTTAAGGCCTGTTCAAACTGGGACGAATTTCACATGCGTTATTGCGACGTTTAACGCCTCGTGACTAAACAATGGGTGCCAATGTGAGTGTTCACACCAACGCGTAAAAGCGTCATTAAAAAAAAAACGTTTTTTTTGTTTGACGCGCTGCGTGCAAAAACTATTCGACTAATGAGATTGGCGCTTTTGCTCACGTGTTTAAAGTATCTGAAATTACACTAAAACACAACTTGGGCGCTCAAACACAAAACGGTCTTGCCGAGCACACATATGCAACGGCGAAGAAGATATACGCACTGATATTCTGATATATACGTGCTGATATTCGTCCTGATATGGGCCTTTACACTGCGAGCTGATCAGCTTATGTATTCATCTGCAATGTTTTTAATGGTCAGAGAAAATCTGCGAATCCCTGACCCAGTACGTTTGCTGGCTTCCGTGGCTACAATAGGCTGCGGCTGTGCTTTCCACCCATAGACTGGAAAAAGATGGACGACGCCCCTTTGCTCTTTTCCATCAGAGGAAGCCGCCAGTGTCCTGATATGGCGCTGACATCCTGAACTTGAGTCTGCGCACTTGCGTGTTTCGGGACCAGGCATGCTCAGTCGTGAGCAGGAAGTAAAGCCGTGAAATCATGGCCCCACCCTCATTCTCGCTGAATCAAACGCAAGCACACGCCCCCGCACTTTCATTAAGTGGCCTCTGTCTGCTTCGTTCTTCTCCAATGATGTCTGCTGATTGCAGAACCTCATTAAAATAAGGTAAACACAACTAGTAACCACATAGTCAACATTATGAAAAAAATCAGTTGGTGCTTCAGTGACTACCTCGCACAGAGAACCTGTCAATCACAGCTCTTAATCATGATGTCAGAGTACCGTTTTTATCATCATATAACTAAGTAAAAACAAACTTATTTTAAAAACGAACACTTGAAATTACATCAAAGTGATAGAAACTACAGTAAATGACAGAAACTATCTTTGGGAAAAGGATATGTGAAGTGTAATTTAATTATTTAGTTTAAACGTCCCGTTGAATAACATGGGGAGGCGGGGTTTATGACCTATACTAGGACTGGTCACAGGGGGGCGATCGAGATGTTTTGGCTTCACTTTTGAGGGCTTGTGCAGCACGCTTGTTTCCACCAACTGGCAACCCGGGTGTTGAAATACTATTGGGTGAATTGGCAGTGGGCGGAGTCACTCAGACCAAAACAAAAACAGATATTCTGACATTAACAAATATTTCAAAGTGACATAACTGGCTGTTATATTGTTTTTCTGAGAAACAAGTATTTGAATTTAGCGTGTTTCCTAAATTTCTGCAAACATATTTTTAGGATTTAGTGCATTCAAAAGAATTACATACAGCAGCTTTAAAGTTTTAGAAATTTGACAAGGTCTGTGTGCATCTTACCTAAAACTCCTGCCCCTTCAGGGCCTCCATCTTGTTCTCTGAGCTCAGGAATGACCTGTGGAGAGAAAGACAGCAACATTACTAATGATAAATATATGTGAGATATGCGAATATGACACTGTTTCTTTTTAAGTGTGATGCAAAACAAGCCAAAGTGTGTGAGTATTGAACTGAAATTGAACAAGAAGCATGGAAACTACAAACACTATCGCTCAAAAGTTTGGGTTTGGGGTCAGCAAGATTTTTCTTTTGAAAGAATTTAAAAGTTTTATTCAGAAAAGGATGCATTCAATTAATCAAAAGTGACAGAAAAAAACATTTATTATGTTACAAAATGATTTATATTTCAAAGATAAATGCTGTTCTTTTACTTTCTATTCATCAAAGGATGCTGAAAAAAAAAACATTAATTGTAATATATATCTAAGCATAAGTGACTTCTTTCAAAAACATTTAAAAAAATACCATTATTACCAACCCCAAACTTTTAAACAATAGTGTATGCTACATGTTTGATTATTCCAGTACAGTGATTGGTGCATAGGTTGAACCTTATGGTATATGTCTGGTGGAGACGTGACGAGTGTGGGGCAAAGGAAGTGACGCCCTGTTCAAGAATCTTTTTGGCCACCACAGCCACGCCCCCTCTGATGTCACTGCTGGCCTGGGAGAAGTCGATGCCATATCCACCTATGAGTGAGAAGAAGGGAGGAGCTTGGCATGATCTGATATATCAGTACCAACAATAACGACACAGTAATTTTACACTAACTAGTGAATGTAACTATGGCAATGTGTAGTTTACCATTTATCTGTACATCTATGAATCCAGGTGCAATGATCTTATTCTCGCAGTCAACTTTGTGATCGGCAAACCCCTCCTCATCGAAGAACAGCTTCTCTGGGTTCAAAATCTTGCCCGAACGAACCCACAGGTCTTCCCTACGGTAAAAAATCAGATTTCCCCTCAAAATCGCTGTCAAAAATGTGCGAACTAAAAGACTATGCTCGAGACGGTATAATCAGGGTTAGAAACAAATGATTACATCAAGTATAATATAATAATACATTATCCAAAATCAATCAGTATTTATGGAAACTGTAAAGGCTCCTCCCTGTTCAAATATGTGAGAATGCACGTGAATAAGGCTTGGTTGCAACACATTTTAATAGAATTTTATACAATAGTCAGGAAATTATGGGATTGTACACAATAATTAGAATCTGTCTGATATGTTACCATTGCAGCTTGTGGTCCTTCAGTATCCTACAGTTCACAAACTGTGTGATCGGGGCATCTGAGACACTCTTATTGGACGGCATCTCTCCTAAAATCCCACCTTAAAAACACCCTATGAAAAGAGTTAGAATATGTTTCAGGTCTTTAAAGTGGATCATATTGGTTATTACTAAATGTCAGTTGAATCATACATACATTTACATATAATTAATTCAATTTTGTACCAGGATGTTTATGACAACTGTGACGTGGACTTTCTTAAGGTACTTTTTTCATATGTATTAAAAGTGCTATAGAAATAAACTGAGTTGACCTTCATAAAACACAATGAACTAACGATCGTTGCCCTTTTGAACGCATTTTATCTGTTTTTATAACTTTGAACGGTCAAATTTCCCTACCATGTTTATATGGACTATCGGATGTTCCAAAAAATTGCATTGTGATTATTATTTCTGATTATAATGGCACCGATTATAATACATCAGACAAGCGGAGCTTTTGATCACACTATGTTAGAAGGATGCAGCAAACAGTAAACAAACACACCGGAAAAAATTATCGAGCTCATTTATTCATCTTAAGGATACCGGAAGATGACACGCATATAATCATAAGTTGTAGTTTCATAAAAACTTACCGTTAATTCACATACTTTTACTATGATTCGGTCCGCGCTCTAGTTTTCTGTAGGAAGTCAGTGAGCCCAGTGTGTCACGCGCACTGTATCAGCTGATTGAGGAGGCGTGGCCACAGTGCACGCGCCGTAGAACGTGTTTATAACCGCAAATATACATTTAAAACTGATGAATAAAGTTGACTAATCTGTTTCATATATGTAACATGACGTTTCATAATTGACTTAAATTAAATAGCTGAATACATGCTGTAAAACTTGGCATGTTTTCTTTTTCAAAAGAAAAAAAGTAGGCTATTCATTTCAAAACAGTGTCAATAAACTGCAGATTTTCTTTCTGACAATTTGCCCCATATGTAAATGTGTGTTCATTGAACAGTAGCCTATTTGTGGACAATAAAGGTGAACATTTTAACCCCTTAACGGTTATGTCCCTACAGGTGTCTTGCCATTAAATTTTTAAAACAATAATATTTATCTTAGAAAAGACCTTAAGTAATATTAACAAACTATATATCATTTGAAAGCTCACAATTTTTAGTGATAGGCCTATTTGGTGGGAAAGCAAAGCTTACAATCTCTATTTTCCATATTTGGTGATTTTCAAAATAAATTACACAGGACAGGAGTAGTAATTTATCAATTTACAACAAGAATATTTTCATACTCATAAAGCGTGTTCCGACCATAGACTGTAAAAAAATAGGTTCAGACCTTTATAAATAGAAATGAACATGAAAAATCATGAATAAAGGTAGAAACTGCCAAGAGTTCAAAAGATTGCATCTATTCAATTATTTTAGAAAAAAAAGGTCTGCAAATGTTTGAAATATTAAGAAAAATATAATAAATTCACCATTTGTGATGTGGCAGGAAGCTATAACGCACATGCCTGTTCTTTGTACGTGGTTGACTTCATTTCAAAATCTGCCAAGCTTCTCATACTACTTCTGAATAGGATCTCTACTTTAAAAATTGTATGAAAATTGTGTAAATGATCGTTCAGTATTACTCAAAACACATAAGGAAATGGAGGTGCCCTTATATGGGCAGTAACGGAGTCTGATTGTGCCCTAGTGAAAAAGTTTGGTGACTGCGCCCAAACAAAATCTCACAGAAAGCTAATTTTTTAAAGATATCAACCTAAATTTTTAAATACACAGCTTGTTTAGATTTTTGCCATTGATTTTTCTGCAGTTTTAGAGTAGCCCAGGTTTTGAAAAGATATATTTCATATAAAATATGAATAATATTTTTTTACATTGGACATTTCCATAAACTCAAACTCTAACTTTTTTTAAGTTTATTTCACTTCAACAAAAATATGACAAATCTGTCTTCTTTAAAACAAGACCAAATTTACATCTATATTCCAAAGCATTCTTGAATAACAACCATTTAAGTTCTGAAATGTGACATTTCGATGTTCAAAAAGGGAGGTGACAGTTAAGAGGTTAAACAGATATTTGCATGCAAGATTTTTGTACTGGATTTGTCTGTAGCAATAGATCAATTTAACATAATAAGGCAAATCGAATAAATGCTATATTCGAGTATGAGCCAAACTTGATAGCAGAGATCTTTTCATTCACCTGTGTGGGTTCGTAAGTCACTGACACTAATAATGTCAACTGGATCTCACAACTCTGTGTGCAGTGAGGCTTCTGACACATTGTTTATTTTTTGTGCTTATTAATATCAAAGGCCAGATTTGAGTTGCCGGCTTAACCCTCGGACAGAAACCACTCACACCTGCGTCATTACTGTTGGGAACAGCACTGTAGGGCGAAACACGCGCTTCCCATTTCCCTCTGAACCTCTAACCTATGCCAGACAGTGTGGTTCTCACATTCACAACATCACACGTTCAAGAAAAACAGAGCAAACAGACTCTCTTCATTACTAAAACAACATGTCAGAGTATGGAAGGTTGTGTTGTTGAGTGTTGACTTGAAGTTTGTTAAAAGTGCTTCGAACAGTCAATTATTATGAAATCCATTTTCCATTTTATGATAAGTAATAGTGAGACAGATGCTTGAAACACCTAAACAAAAAAAAAAACAAATTTATGAGCAGCATTCGTGAATAATTTGAGCTTTGTTTGTGAATGCAATTATAACCAAAGGGTTCAAATTAACCAAGGGTTCAAATTTAGAGGGGAAAAAGGAGAACACAAATGTTAAATATTAAAATAGCAGAATTATAAAAAATACATGTACTTAAAAAAATCAATTCATGAATTAAAACATACTACATTAATTAATTCAATTGAATTATTGAATGTTAAAGGTACTCTATGGAGCTTTCAGCAGCCTCTAGCGGTGATGTTTCAGAATGCAACAAAAGCAGCGCTCGTGCCCGTGTGCGTGCTAGATCTCAAGAGCGAGCATTCGCTGACCAGCCACACGGAGACTATCAACGCAACGCGAACTGAATCATCACAACATGCTGGAAACTAAAGCCTTGTTTACACTCGACGCGTCCGCAAGAGCGCGAGTCTCCACTGACTGCGGCATCCGCACCTCTCCAAACGGATAAGGTGTTTAATACTTGACGCGCTCGCCGTTGTGCTATTCTGTGAAACGACAGGGGGCGAACTCGGAGTAATTCTCCTCTTAAACCACCAGGAATCAGCAGTGAAGAAGCAGTTTGCCGTTTATTAGTAGTTTATTAATTTCTAATTCATAAAAGATTAAATGCAGTAGGTTCATTGTAGGCCACCTTCACTGCATGTAAACTACTCAAACAACTGGGCCGGTTGCACCAGCTGTGCGTAAGTTACAACGTAGCCTAGTTTTGACGCAAATGGGCTCTAAGTTACAACTTACGCACTACTAAATATTTTTCTGTTGCACCATTAAACTTAGTTTAAACGTAACTCTACGTTCCACCTAAATATTTACGGCAGCTCTGCCCATGAATAACGGTTGGAATGAGATGGCAGCCAGATTAGATTACATCGATGAGCTCGTAATTGATAATGAAGAACCGCAAATTCGTCGACGAGTTTTACGAGACCGACATCATCCTTTGGATATTTATGATGATGTCGACATATTTGCTCGTTTGCGCTTTAAAAGAGAGGGAATAATGCGGATAACGGACATGATCGCGGCTGATATTCAACATGATATTCAACGTCTTTTTTAAACTTTCAGTCAGGAATGAGTTTGAAATTCCGCGCTGTTCAGACTATTTCCTGTTTACCTATAAGAAGGCTTGTGATTGGCTTAAAAAAATAGACGTCATTACTATGCGTCAACGCATTACTTTACGGAGAGTTTACGACCTACTAGCTACGTTTTGCCTTACGAACGAATGGTGCAACGGAATAAAGTAAAGAGTTAGTTACAAACTAGCTAGTAGTTACTAAGCCTCTAGTGTGGACTTTACGTTTCAGTTTAAGTAAGAACTTACGAACAGCTGGTGCAACCCTACCCTGAAGCCTTATTGGATTGTTTAAACCTTAATTTTACCAGCAGGGCTTACTTCTGCTATTGTAGGCTTATTTTGTAAATGTAACCAATTACTTTAGACAAGTGCAAACTAGGTGCTTAAATGCAAATGTGTTCCTGTTCACAAAATGAGATGTTATGGTCGTCCATCAATGCAAATGTCTCTGTGTATACGAAGGATCAGTAAACATGCTGGTAAGAATCGTACCAGCTCGGCCAGGATTCGAGCTCGTAAGTCGCCCAAATTCGGATGCGGCGCCGCGCGGAAAGTTACAAAAAGTGCCGTGCACACCGCCAGGCGATATGGCTTCTTGCGCACCCAACGGCGGCGCGACCGCCCACACCGCAATGACGTCATTTACCACGCCGCCCCTCGCGCTCTTGCGGACGTAAGGTGACCAGAAGTCCCGAAAATTCGGGACAGTCCCGAAATCTAAGCTGTTGTCCCGAATCCCGAAATCGGCCTTAATTGTCCCGAAAATTATACTAAAGCAAAATCTTGATATAAAATGTCTTATAATAAAACATTAAAAATCATCCGTGGAAGTGGAGTTGTCCTGCAGCCAATCAAGTTGCAGCAGCCGCAGCCGCGAGTACAGTGAATGTGCAGGCAGCCAGTCAACTTTTGTTTTTTAAGAGTGTCAATTTCGCTCTTGACGCGCAAATGGATTCAAATTGTTCACACGTATAACTAGACGCGGTAGGTGCGAATTTGACGCGCTATCGCGTCTGGTTTGAAGGCAGCATTAAAGGAGTGAGTGATTTGTCACGTCACTGCGTGCAATAAAATACTTCGGCCGGGCCTTAATGTCTGATGTCGGGTTTCACTTGAAGCAAATCATCTGCACAATTATTTAGTTTTCCTATTTAATGACCGACAATTTAGTTTTAATAATAATTTTGGCATAAGGCTTATTAGCGTTAGGCTATAGCCTGAAAGGTCTGATTTAGCCTGTGCACTGTTACAACAGTAGGCTAACACTTTTTCTTCTTTTTTTCCACAAAATTTGAGTTCATGATTTTAATGTGTTTTATTTTATTTATTTTTTTTTGTTGCAGACTAAAGACAGACTGTTGATCTTTGGAAAAAAAAAGTTTGGTTAAAAAAATATTTTGAACAAAGCCAACACCACCCCCCCCCTCCCCCCAACTCCCGTCCCGAATTTCAGCCAGAATCTCATCTGGTCACCCTATGCGGACGCGTCAGTATAAAACAAGGCTTAATGTAAACTCCCACTGCAGGTACAATAATAGCCTATTTTTAGAAGCTCGACGTTGAACCAGGGGCGTTTCTAGGTTTTAAAAACATCAGGGGCTGGGACGTGGAAAAAAACCGACGTGGAAAATGCACATGAACACCCCCTCATGCTGGTATTTCATGGCGAATCTCGTAGAATATTTTGATGGTACTGAGTGACCGAGATGAGACTGAACCTTTGATCTTTTGGAATGGGGCAGGAAGCACCATGTGAGAGCCAGTGAATTGGCAAAAATCATTTACTATTCAGGATCTCAGAAATGATCACTGTACAAGTCATATTAGTTAATCGTTTTGAGTTTTGATAAATCATTTTCTTGCTGTTGCAGATGACTTGCAGGCCTATACGCGGAGGGCAGACTGGTTACGAAAAAAAACATCCCTGGCACTGTAACCACACCAGCCCACATAGCAATACGTAACTGACGAGTAACATCC